>OX375869.1:52316035-52377951 GCA_947359475.1 Heligmosomoides polygyrus bakeri | reverse complement strand
CGGGAAACGCAGTGAAAGTATTTGGAGCTGTCACCACCCAGGTGCAACTGGAGGGCGGAGTAGGGGTATGTTGACGTTCCATGTAGTGAGAACAAGTGAAGAACGTGTAACGAGATTTATCCGGAATGAACGCACTCCAAAGGTTAGTAGTGAAATTCAATGATTAACAGTAGGGTACGTGAGGATAAGACTCGACACGAGACAGTGGCTCAAATCCCTGAAAGTTTCCGAAAAAGACAAAGGAAGGAAAACGAATTGGTCCTTACCGCTACAGAAAAAAGGAAAGAAAGAAAAGGTGCATCAAGGAACACACGTGATACAGAACTATGGAGTACTGTGATCCTTCAACGAGTTTATTCTATGGGTTAGGGAAGAGATCGAGGACCGTGCTGCAAGAGCGCCGTCGAAAAACTCCAGAGCAATAGGATTTGGTGCATTCGAGGTAGCAGGCCTTATGCAGAAGGATGTGGACAAAGGAGAGATGGAAACCAGGTCGGGTCCCACGCTCGACCGCCTCGTCGACGTGCTTCAGGAGCGGCGCACGTCCGGCGTATGGGCTGCTGTATATCCTTTGAACTCGAAGTTCAAGGATCTGCCAACCAGGCCTATTAAGTCGGCGAGAAGCTTCCTAGAGGAAGGTGGAAAGACAGTGGGAGTTCTCCGCCAATCACTTTAAGAAACAAGCCGAGTGGATGAAGCTCGCGGAGCTGTGGAGTTCTACTGATGACGCTATTTCCAGGCTGGGTAGGGCGGAGCAGGTCTTCTCGTTCTATGACTCAGAGCGTTCCGAGCAGCTGTTGTGAATTCAGACGGCGGACGCTCAAACACACTTCACTTACACCACATAGAACGGCCTTAAAGCCACTTTTTATGCCCCTTAACTTGCTGCGGGGCCACCTCGTCTCCTGCACCGCACAGAAATCAACTCTTCTTTGCCCAGTGCTTCTACCAACTCGCACGCTACGTACTCATATTAAGCGTTGCGACGCCGGTCATGCCTACGTGGACCGCATACTTCTCGCACCCGACGGGCTTTGCGAGCGCGAATTCTTCCCGCGCGCCGTAGCACATTTTCGAAAGATATGAGCCATCAACACCATGTAGTGGGGCATGAGGTGTTTGTAGGTCCGCCTGTCACAACGGCATGTCGTCTGCAATCGGGTGTCCATGTTTGGCTTATCTCACAAAGCAAACAGTTTCCAGTAGCACCAGGCGAACGGACATCACCATCGTTCTGTGGATTTCTACTGCCCACATGAAAGGAGCCGAATCATTGGCATGGCGTTGGGTTAGGTGGAGAGGTCAGACGGAGACCCAAATTTTGCTCAATATGTCCGCAACTAAACGCCAAGCTCCAGAATACGTCAAGTAGCAACTGTTTATTATGGCGAAAATCCACGGTACGGAGACAGCAACGACGGTGGGACGGCGGCGTAATGCGAGCTGGCTGGCACGTGGAGATGGAAAGCCCGAGGCGATGGCGGTTGGCGACTCCCTGAACGGCTACGACGAGTCGCGCACGTCCCTATCGCGCACGCCATAGGCCCCGTTTATAATTCCGACTTGAGTGACACGACGGCATAAGGGGTGCACATTTAACGGTTAACGATTTAACGGATTTAACGAATTAACGGTATTTTTCGTTAAAATCTGGCTTAACGACTTAACGGAAATTTTTAGAAATTTAACGGAATTTTTAACGGACTCTTTTCTCAGTGAGTTTATCACACTTGCCCTTAGTCTTCACTAATGTTGTATTTCTCATCCTCCCTATTAGGACTGTTCCTAAAACACTATTGAGATCAGCAAGAATATTTTAATGTTTTCATGAATATGATTTCAATTTTAGAATTTTTTTAAAATGCATTTCGGGTGCGCGTGTAGCGCAATCGGAGAAGATGCGGCTGTCGCGTGCTCCGATACCAGGTTCCTGGTTCGAATTTCCCGCCCAGGCCAACCAAGCATTCCATCCATCCGGGTTGGTTAATTGGTACCAGATTTGCTTCTTGTTCATCGGCTGGCCACAAGTCATTGTATTACCAAATACGCATTCAAATCGCCTCCACGACATCCCGTAGATGTAAAATGCGTGGCGGGGATAGTGATTGAGTAATGCCACCCTTTATCCTTCTATCGTTGATGCATTTTGGACGTAGAAGTTTCTTCGCCGAGCTTCCATGCACGCCAACGAATCCATAAAGATACTGGTCTAACCTCCTCGTAAGATATACCTATCCTCACCTGGCGTTGCTTATCACAGAATAGTTTTGCCCGCCACCTAACAGTCCTGACGGAGAGAATGTTTTCGCTCGCTGGACGTATTCTAAACGATTTAAGAAAATGCTTATAACAAAAATTAGGAGAGCTACTTTTTCTGAACGTTAACAGTTGACGAGGTAGCACACCTTTTCGGCAGTGTAGGACCGTGTGACACGATGTTGTGTCGCTGTCTCAATGTTGCAGAAAATGGATTGGTCCCACACACCGGGGATTCAAAAATCGTGCGTTTGACAACGTGTTCACATCCCACTGATAGGTTTTTAATTGTATCTTTATTAAATCTTTCTGTAATTAATGGGATGATGCCCGCATCGAGATTGTATATGCTCGTAGTACAGTCACTCAAAAAGGCCACGCAAAAAACTAAGAAGGGGAACTCCGGGTTTTACCCTATCGCACATTTTATGATACCGTGTCGGTGATCATCTTGCATAATAATTCCATACCTCTCTTATTCCACACCCTGTAGATAATTTGTTGCTGAAGGCTTATTTATGTTCTGTGCTTGATGATGATGAATTGTTTATTTTACATTACAAGTTACACTCCATTCCTTGAACTTCAGTTGTTGACCTCTTGACGTTGAAACGTATAAGGTTTTCCTTGATTTTTTTCACTTAAAATAATGTTTTGCAGCTATTTGTAATTCTTAACGAAATTTAACGATTTACCGGAAATTTAACGAAATTTTCCGTTAAAAAATTTCGTTAAAAAAATTCAACGCACAGAATTTTGTGTGCACCCCTGGACGGCATGCTTAGTGGCCAAATTGATCGATCGCGTCGCTCGTCAATGCAACTACGACACGTGGCGTGGCGTCGCTGGGCGTCGAAGTATAAACGGTCTTATGACGACTACTCTGGACGGTCCAGCGGTGCCTTTTATATGGACTTGCGATGACAAGCTCCGTCCCCGCCGTCTCCTACGCTACTGTGCCATCTTGTGTGCCATGGGTCATAGCACTAAAACTCACTCCCCTCAGGAAACATCGTCCTCGATGTCGGACGCTCATGCCCTTGCACAACTGGCTGGAAGGTTCACTGACACGGATCTATTTCTCATGGACTCATGCACAGATTTCGGCAAAGCGGTGTCTACACAGTTATGGAAAAATTGGGCGGCTCCCTCTGGCGCTTCTTCCTCTATGAAGAGCTATCCTTCGATCATTATATTACCCGCGCCGGTGAAGACCTGCTCCGCGCTACCCAGCCTGGAAATAGCGTCATCAGTAGAACCCCACAGCTCCGCGAGCTTCACCCACTCGGCTTGTTTCTTGAAGTGATTGGCGGCCAAACTCCCACTGTCTTTCCACCTTCCTCTAGGAAGCTTCTCGCCGACTTAATAGGCCTGGTTGGCAGATCCTTGAACTTCGATATCAAAGGACATACAGCAGCGCATACGCCGGACGTGCGCCGCTCCTGAAGCACGTCGACGAGGCGGTCGAGCGTGGGACCCGACCTGGTTAACATCTCTCCTTTGTCCACATCCTTCTGCATAAGGCCTGCTCCCTCGAATGCACCAAATCCTATTGCTCTGGAGTTTTTCGACGGCGCTCTTGCAGCACGGTCCTCGATCTCTTCCCTAACCCATAGAATAAATTCGTTGAAGGATCACAGTATTCCATAGTTCTCTATCACGTGTGTTCCTTGATGCACCTTTTCTTTCTTTCCTTTTTTCTGTAGCGGTAAGGACCAATTCGTTTTCCTTCCTTTGTCTTTTTTGGAAACTTTCAGGGATTTGAGCCACTGTCTTGTCTCGAGTCTTATCCTCACGTACCCTACTGTTAATCATGAATTTCACTACTAACCTTTGGAGTGCGTTCATTCCGGATAAATCTCGTTACACGTTCTTCACTTGTTCTCACTACATGGAACGTCAACATACCCCTACTCCGCCTTCCAGTTGCACCTGGGTGGTACAGCTCCAAATACTTTCACTGCGTTTCCCGACTTACCGAAGATTGGGCGAATCACCTTGCTTATGGGAGTAGGCAATTCATCCATATCGATATCTTTGTTTCGGAGTGCATCACGGTCCGAACGGAATTTTGATGGTTCGACAGTACACGTGTACATTTTAACTGTTTACTAACAGATAATTTACATAACTTTAAATTATCTGTTAGTAAATAACATGTGTGACAATCTTTACGAGGAAGGAGTCGCTCTTACTGCCTTTCATTCCAACCCTATTTCACCTAATTCCATTCCATTCATTTCAACTTACCTGCTACCTACCTTCATTCCACGGGCCGGCGGGACCGCGTCCTGCACTGTCCAGTCGAGGTGTCCACCTGTCCCCCTTCACTGGACCCCTTCACCCTCAGCGCTCCCCATTACTGGTCCCTTCGTCACCGCTCTCCTTCACCTCTTCCCTCTCCCTCTCTCCCCCCCCCCCCTCCACCGGTCATCATTACTGGTCCCTTCCTCACTGGTCAACCTTCTACCGGTCCCCCTTCCCTGGACTCTCCCCTCCTTCACCGCTCAACTGTTGACTGTTGACTGGACCCCCCTCTCTCCCCCCCCCCCCCTTCACCGGTCCCCATTACTGGTCCCTTCCTCATCGGTCCCCCCTTCACCCGGTTCCCTTTCACTGGTCAACCTTCTACCGGTCCCCCATCACTGGACACCTCCCCCCCCCCCCCCCCCCTTCACCGGTCCCCATTACTGGTCCCTTCCTCACCGGTCCCCCTTCACCTGGTCCCTCTTCACTGGTCAACCTTCTACCGGTCCCCTTCACTGTACACCTCCCCCCCCCCTTCACCGGTCCCCATTACTGGTCCCTTCCTCACCGGTCCCCTTCACTAGGCCCCTCCCCCTTCACCGGTCCCATTACTGGTCCCTCTTCACCCACCTTCACTGATCCCTCGTTTATTGGTCGACCCTTTACCGGTCCCCTTACTGGAGCCCCATCCTTCACCGGTCCCCCATTACTGGCCCCACCTTCACTGGTAACACGTCGTGTGAATCCGGAACCTCTGGCGCGACATCAGTGACACGTCGAGTGAATCCGGGCAAGCCTTTCGTGACATTGGTGACACCTCTTTTTGATCCAGGCACCTGATGAACGACGTCGGTGACATGTCTTCTCAAGCCGGACATGCTTTGCGCGACATCGTCGACACCTCGTGTGAATCCGGAACCCCTGGCGCGACATTGGTGACACGCCGTCTGAATACAGATAGGCCTTTCGCGACATCGATGACACCTCTTCTGAACCCAGGCACCTTATGAACGACGTCGGTGACGTGTCTTCTCAAGCCGGTCGTGCTTTGCGCGACATCATTGACACGTCATGTGGATCCGGAACCTCTGGCACGACATCGGTGACACCTCTTCTCAACCCGGATGTCCTTTGCGCGGCATTGGTGACATGTCTTCTGAACCCAGCCGACTGTTGAACGACGTCGGTGATACCTCTTTTGAACAAGGACGCTCGCTTTCACGACGTCGATGACACATGTTCGGAACTCGTACGTCCTTTGCGTGACATCAGCGAAACGTCTTCTGACCCGAAGAAACTGTAGCCTTCATATGCTGCCCGTACTGTGTTCGGTCTTACTCTTTAATGCAAAAACATCAGCAAACTTCAAAAAAGGTTCAGACATAGAAATCTTTATGAAAAGGCGACATAATGGTAAAAGTGCGAGGGCTCTACGTAGGTGGGAACCGAACCCTCGACGCCACTATCATGAAGAAGCGCCTGTACCACTGCAACACCCACGTCACTGCACAAGTTCCTTGCGCCGCCGTGGTAAGCTCGACGCTGTGGACCCTTAACCACTTTCACCTCGATCTCTGGTGGTGAGCGGTTGCATCAGGTCTCGCTGGTGGCTATCATTTTGTGCTAGTACACTAACAATTTGTATCTGCGGACGTTTTGCTCATTGCGGCAAGTGGGTACAAGGAATTCGGTTCAATCCCAAGGGGTGGGGGCACCGTTGTGAACTGTTAATGGTACGTACGCATCAATACACATAGTATGCAATATATCGTATGTATCCATTTCCTTACCTGATCCGTTCCCTTGCCAAAATCGGAATGTTACCCTGAAATATCAAGAAGATTTCATTGTACAACTAGGGAAACGCTATGAAGAGGCTGGAGCGTCCTTTCTCGAAATACCCATTTAACTGCGCGGTATGACTGCGCGTCTACTCATTCACCATTGCCACGTGACGGGGTACGGCTGCGGAGTCTGTGTAGCGCTTTACGGGAGGGAGGGAGGGAGGTGGGGAAGGGGAGGGGAGAGGGGGGAGCGGGAGTTGAAGAGAATCTAGTGACTGCCTTATATATATATATATATATATAAAGGATAAAGGACGGCGTTACTCAATCCCTTCTGGGATGCGCCAGCGCATGCATTCTACTTTTACGGGATGTCGTGGAGGCGACATGAATGCGCATTTGGCCATGCAATGACTTGCGGTGGCCAGCCGATGAACAAGTCAGCGCTTTATCCTTCCCAGACGAGTCTGGCACCAATACACCGACCCCGGAGGGATAAAAGGTATGAATGCTCAGTAACTTGTGTGTGGGTGCCACGCGGGTCCTCTTCTGTTCGAACACGAGCCACAATCGAGTTTTACCTCAAACTTGGGTAATTAAACCACAATTAATAAACTGATTAAAGGGTTACAATAGTAATTGCAAAAATAGAGCCGGGGAGGGCGGAGCAGGCTGCCATTTGATGAAGCTGACGATAAGTGATGTTGAACAAGCAAGTACAGCTCGATCAGCCAGCAGATAACGAAACTGAAACTTACAAATGAGTCATAGGATAGTACATGGATAACATATGGTAAAGGATTAGGAGATGAGATACAGGTTAAATGCAGGTAGAATACAGGTGAAAAGGTAGAGAATTCCTCTATACTCCCGGCGGCAGAAAATGGTGAGAGTGATACAAAGGAAACGAGACAATGGTAGTATCAGATTACCGACAACAAAATGATCATCTGATATCACTGCCGGTTTGAGTCACGACGACGTTCGGGTGAGGAGCGATCGTTTTCGTGCTCGTCCTGTACTTTCGCGGCGATCGTCTCGTGTTCGTCCTGTGTCGTCGCGGCGGTCATCTCGTGCTCGTACTGTGTCGGTGCGGCGATCGTCCCGCGCTCGTACTGCGTCGTCGCGGCGATCATCTCGTGCTCGTACTGAGTCGGTGCGGCGTTTTGCGCTCGTACTGTGTCGTCACGGCGGTCATCTCGTGGCTGTTCCACGTTGCTGCGGCGGTCGTCTGGCGCCGGATTGGAGTCGCCGATGTTGTCATATCGAGCTCGTCCTGAATCATCACAGCGATCGTCTTGCGTGTGCGTTTCGGCCGCATGGACTGTTTGTGGCGGAGGCAGTCGTCGCTCTATTGCGTCTAAGCGTTTGTGCAGCAAGTTGAGGTCGAACGTCAGCTTTTGCACTTCTGGTAGATGGATCCCTTCCTGCAGCTTTCTGATGTCGTTCTCGATGTCGTGAAGTCTTATCCCTTGGACTAGGTTTCCCTCGGCGACCTCCGATGATGTGGCAGTTTTCTGCACCTTTCCGTCGATCAGAACCATTTTCTCCGTCATCATTTTCAGCATGGGTGTGATTTGCTGGATCTCTAATCCGAGCTCTGGTACTGCATCGAGCTTCGCGTTGACCTCTTCGCGATGTACCTTCAGGAGCTTCTCTCCATACGCTCCATTGCATCTGATGACGAGATCGTAGCTGGCGCAAACTGGTCCACTTTGTTGGCTGCCATGTAGAGTATTTTGCCGCCTTGTTGGAGAAGATCCTTGAGGAGCGTTCCGGAACTGCGAGATCTTTTTACCGTTACCTCATCTAGGCTCTCTTCCGGTGCGACATCAGCTGGTGGTCGTTTCCTCGAGCTTGTTGAGGGCTGTGCTGCTGGTTGGGCGCCTGACACTGCGGGAGTCGTTGCGATAGTGGGCTTTGGCTTAGTTGCAACATTGGCTTTCTTCGATGGAACCGCGGCCTTGCTCGGCTCCACTGAGGGCGTGCTGTATGCAGTCGTCTTGTTCATAGCGCTAAAATATTGTACATTTTATTTGTATACTGTACAGTTATTTACACAGGGAATTGCATGCGACAGTTAACATGCAGTGCTCATTCAAAGCTTTTTCTTTTGAGATTGTCTGCGTCGGCTTCTGTGACGAGTTGCGCTCAGCGTCTCCTTTGCGATCCGAATGACAGCGCTTGCGAGTCTAACTGGAATCGTGCAAATCGTTCGTAGAGTCGTAGACAGAAAATGGAGACCCCATGTCCACAGGATTGTATAGCCGAGCAGAAGGGCCACGATGATGCAGACGACTGCGATGAGAATCGTTTTGTACCATGACAGCATCACGTCGACAATGTGGAAGAAGTCTGGAAAGACGATTTCGTCGTACAGGCTGCTCTCCCCTTTTGATCACTCTCAGTGCCGATCCGTGAATCGTTCGAGTCCACTTGAGAATCCCTGTGAGTTCGAACGTTGTTGGAGTAAGTCCACAGGAAACCTCGCACGTTTGTCGAACGCGGGCGGTTGTGAAACGCAGCAGAAGTGTGGACGTCGTTCCGTGGCGGTTACATGGCACTGCGAAGTACTGCTCATCGCATTGGACGGTGGCCATTGTATCTTCTCCCATGGTGGAACAGGCGATGTTGGCACGTGCTCCTTGAGGACAGTTGTAGCAGCCTTGTAGAACGGCATTTTTCACTCTGCAAATTGAATTCGTTGTTCTCGCGACCGTCCTGTCGAATTTTCATTTGATGTGTACCAGGGGCTCAGCTGTGACAAACGAAGGAATTATCGCGGTTACTGATGTATTGTCCGTTTTGTCCGTTCGAAACGTTGCCCATGGTCGACGAGCGGGTAGGCGATTTTCCACTTCCTTCTCAAGGACGTCAGTGATATTGAGGTTCTTACAAATGCAGCTGACTTTTGCTTCGGCTGGTTCACATACGCAGTTGGTGTTGACGGTGCAATTGAGAGAATGGGCGGCTTCCTTTGAGTCACAGATGAGATTAGGTGTTGTGCCATGCCTCCAGATCGCAAGGTTGGATCCGTCGCTGATGAACGTCGAGTACAGATCCGAGGTCGGAGGCATTGTCACTGCACCTAGGGTTATTCGAATGTCCTGCATCTGAAAAGGAATCGTTGGCTGTAGTAGAACGTTGACCGTCTGAGTACGTTGAGCGTCCGTGATTGTTACTGCCACGTAGAACCGCTTGTTCCACTGGTGACATCCGTTGATTTCGTAGATGAGCTCATCAGTTGGCACGTTGAAAATGCGAAAGAAGAGGCAGCCGCTGCTGAGGTAAAAGCACCCACAGCCTGGGCCACTGCAGCTCTCCATGCATCGCGTAATTCCCGGGTAGTGATTACCTTCGTATAGATCAGGAATCATCGCAGACACGTTTATTGAAGCACATTTGTCGCCCATGCACGAGCCTGAGTGTGCGCATCGTTTGGAGTCGACTACCTTTTGGATGGTGTTGCGGGTATACAGCATCTGGTCTTTCACACACGTTAGACGGAGCTCCTTCCATTGGAAGCGTAGTTCCTTGAACATGGTCTGGTTCTGTAGAAGGCGAATGCAAGCGTCTCGGTGAAGGCTGTCGAGTTTGAAGACCTCTGTTGTTTCGAAGGTGCATTCCTTTTCTCCCGTTGGCGAGTGAAGGCAGATTGTGGTTCTCTGAGGGAAGATGTCGACGTTTTGATAGCCGTGGATTTGGACTACTAGATGTGCGACAACCGTATCGAGTATAGGTGCTCGCAGAAGAGCCTCGATATCTTCTCTTTGTCGTCGGCGTGGTTCGCGCCTCCTGGATCGAATCTTCTGAAGCAGACTTCCTGCACATTTGAGACAGAGGAATGCAGCGCTGAGAAGAATTCGACACGGCTTTCCGATAACAACTGGGACGTAGCAGAGCGTGTAGAGAGCAGCAACTGTGATGTATATCAGAACTGCACTGGCTAGTATTGCGGTCTGAGGCGAACACTCAGGGTTGAAAATGTTGGCTGTGCAGAACCAGCAACGGATGTTGTCGCAGAACGATACTGGCTGACAGTTGGTGTCCAGCACAGTTAGGCGATTTCCGTCGAAGAATTTCCACTGGACGTGGTGTGGGTGTAGGGTTAAATCCGGTGAAAACAGCACGGTTTCGTTTGTGTCTGGATTTTCCTTCACCTCACATTGGTCTTCTGCACACAGCTCGTACCTACGTATGTTTCGAGACGTCAATTGCACTCCTCCTGGAATGCATCTCAATTTTCCCTCAGCCAGTGTTGATGTTCCTGTCGTTGCTGTCGAAGTTGTGTTAATCGTCAGTACCAGGGCCATCAATAGAAGAAGGTGAGCCACAGTGCTGGCGTGGATGAACGACGAAAGCGTGCCCGAATTCCTTGTACGGGAGCGCAAGTTGTAACGTGGTTGCAACTCGTTGTGCTCTTCGATGTCTCTGGAGTCCTCGGTCTCTTCACATGAATTCGATGTGTCCCTGCCGTCAGTTGCGTTGCCGCTGCGGTCTTCAAGTTCAAGCGGAATGAGTAAATTCACTGGCCGGCGAACACATCGTCCACTTGGCAGTCTTAGTTCGACTTCGCGTACGACGTTGTTGGTTGACCGATGGAGCTTGATGATTTTGCCCATTTTCCAGGCGTTGCGGGGTGTCACCGCCTCTGAAATCAGAACAACTGTACCCACCTCTGGAGGCTTAGTCGTACCGCGCTTGTTGTCGATCTGAAGTTTGTGTGTTTCTCTCAGGCTAGTCAAGTATTGGTCACTCCATATGTTCCAGAAGCGCTCCGTGAGTTGATGACTTGTCTTGAGAGCTTCTTCGGCTTGACGGCGACTCTGAAAAACCGCAGCCTCGTTTGGAGGAAGATAGGTAGAGTCTTCGTCTTCTGTTGTGACAGATTCAAATGGGAATGCGACAATGATGTCCCTTTGGATGAAGTCTATCGGTCTTAGCGCAGGTGTCTCTTCCCATCTTTGTTCTTGGTATGTGAGAGGTCTGCTGTTGATGCTGCCCTCGATTTCCACTAGAAGAGTGTGCATAGCTTCCTGTGATGGGACGGTTCGCTGCATGACTTTGTAAAGGCTGTGTTTGATCGACTTGCTTAGCCGTTCATAAAGAGCTCCCTGCCACGGAGCGTATGGCGTAATTGTCTTCCACACGACGCCCTTTGATGCCATTGATTGTGCAAATGAAACGTCATTAATTACTGGAAGCACAGCGTCGCGAAGAATCTGTTCCCCGAGCAGAAAGTTGGGTCCGTTGTTGGATGTAACGCTGGCTGGCACACCTCTTCTGGCGAAGAATCTTCGCAATGCATGCATCAACTGAATTGTGCTCATGTCTGGTACAAGCTCCAGATGAACGAGTCGTGTAGCTGCGCATGTCTGGATGATCCCGTAGACCTTCGTCACCTCATCCTGTTGTTTGGCAGAGAGCGGACCGAAGTAGTCGAAACCAACGTGTTCAAACGGTCGTGTTCGTCGTACTCGTCGCTCGGGAAGATCGTCCATAACCGGATACTTGTACGGAAGATTGTTCATCTTCTGACAAGGGACGCAACGGTTAATCACCGTCCTTGCCATTTGTCGCAACTTCGGGATCCAGAATTTTTCCCTCACTTTTGCCATTGTGTGACTCATTCCACAATGGAGTGGTGAGTGTGCTTCTTCCACTACAAGTTGAGCTAAAGGCGTCTTCGTGGCTAGTAATATAGGATAACGAGTGCCCATTGGCAGACTCGAGTTTCCTAGTCGTCCTTGGCAGCGAAGAAGCCTTGCTCGTCGGCTTTCAGCTTCAGTTGTTTCAAGGCGTTCTGCTTCGCAAGTGGAAGATGAAGTTCCTGGTGATTGCGAATGAGAACGCGAATTGCCATCTCCTTCTCGGTTGCAGTGATGTACGGTTGAAATTCCATAGCGCAGACCTCCGGCGTGCGAGCTTCGATTTTTCCTCGAAGTGCCGTAGATACTCTAGCGAGTACCGCCTTGAGAAAGCGGAGAACGAATGCAACTACGTTGAGAGCTCGTGGTAGTTGGTTGTGTCGTTTCCAATCGAGTAAATCTGACGTGGTCTCTCTTGTCTCAGCCGTTAGAACGAAGCTTTCTTCTTCATCGATTTCTGCTGGTAGGCAGAACAGGTTGCATCCTTTGGGCCAGTCTTCCATGTGTCGATTGATGAATGAAGGGCCAGTCCACCACATATGCCGTTCGAATTCAGCTTTTGTCAGTCCTCTCGTAGCGCAATCCGCTGGATTTTCGGAAGTGTTTACATATCCGAACCAGACGGGTGGCTGGAAATCGGCGACAAGCCTTCGAATTTCGCGAACTCTGCTTCGGACTAGGACTCCGACTGAGTTTTGAAGAGGATATGTGGCTATCCAACTGAGGGCAATCTCCGAGTCCGAGAAGATCGTCACATCCTCTATAGAAGTGCGCTCCTTTATGGCTTCGTAGACCGTGTGCGCTAATCGAACTGCCATGGTGAGCGCATTTAATTCAGATTTCGGAATCGTCGGACTTCCCTTGATGGGTGGAAGCTTCGATTTTCCAACAATCAGATTTGATCCGTTGGATGACTTTACGTAGCCGCAGGCCGCTAATCCTTGTCCACTAGCGTCTGAGAATAGCACCAGATGGATCGATTCACCAATCTGCGGGATTCTCCTAGCCAGTTGGCACTCGAATCCATTGAATTCCTGTACGATGTCGTTTCATTGGTTTTGATGTTCTTCTGAAAGTACTGCATCCCATTCGTACCCGGCCTTCCAGACCTGTTGGAGAAACCTTTTACCATGAAGAGTTATTGGGGCTAGCCATCCAAGTGGGTCGTATACTGCCGCAACCTGCTCGGAGATACTCCTTTTGGTAATTGTGCCTTTTGCAGGGTATTTGCAAGACAGAAGGAATGCGTCCTTTGTCGAATCCCAGGTGATGCCCAGTGTCTTCTGGGTTAGGTTGTCAGTCAGGTCACTGGTGTCAATTTGTCCTCTCAGGCTGTTGTCGTTCGAAAGAAATTCCCTGAGGTTCATCTTCATGTCCTCGAAGAGTGCTTTGGACTCCTGTAGAGGTGGACTGCGTCTTCCGTTGATTTGGCTGTCAGAACGACATTGTCCACGTAGGTGCTCTCTTCGATCTCTCGGGCGATTTGTCTGTTTGCTGCGTAGTTCTCCAGGTGGTGCTTTATCGTCCCAGCAAGGAGAAACCGTGAGCATATGAGCCCGAACGTGAGGCGGCTGAATCGATACGTGACCATGTTGCTTGGAATCACTGGCAGACTTGGATCCTTTAGCCAGAGAAATCGGGTCGCGTCGCTGTCCTGTGGATGGAGTCTTACTTGGAGGAATGCTTTTTCCACGTCACTGGTGACGGCGACATCCCCAATCCGGAAGCCAAGAGGAATGTCGCACAGCTTAGGGAGCATAACAGGTCCTCGATGAAGCGCGTCGTTGAGTGATGGCGAGTCCTTCAAATGCGCGGAAGCATCGAAAACGATCCGTAGTTTAGTAGTTGTTTTGTGCGGTGTGATGACCGCTCTGTGCGCCAGGTAGTGTACAACGTCACCGTCTGGTCTCCTGGTCTCATCGACTTCTTCGATGATCCCTTGGTTCAGCTGGTCCTGGATGGTGTTCCGATATTGTTGCACAACTGCCTGGTCGGTTCCCATGCGTGTTACGAGCGTTTGAAGGCGGCGCACTGCAAGTCCTTTGTTGTCGGGTAGCTGCGCAACCTCCTTTCTCCATGGCAGACGAACGTAGTATCCGTCTTATTTGCGCTCAATCGTCTTTTCGAATTCTTTCCAGACGGCTGCATCCGTTAATTCGCGCTCCTTCGTTTGTGGTCCCACGAATTCTTCTACTCCGGAAGATTCAAACGTGCAGAAGTCCTCCCACGATTGCAAAGAATCTTCGTCTCTAGAAGCTTGGAGAGTGCAGACCGTCGTTGTGTCGACGTTGTCGTCGTTCCCGTAGTCGTTGAAAGTTCTTCCTGCCACCAGGTAACCGAGCTTCGAGGGATGAGCTGCAGTCCTGAGGGGAGAACGTGCTGCGGTGCCAACCCGTTGCATAGGAGCGAGAAGAGATCAGCGCATCCGAGGAGCACTTGAGGGCGAATGTCCCTTGAAAATGGGCTGATGGATAGCTGAAAGTCGTTGTCACAGAGGAATCGTTTATCCTCAAGGCAGAGGCTATTACGTTGAAGCGCATCTGTGACCTTGTCGATTCTGGTTACCGTGAAGGCATGTGGCGATCCGTTGGCATCCCACATCTTCAGAACGGTAATTCCACACGTTTCCACCATTGGCGGCCTTGTTCCGAAGGTGCTGATGGTGAGTCGCTTCGAGTCTACGTCCTTGAGCTGCAGTCGTGCGGCCAGTTCGTTGCTGATGAACGATCGGTCGGCTCCCGTATCGAGCATTACGTAGACCGGCTCCAATGCAGCAGTTACCGGGTTGAGAACTTGAGCTTGTCCAGCGAGGATCATCACGTCCGCGTTGTCGTTGACGTGTAGAACGTTGTGTCCGAAGTAGGTTGATCGTCTACGGCTTGCTCGAGCGCAACAGAATTCACTTTCGCTGAAGATCTCGACGAAGGTGATGCTGGCTTCGCTGGTGGCTTCTTGACTGGTTTCGTCGTTTGAGGTAGATGTGGTGTTTCTTGTGTCTCGAACAGTTTCCTGCAGATCGAAGTGTGATGTCCTGCGATTCCACAAGCTCGACATGCTCCTCGGCGACATTTCGTAGCCATGTGATCGTTGGCTCCGCAGTTGTGGCATAGTTTCCTCGTTTTCATGATATGAAGCCGTTGATCATGCGTGGAAACTTCGCTACAATGCTTCGGCAGGTGTCCCATCTTCCTACAGTAGAAGCAGGGTGGTACGCGTTGTCCCTTGTTAGAGCTCCCTGTCGTGGTCGGAGCGAACTGTTCTTGCCTCTCACGGTTGCCTTGGCGGCTCTCCGTCTGCTTGATGATCTGGAGTTCCTCTTTGAGAAACTCCTGGGCGCTGCTCAGAAGTTTCATGGTGTTCCATTCCTCTTCATCGCATCGAGCTTTCTCGCGTAGGATGTGTCGTTGAACGTCCACAGAGAACTTTGCCAGAAGTTGTTTCTGCAAGAACGTGTTGTCGACGTGCTCATTCTTGAGTTTGAGCTGCGAGACGATGGAGAAGAGCTGTTCGCAGAGTGTCTCCTGGTCAACGAGGCGAGTGCTTCGGGACTTTGCAGACTGGAGTTTGCGAAGAAGGCATTCCACTAGAGCTTGTTTGTTGCCGTACTTCTGCTTGAGATGGGCGACGACAAGCGAGTAGGTGCTACCAGATACTTCGAACTGCTTCGCTGATTCCAACGCATCTCCTTGAAGAGCTTCTAGCAGGTAGTTGAGCTTGTAGAGGTCGTCGATGTTTCTTGAGTGCACATTGTGGCTGAACGACGTCCAGAACGTATCCCATTCCCATATGTCTCCTTTGAACTTAGGGATAGGAATCGGCGCCAGCTTCGTCTCGAGCATGTCGGCTTCCATTGGGTCGGTGCTGCAGTCGATATCTGCCTGAAGCTTCATCAGGGTCGATAGTGCCTCGTGCGCTCGGTCGATGAGAAGTTGAGCTGCTTCCGAGTGGTTCGCGATCCGCATGGAGAGCTCTGATATCGACGGCGTGTTTTCGCCAACGCGTCCGAAGTGTTGCTGTACTTGTACAACGAGTCCTCGAGCTTGCCCGCTTCTGCCTCGATGACAGCCGTGGATTTGCGAATTCGTCTTCGAAGATCCTTGAACCGTTGCTTCTGCTCGTCGCTGCTGCTTGAAGAGTCCAGCTCCACGCTGAGAAGATCGGCATTTTCCTCGAGGATCGCCTTGAGACGGTTGCCTGCTCGAGTGAGTAGCCCCTAGTAGATAAGACGGAAGCCATTGCTGACAGTTACGATGTGCAAGTGGTGGATGCGAAAGCTGGTGAAGACGTTGAAACGAGAACGTGGACGGAGCGTGCGGTGACAGGACTACAGGAGGATGCGAACGGCGGCAGTACTCACTTCCTTGCGCTGCTCGTTGTCGTCGTTGTGGCTTGCTGGTCCTTAGTGAGGCGGCTGATGCACCATATGAATGCTCAGTAACTTGTGTGTGGGTGCCACGCGGGTCTTCTTCCGTTCGAACACGAGCCACAATCGAGTTTTACCTCAAACTTGGATAATTAAACCACAATTAATAAACTGATTAAAGGGTTACAATAGTAATTGCAAAAATAGAGCCGGAGAGGGGGAGGAGAGGAGGAGAGGAGGAAGCCCGGAGCGAAGGCCCCGACTGACCGTCCTTGCACTGTGAGCACGGTATTTATGCAGAGCCGGGGAGGGCAGAGCAGGCTGCCATTTGATGAAGCTGACGATAAGTGATGTTGAACAAGCAAGTACAGCTCGATCAGCCAGCAGATGACGAAACTGAAACTTACAAATGAGTCATAGGATAGTACATGGATAACATATGGTAAAGGATTAGGAGATGAGATACAGGTAAAATGCAGGTAGAATACAGGTGAAAAGGTAGAGGGTTTCTCTATAGAAGGCTTGGTTGGCCTGGGCGGGAAATCCGAACCAGGAACCTGGTATCGGGTGCACGCGACAGTCGCGCCTCCTCCGACTGCGCCACACGCGCCCCGTTATATATATATATATATATATATATATATATATATATACGCGAGAACGCTCGTTTGTCTGTGTGTGAGTGAGTGTGATTGTTTGCACAGAAGTGCTGCAGGAGTGTGTTGGGAGGAAGTGTGGGGATGGGGGGGGGGGGGGGGTTGCAGTTGTGCAACGTGCCTGTCCACTCAGCAGACGTACGTCGCCAAACGCACCTGGAGATGCGGCGCTGGAAGAATGTGTTGGGGAAAGCTTGGGGACGGAGGGGGGAGGGGGGTTGTAGTTGTGCAACTTGCCTGGCGATTAGACGTGAGAAAACGTAGTCGAACGTCTACTAAGTCAACAGGCACGTTGTACAACTACAACCCCCCCCCCCAGTCTACTATTAGATTGAGTCACAAATTTTGCAACAAAATTTGCCTTCTAGTAAAAATAGGATTATACCATAAAAGAAAAATTATCGAATAAATCAAAGTAATTGACGTAATTCTCAATGAATTTCTTCCGCTTTTAATGCACTGGTTGGATCATATCTCTAGAGAAATTGGTCGGTTTCGACCTGAAGAAGTCGTGTACCACCGCCGTGACCGTATCGACTTCGACGCAATGTCCGGGGTGTATGGTGGTTGCTTGATTTGGTCCAGCCCAATTCCTAGAGTTCACCGAGAAATAAACGCTAGATTAATCGTAAGACTCGAAATCCAATTCCTAGACTTTTTCATCATCTGAAGTGCCGTAGGCGGTCGGCCGTTGCCCTGGTGGAAGAAATATTGGCTCATATCGACTTCTTTCTCCACTAATTGTTGCTGGATCTAGTCGGGCTATTGGAAAAAGCGAGTGTCGAGGATGGTCTGAGTACGTGGAGCAGCTCCCGCTGTACTGGACTGCACATCCACCAAACCCACAACAGGACCTTTATTCTTGAGCTCCGGGTTTGACGTCAGAACTCCAGCTCGTTGCGATCCCGCTATTGTTCTTCGGCTTCGCGGTTGTCGTAGTCGTAGGTTGTAGTAAAGATTCGTTCCAAGCTTCTTCGCTTGAACCGGTGCAGGAGCTCTCGACGGTCAGTAGCACGGCGATGTACTTAGGTTTCCGTCAAAGTGTGAGGAACTGACGAAGTCGGTTTCGGCGCTCTTCCAATCTACTGCAGCCGACGTGCGGTGGTTCACTGGGAGGTGTGGTGATCAGCGGTCAGTCCTAGTGTGGCTTGAGAAGAATCCGACTCGATGGATTTGTGCAGGCGCCCTTGTTTACAGACGTTGATCATTCTCGGTTAGAAGAGTACTTGGCGGTGACCACCTGAATGTGCTTGACCCTCTTCGCTGAGTTGCTGCTGAGCTTCAAATAATTGAAATTAAAATCACACACTTTTTCACTTTGAGTGATCATCGTTCTAGTGAATAAAACTTTTCAAAAACGCAAGGAAAATTCACGATTCATAACAAAAAATGAATGCTAGGCAACAGGCTTTTAAACAGCATATAAAACGTTTACTATGAATTCCAGAAAAAAAAGCAGAAATGTTGCAAAATTTATGACTCAACCTAATAATTGTTTCTTCGTTCAAATTTGTAGGCTGGGGTGCAAACAATTTACATTGTAGATCCTATCCTAGCCGAGAACCGGCGTTTGTCCGTCTGTTTGTGTGTTTGTTTGTATAGGAGTCCTGTAGGTGTGTGTTGAGGGAAAGTGAGGGGGGTTGTAGTTGTGCAACGTGCCTGGCGACTCAGTAGACGTGCCGAACACGTTGCCCAATATGAGAAGCCTATGATAAACTTACGGAAGTGAAGAACGCACTCATGCAAAAGTACGCAGCAGAATTTTAAGTTTCACAATAATTGGTTTGGCACTCACAGTACTACCCGTCGCCTGCGTGACGCGGCAGTATACCAAAGCTCTTTCCGTATGTTAGTGATATTGCAAGGACGCGCAAGTGCGAGGGACGGCGTATCGGAGCACTGGTGTTTTTATAAGGCAGTCACTAGATTTTCGATGAATCTGTAATATCTTTGTGTGTGTGGGTGGGAGGGGGAGGGAGGAGGGGGCTGGTTTTGACGAATACGACAACACGAACAATCAATCGAAAAGAATCACGAATGGAAGACGAACAGTCAGGGAATATAAAAACTAAAATAAACAATTTAAACTTTATTACAATACTAGATTAAATAACAAAGCATTAAGAAATATTTTGCCAGATGACTGATCAGAAGGCCTTTGCCCTTATCCCCCAGCTGGGGAGATAGATCGTATGTCATGTGATGAATTCGATGGGTACCTCGTAGACAAAGGATTAATATGGAAAACCAGGAAGTATCCCAGTTGTCTGAATCCACGCTCGGTAACGAGTCAAACTGGAGGAGTTGGTCAGAGCGTGCGCATGAAATTCGAGTGCTTTCGAAGAAGTCGGAAACCAGGGGTCCCATATAAAATTGGCTACCTGAAAGACACATTCTTCGATTATCTAAACGGCTCCAAATAATTTGTTTTTCTCGCTCAGGGACACGATCCTTGAATCCTACCTCGAGAATGCGACCCCAAAAAATAGGCAGAGCCAACAGAATAGTCCAAATCGATGAGACATTCATCGTGAAAAGGAAACACAAAAGGGGAAGGAACGTTCGCGACAGCTGGTCAATCGGAGGTATAGATACTACTTCTAAAGAAGTGTTCATGGAAATTACGCCCACCCGTGATAGTGCTACGTTAGATGGAATTATAGCAAAGCACGTACTTCCCGGCAGCGTCATCTATCCCGACTCCTGGAAAGGTTATTCGATTCTGAAAAATCTTGGTTTCACTCATTATACGGTGAACAATAGCGAAAACTTTGTGGACCCGTCCATCTCGCCATCGCTTCACTGACTTTTTGTGGTCCATAAGAAGATGGCCGTTCTCATCATTGATGCCGAAGAACTTTTCAATATCCTCGGATGTGTTGAATGCGGATCCTAGCACGTCGGTACAAATACCGCTCACCATCGCGCGACTCGAGCTTTTCGTAGACTTTGTTGCCACGGGTGGCCTTTTCACGGTTTTCTTTGCAACCTTCCTTGTCTCCTAATACTACCGCCAGTTGTCGGCTGTTTCGTCGGCTAGAAACACGTGGTAGATTTCCAGCTGTCGCAATTCGAAATCCCGTAGGATACTTACTATCCTTTCAATTAGCTTCATCTCGTCTCTCGAAGTGACAGCATCCAGTGGAGATCTACACTTCAGTGTCAGGAGGTGAATAACCACTCGTGGATTAGCAGAATTGTAGAGGTGATGTTAGCAGCAGCTTATTGATCGAGGTGGCACGTTGAAGGCCCCTCCTATGATTCATTGTCAGTACACTGTAGTGGCACTCACCTCACTGACACTAATACATTGCATATGAAGCAGTTTTCTAGCTTCCTGCCGCTGTTTCGTGTTGTGTTCCGGCTCAAGGCCGACTTGGTTGTTCCTTGCTGAAATAAAACCCGGATGTAACTGGGCGACACCGAGAAGAACGCGGAAATCCGAGACTCTTTAACGGAAACGACAATGAGATAACGGCAATAGGATATACGACGAAAATGAGGGGACAAAATGAACAATGAACACTGTTGCAAGTCTGGGCCGGCTTTTACGCCCTGTGTTCGCGCCCTTTTGCGGGAGCGCGGGAAGTACTTAGAGATCCTTCTGAGATTTAAAGTCATATTCAAATTCAAATGAGTGGTAAGTCATAATGGCGGGAAAGCATCAAGAAACGTGAGAAAGTGGGTCGAGGCTAGAGACGCATGGATATTGGACATCTCCCCCCACCCTAGGGTTGCGAGCGTCCGCGCTCGCAATGGAAACTAGGGTATTCAGAAACGGCGACGATCGTAGACATGTTTGCGTGCTTTTTCTCGTCGGGATCCGCGTTGACATCCACTTCCACTGTTGAAGCCGGTGTGTCGCTGGCGACGGTGGTTCGATCCATGGTGGATTCCGCGTTGTTGTCCATTATGGATTGATCCATGGTGGTGTCCGCGTTGTGGTCCATTGTGCGGAAAACTTCGGCGAGCGAAATGTAACGGAATGCGGCTCTCAGGTCGTCCTTTCTTCAACTTGTACACGAAGCTGCGACTCGCAACTTTTTCCTCATCGCGAAGAGAAGCTTTGTTGTGTAGGCCGCGATGACATCCTGGGGCTTTTCGAAGAAGGCCTTTACGGCGACGTAGGATATCCTTCCACCGACTTCTTGTGATCGCCCATACTTGCACAGGGCTTAGACACCTGCAGCACCGTTTCGAACAGGATCTTCGCGTTAGCGGCAGCGGCCACATCTTTTACCACATTGAACGCGTCGATCGTCTTCTGCCGGTTCAACTCCCATGCAGCGTCGCCTCTCGGTCCACTGATTGCCATGGCTGTCATCCCTCTACGAACCAACGCTGCCATTCTGGATGCGATGCTTATCCAGTCGTTTTGGTCGAACGGCCTATCACACGAACAGGAGGTCTTTGACGTTATCCACTCTCTGAAGCGCGTGCCGGACATCTTTTAACGAGTCGTAAAACAGAAGTTCGACATTCTCCGCCTTCTCAATGACACGGTCACACGACTGGAACTCAATGGGCAGCACAACAAGAGAAGGGAGCTGAACTCGTTCCACCGGAATATTATCCCATGAGTGGGCTTGGGCGAACCTGATGCAGGCGTTGGCCAGGTCGTTTAGCTGAGAGATTTGGATGTTGACGCCGCCGTTCTCACTCAACGAACGATACGTCGCTGCCGTCGTGCTCTAAAAGAGCCTTCCTCACATGTTCGTATTTCCTTTTGAAAAAGGTGTAGGCCTTCTCGACGCCTGCTTCCGTGACGAATGTGTACGACTGCTTCTCCATCAAGTACCGCTTCCTGTCGAGATCAGATTCGTTCTCATCCTACTATATATAAAAGAGTAAGCGGTTGTGTCTGTAATTCCGTCTGTCTATCCGTCTGTCCGTCCGTCTGTCCATCTGCCCTTTCGTAAACGAGCAGTAGTCAGCCAGGTTCAGGCGAGGTGTCACCTTCGTCGTGTTGAAAGGGGTCAGAAGACGTTTCGCTGATGTCACGCAAAGGACGTACGTGTTCCGAACATGTGTCATCGACGTCGTGAAAGCAAGTTTCCTAGTTTAAAAGAGGTATCATCGACGTCGTTCAACAGTCGCCTGGGTTCAGAAGACATGTCACCAATGCCGCGCAAAGGATATCTGGGTTGAGAAGAGGTGGCACCGATGTCGCGCCAGAGGTTCCGAATTCAGACGAGGTGTCAGCGATGTCGCAAAAGGCCTGTCCGGATTCAGACGACGTGTCACCGATGTCGCGCCAGAGGTTCCGGATTCACACGACGTGTTACCAGTGAAGGTGGGGCCAGTAATGGGGGACCGGTGAAGGATGGGGCTCCAGTAAGAAGGACCGGTAGAAGGTTGACCAGTGAAGAAGGGACCAGGTGAAGGGACGACCGGTGAGGAAAGGACCAGAAATGGGGACCGGTGGGGGGGGGATCCAGTCAAGGGGAGCGGTGAGGGATGGGGAGGGGTCCAGTGAAGGGGGAAAGCGCGACACGAGCTGCACCCGACCCTGCTGGGGGTATGGCGTCAGAAGGTACAGCCGCTGTTCTGCGTACCGGAAACTTTTGTTTTGCGTGTCAAAGGTTTCGTAAGGAAGCCGTTAGACTCTCGGTGAAGCCTCGGGGGCTGGGGTGGGTGAGCAAGGGGGATGAGGGAAAGATCGCACGCCCCCAGTCACTCTCATGCAAGAACCGGTCGTCTAGACCCGTGAGTCGAATGCCAAACATGTCCAGGGCATTGGTGCCCACTATGACGAGCCGGTCTAAGCCACCGCCTACATGGAAAGACACTTATTTTGTCACGTTATTGCACGTTACAGCCATTCGGATGGTGTCAATAAAGTTCATGACATCACCGGAGGCGTTTCGTACCACTCACTGCTTTTAGTCCGGGAATCCTTGTGACGTACGCACCTAAGTCTATACCGTTATTACGCGCCTCTTTGAAAACAGGTATTGGGATAATCGATATCTCTGAACTAAGAGCGCTTCAACCTCCATATATCTAATAGCGCTTCAACCTCCATATCCATTACAGCAATGGTTGTTAATGACTTGCGACCGAACAATGCTCAGGGCTCCTGTACATTTGCCGTTGAGGAGTTGCAAACATAAGGGTCTAGCGTCGCCGAAAAAGAGACTTGTTGATGCTATCCCCTGCCTTCAGCTGAAGAATGGGACCGGTCCGCTGATGCGACCTCCCTCTTAGGCGACCGACGCTTTATGACCAGTCTTCCCACCATTGAAGCATTTCTCTGTGTTCCTGTTTATAGAATTGTGGACTGGTCTGTCGGGTCAGGTCGTGTCACTGGTGACATTGGGCGAGGTGTTTCTCTCGTCGGTAGCGCTAGCTTCGCGATATCATCATTGGCATCATTTGTGTTAGACGGAGGTCTATTCGCAACCATCTCAAATGTTCGCGACGTACTCTGATACGTGCGGGAGATTCTGCGACGCGTTCGGTCTTGTTGCGACCGCGAAGCGATATTATTCGCCATTTCACGGTTTCTTTCCAGCCTTATAGCTACTTTCTCATACACGTCTGCTCTATCAGGCGTTTCAAGCGCTTCTGCAATACAGTAACTTCCTTTCCAATGTGCTAGCTGTCGAATAAGCTCTCGCTGCTAGTTTTTCCAGCGCTAGGCAGAACTCCATCACCGACTGTCCTTCTCTCTATAAAAACATGGCCAACTGGGTAATTGCCTTTATACACGAGCTGTTACTATCAATTTTTAGTCGGGATTTCATGGCATTTATGATATCACAAAATGATCCCCCCTTGATGTGTCGTGGCAGCGCATCTTCGCGCAACAAGCCCTCAAACAGCTGGATCCTACTTCTGTCATACCAGATGGTGCTAGGATATTTTACATCGAAGGCATTAACGAAGCGTTTAAAGCTTTCACTTTCTCTACCGAGAAAGGTGCCACCTCCGGGAGGGAGTGCATTCAGTTTCATGTACTGCCAAAATGGGTTGCTATGCTTTCCTCCCGTATACATGTCATCAGCCCTTCTATCATCAGTCCGTGGTTCAAAATGACCTGTGCCCGACGAAGATTCCCTTTCCCTTGAGTTGGCGAAGTTTCCGCTGAGACATGAGGAAGTGTGGATCCCAGTCATCAAGCGCAGAGAGGTCTGGTCCTGGAATGGCTGATTCGTATTTCGATTATTGCCTATATCTCGGAACCTTTGCCAAGCTGAAATGGGAAGCTGGACTCACCATTCCGCTCAGATGTTGACGCGGCAGGAACCGAGGTCCTCTGACCGCCCACGTGCTCGACCATTTTCGACGAATCCTTCATCTGCAATTTATTAGCATTCAACTTCTCTTCCAATGCCTTGGTAGTGTCATTCTGCTCTGCAACCAACGTTATTAGGCCGCTTATTTTCTATGCTAGCACGTCACCAGGGCACTGCATCAGAGCCGCAAGGGTTTCTAGCGCCCGCTTAGTTTGCATGGCTTCCTCTAGGAATTGCTCCAAATTCTGGAGTCGGGATAGCCCGGCCACTTTCAATAATTCTAGCACTTCATTACTTGTGGCGGTATCTTTTGTTTCTTCTTCCTTAGTGGCTGTACCCGATACGGCCTCTTCTATCAGGATTTTAACACATTCGAATGCTAGCCACCTTCCTTTTGGACCGCTTCCTAGACTTCGTTCCTAACTTGGTCGGATGTACGCATCGTCCTATTGAGCACCTTCTCCCACTCAATCGATATTCTACTTAAAGATTTCTGCATCCGCCTTATCAATTTAGTACTGTTATTGTTTATGCTCACCTGTGTATCGACAGGGATGTCCTGTTGCTCACACACGTCATCGAGCAGCACCGCCTCAGTACAATCGTCGACCGAGCGTGCCATCTCTGCAATCGCACTGTTATTATATGTGCACTTGGCTCGAGAAGAAATCACGACGCGATCGCGGATCGAACACAATCAACGCGTATTGGAGCTCGAAAAGTATGCAGTTGATCACTTTAATCAATATGCGCTACTCTCTTATTTCTCACTTCGCTCACTCCCTCCACTATCTCTCGCTTTAGCTCGGCCTCTTAGCTTGGACTGCTTCGATCGATCTGGCCTGACTACTCGTATGAGCAGACTCGGAGTCTCTAGTCCGCGAGCGATGTCACGGAGCTTAACCAGCGTCACCTTTATCTGCCTTTTCACTGCTCTGGACTGTCTCGGGACGGGAGCTGCGACTCACCGCTAGTGCTTTTCCGAAAGAGAGGGATGGCCGCCGTGGTAAGTTCGACGCTGCGGCCCTTAACCACTCCACCCTCTTACTGGTTTGCCTCAAGGATTCGGCAAAAACAAAACATCTCTATTACTATTTGGAGGACAAAGATCCTTGCTACAGTATTCGTTCTTGCTGTTCAGACTACCGTTGAGATAGTTCCTTTGTGAGCGTCACGAAGACGAAGAGACGCTGGACAGCTAAAGTTACGCGCCTTGACCGCATCCGAAACGATGCTATTCGGCAAAAGTTCGGTGTAGCACCAGTAGCGGGCAAGATGCGCGAAGCTCGACTTCGATGGTACGTCCATGTTCTTCGTGGGAAAGAAGACAGCGTGTTGGAAGTGTCAGGAAAGCGGCTTATAGGACGCTCGAAGCAACGCTGGTCTGACACGTTACACATGGAAGTAACTGACATCCCTCTGATTAAGCGCAGGATCGGTAGAGATGGCGTGACGACACCAGTGGCCGTATTCATAAACGTTCCCGGGAACGTGCAAGGCTTCCCGCGGGATTCGACCAGAGCGGGAAGCAAAAGTTCGTATTCATGAACATGCCGGGAAGCAAAAGGAGGCTCTCGCATCGATAGCGGGAGGCTCCCGGCCTACCCAGGGCCGTGTGCATACCTGGCCCGACGCGCCCCACCGGGAGATGGGGAGGAAATACCGTACTTCCGCGATGCACACCAAGCTGGGAATACAGTACTCCGGGCTCTAGCGGGAAACTGTGTCCCCTACTCGGAGGTAGGGGAATTCGGTCTGTAGCAGTGACGTTGCTGATTGGAGCGGACGTGCTGCTGCTAAGACGATGCTTTCGAACTATGCCTCCACATAAGAGCAGCAGAGGAGGACAGGAGGGCGACTTCGTTGATGTTTTGGTATATGGGATGCTTAGTGAGGTGATTTTTGAGCAGCAGTGTTTAGCATATAAGAAGTTCGACCTTTCCGTCACTCGTTAAGTAAAACAGGCACTTACTCAAGCTAATTTTTAAGCAATGTCCAAGTGCTGCCATTTTTTATATTTTCTTCAGTTGTTGACTATAAGAAACGCCTACTGAGGCTATGATTGGATCACTCTGTGTATGTGTGTATTCAATGGTATAACAAAGTTTATCTAGGTTGTTTTTATGCTACTGCCTTCATCTAATGAAATGCACATTTTTCGAAGCCTTTGGTTAAATAATTAATACTTTAAAGACTGAATGTTGCTAGTTGTATCTTCGTCTTTTTACCGTAGCGATATGCATTCGCCCATTCCAATTACGGCTTTTGGTACTAAGCGGGACGGTGCCCGCTCCATTATGGGACCATGATCGTGGAACACTAAAATAAACGCGGTTTCTGAGCACAGAACTAAGCAAGGAGAGGAACTCCAGGGTGTGGCTGATCTTACTTATCCGTTTTAAGATACATGTACAGCGGGCACCAGCCCGCTTACTACCCAGCTTCTCGATGTGATTTTCATCGATGTTGAGAACTAATACACATCTCAAATTCTTTGAAAGGCTTATCTGACCTACTGTCAGCAAATAAAAGGGCATAAACGGCATATCGTTAATTGTCGAATGGAGCCGAGAAAAAAATGCTTGCAAATGCTTGTCTACTCCCAGCTCCACCTCGCTCAACTAGTTTATATATTCCCTTATCTAACCAACAACCAAAACTTTGTCCTATGCCATGCGACGCATAGCCTTTATATATCTCTGTTGCAAGCTGAGTTCTAAAACCCGTAAGAACAAAGAAGAACATTAATAAATAGGCGAATGAACAGAGCACAAGTGCATATAATGTGACACAATAGCGTTTTAATAGGCCTCATAGCAAATCCTGCATCCAATTGATAATATACTCTCGCGTTTTTCGTCATTTCTCGGCCGTCCCTTCACCCGGATTAGAAAACAGCTGATAATTTCCCCGTGATTTGCAACGCTTCTTCTGTGCCTGTGTTCGAACCATTTTCAGTATGGCTCAGTATGGCTAGGAAGTTTCCCGACCGTACATTCCCCGAGGTGCATCGCAGGAAGGGGCATCCGTTGCCACTGGGTAATTTCTGCTGGTGGGAGAGCGTGGGAAGTCCGCCCTGCCGGGGCGAGGTATGCATACGGCTCCCGGACGCAACTGGTCGGAAACGCCGGGAAGCTTTCAATAAATAATAATAAAGTGGTGTTTGCACTTGCACACAATGGGATTTCGATCGCCGTTTTGACATCGAAAGTCTCTTCACAGGGGGTTATCTTCACCATAAGTCTCGCAACGTCTTCCTGGAACACTTTTAGGGGGGAGGAGGGAGGAGGCGTGTTCCGAAAAGAAGGTATAAGATCAGGGTTTGGCTTCTATAACTTACTTTTTTGAAGAAAAGAGAACACATAATTGGTCTGAAACAATGACGGTGAATAGTTCTTTCGTCATATGCGCCACACACTCTAGTTATGCGGGATATCGCGGTACCACTTCTTATCTATTCCCGTTGTTCGGTGTACATTTTAAGAGCAGGTTCTGCGTGGAAAAGGTAACATCGTCAGCGAGATAGTATTGAACTTCGTAGTAAACAACAAAAGGCGCAAATAAGGTCGGGGGCCCTACAAAACGGTTTTTGCTTTTTGAAACCGGATTTTTTTTTGCAGCAGCGGTGTGTTCTACCCCTACAGTGAACGGAGGTAGGTCATTTCTGATGTAATTTCACATACACGTGCCTTCTTACCAAGGCGAAAAACCTCTGAGTATGGGGTGACCCCCCCCCCGACCCTATCTGCGCCCAACAAAATAAAATAAAAATAAAGATATGAACGAAATTAGAAATTAGTTCTTCAATATTTAAGTAGTTCCAAATTCGAGAAAGTCTGAAAACTTTTATCACAACCTTTCAGCCATTTCTTCTTTCGGTCTGTCTACGTCTCATCTTTAGGGAATATGGAGGATAACCTTCTTCTAATGGTCGCACGTCAAACGCTGAGCGCCATGTTCTGGGTGCGCCGTGCACGCAGAGGCGTCGTAGAAATCGAAGAAACATGTCAAAGGATAGAACGCCACGAAGGTGACCACGCCAACAACGGCGCATTTCCACACGACTTCTATGAAACGATCGCTATGGACACCAAAGAGGATGTTTCCTTACTTATTATATGCAACTGTTTCGATCTTCAACGACGTTTGGAGTCAGACACGCTGACGCATGAGCCAAGTCGTCGAAAATTAGGTGAGCCGTCAACTTAATGCCGGACGCTGGAGGAGAGCTGTCACGACTGAGTTAAACGAGATGTCAAAAGAACATGGAACAGAATGCTCACTAGCGTGCTTGTGGGACTTCTTCATGAATGCCCTGAACGCAAGATGTGACGCTCTTCGTGGCGCTCGAGCAAGGAAGATCCATTGGATCACTCTAACATACGACAGGAACGAATGGAGACGTTGCTGGCGCCCGCACATGCGACCGTTCTCTGCTTAGCTTCATGGGACTATGGAAAACATACGTAATCCTACTATATATAAAAGAGTAAGCGGTTGTGTTTGTCCTTCCGTCTGCCCGTCCGCCTGTCCATTATAACTTTTTCCTTTTCGAATTTCGAGTAGTCGAATTTCGAATAAATTCGAATTTCGAATATTCGAATATTCGACTATTCGAAGAAAGTCCAATATTCGAATTATTCGTTTATTCGAATATTCGAGGAAGTCCAATATTCGAATTATTCGTTTATTCGAACATTCGAGAAAGTCCAATATTCGAATTATTCGTTTATTCGAATATTCGAAGGCTTCGAATTTCGAATAATCGAATTTCGAATATTCTTTATCAATCTCTTAACAAGTAAATGGCACTCCTCTTCGAAGACCAGGGAATTGTGACCTTTTGATAAGAACGATGTTTTGTTTCGCGCGTCATTCAAAGTGGCTGAATTGTGTGTATGCAATCTGACAAGGGAAGGGCCTGGAGCGTGTGAAAGGGGAGAGCGAGTCATATAGGGAGAATCCCCACCCCTCAATTAGTGTAAAAAAGGGTTTATTTTTGACAAGTTGTTAAACACAAGGAGTAGGGAGTCTGCTACAATAGAATTCGTGGGTATTGTACGCCCGGCAAGTGGCTCGAAGCGCAGTGGATAGAGACGTTGTTTCATGGGTGGGAGGTCGGGGGTGCGATTCTCCTGCTCTGCTGCGTTTTTGCATTTCATATGATTGGTTGAGAGTTGAACGATTCTGACATCTATACCATTTTCAGATGTTTTTGCCTAATTTTCCAGTTGTACGCCAAGAAGAAATTTCTTGTCACTTGTTTATTACTGACCGGTTTTTTAACCACAAGGCAATGAGAAAGCTACTCAACTATGTATAAACGTTCAACATCAGTGATGCACAGGTCCAAAGTGCATGAAACAGAAGCTCTGGTCACAATCAGCGTATAAAAGCTACAGGCTCCTCGCATTTATACCAGCGACACCACCTTCAATGTCATTATAACAAATCCGTTCTCCTCCAGCTACTCGCGGCTTCGACATCTACCTTAAGGATGTTGTCCCGTTTTTGCAGGTCAAAAGTAGGATCGTGCACAACGACGTGGGAGTGAAAGCATTCCACCCGAAAACGTTATCATATGTCCACTGCTTACTTGCATCTCCACGTCTATCAGTTCATCTTGCGGATCTCAATCTTCGTTTACCACCAAATCCAGTTGTTCGCCTTCGTCAACTTCAAGTTGACGCGCTTCAAAGTCCTTGAGTGTGCTGGCCATCCTTTCGGCTAACTTGGTTTCTTCCCTCGAAGGTTCCTTGCCTAATGGTTTCTGTGATCCACCTGCTTACACTTCAGCATAAGCAGGTGGATCACCACTCCAGCATCGGCGGACATTGTTGGTGTTAGGTTTTAGAAACCTCTAGCAGACCTCTGATTTCCAGTTGGCAGGCAAGGATGAAGGAAAGAGTGTATCGATGGCCGTTAACGTCAGTTTGCGGGATCTACAGACCTTGTTTCTTCATTTGAACCACTTGCGACATCACTCTCGACTCCTGGTCTTTGAAAATCCGAGAGGATGGTCTTTCCCGAGGTCATCGGTCCATCTAGGGAAACAAACTGTGAGGAGCCTGTAACCTTTATACGCCGTCCGTATTGTGACCAGTGCTTCTTCTTCGTACACGTTGTGCCTGTGTATCACTGATGTTGAACGTTATACATCATTATGTTGAATACCACTGCATGCAGCTGGAAGAATTAGTAGAAAACCTCTAAAATGGTATAGACGTCAGAATCCATCAAATCTCAACAGTCAGTTGAAATGCAAAAGTGCAGCGGAGCAGGAGAATTGGTACCCTCGATCTCCCTCGCATGAAGCAACGTCTCTATCCACTGCGCTGCGACCCGCTTGCGGCAGAGGCATCGCTGGCATACAAGACCGCCGAACTCGTTAGGCGCAGATAACATTTCAACTACAACGACCCCGTACTCCTTGGGTATTTTTCTTGGCGAAAAAATAAACACATTTTTATACTAATCGAGGGGTGGGGATTCTCCCTATATGACTCGCTTTTCCCGTTCAGACATACGCTTCAGACACTTCCCTTGTTAGTCGACGCAAGGTAAGCGCGGGCAAACGCGGACCTCCGCTGCGTCCCTGCTTTCTTCGAACGCCATCGAGCGTCCTGCGGCCAGTCACGTGAGTCGGTGAATAACAAATGGATCGAGTTATGGCTGTTCAATGACTCTTTTGCCTTCGGTATACTACGGGAGGATCTCCGTTTTGTAAGTACAACGACGGAAAGATTAAAGACGTAAGGAGCTTCGGTAGGGAGGTAGCACTTTCTGGAGCCTGGGAAGCTCCTGCTTTCTGCCAGCAAAGACGTTAAAGAAGAGAGTAAGAGCAAGCAGAGTAAGAGCAAGTAAGCGCTATGGAGTAAAAGAGCCAGTAATACTCCGTTTCCTATGAAAGCGAGTCATCCACATTTTCGCAATAACACTACCCAAGTCGTAGTGTCTTATCAGATTAGGTTACAACCATGGGCTTCAGGTCCGTTTGCTTACAAGTGAAGCAAAACTCTTCAACGGAGCCAGAACACAGACTGAACCATTCATGAGCCTCCAATGTGCCTTTTCCGCACCAGATCGCCTTTGTGTTACTTCTTCGTCCGTACTAGCCATTCTTTTACCACCTAGAAGCTTCGGTATAACCTAAGAAAAGACAGTAACCTATGGAGCAAGATGTATAACAATCTGGCTCTGCCTATCCGAGGTGTTTCTCTCTTCTCGGGGCACGAATTCTTAGGGAAGCAAGGGTGCTCCATTATAGCTTTGTCACCGTCTTTTGGTCTCGTGAAGGAAATGGATGGAGCAGCCTTCGCGGCGCTTGAACAACGGCATCTGAGCCTGGACCAGGGTCAAGCTTGAGGTTCGGGAATCGAAGGGGGGGGGGGGTCGTACTGCGGCCTCGTCTGGAAGGGGGGGGGGTCGTACTCTCTCGGTTTTGGCAGAGGACTCTCTCCAAATTCAGGTTTTTAGATGATGTTTGCATCTATTAATAAGTTGTTTTTTCCAGGTGTGACTACGACAATGCGGAGTATACAAGCACTTGCGTTTCCTGGAGTTAAAAAAATAGGATTGAATATCAAAAAAAATTTTAATGCCGATTACTGTGCAGTGAAAAATAAAGATTTCCTGTCTGCAGATTTATGGTCAATGAGAGATTTTCATTTTTTCAGATTTTCCCAGGACGTCATGGACACCGTAGTTTTCTGCCGGATGAGCGACATCTACTTCCAGAATTGCACTCTATAAAATTTCAAGTGTTAATTACTGAGGACGACCTAAGTGCTTTCCCTACAAGATTTTTGAAGCGCTCTTCGAGTCGATGACGGAATGGCAACCGAAGGACGGACTTGCTTGAAAAGTAATTTCTCTCCTGCAGGAAACAGCATCAGAAGATGAAATCGCACCCTATAAAATTTTAAGCCCGTTGGACACACAGTGATAAAACTATGTTTCTCTGAAACGATATTCTATATGATCAGACGTCTCGATTTACCGAAAAGATATCGACACTCTAAGCACATGGAACACGTTACTTTTAGAACCTGCCTTTTAAGGCATAGAAAACACATCTACTAAAGCTTTATGAATTTTCCAGGAGCCCCAAAAAATCTCCGTGTTACGGCAGTTTAATGCTGCTACTGCGTTCTCTGACATGACCAATCGCAATTGAAATGTGGATGGACTCCTCGCTGGAAATTTTTTTCTGCCTTCTGAAGGACAGGACGACAGAGAGTGGAATTGCATCATATAAAATTTTAAGTCGTGCTTAACATACAATAAAAACTATGCTTCTCCGCTGCGATGAAGATATGACGAGGATGGATCGCATACAAAGTTCTCATGTTTCATGAAAATATTATTTTTTAGCCGAAGCAGATCACCCATACGGATAAAATCTAGCTACAAGAACCTAGAAGTTTTGATCAATTCACTGTGAAAAAATTGTGATTTTCTGGATCGAACAGGATGAATCGACCTCAGGTCGACTTTGCACCAAAGTCATCGGAGCATGAAACTAAACGTTCACAAAAAGGTTCATAACTCGGTAAGTTTTTCGTACTTTGAAAATTCTTCTAGCCTGTCAAGAAGAAGATAAAACGCTCTTTCTCACAGTGTAAAAATCTTTTCCAAAAAAGGAGTCGTCACGCGTGGCTGCTGGTTCGATTTTTGAGCGAAAAAAAATTGAAGTGGCTTCACAAAAATATTCATAACTTGACCAATTCTTCGAAGTTTCAAAATCCCTCTAGCTTTTCAAAAACTAGAGGAAGAGCCCTTTCTTGGTATGTGAGAATTAATGTCCAAAAATTCGGTCTTCATGCGCGGCAGGGGAGGTTCAATTTCGGTTCCATGTCGCGAAAATACGTACCGAAAATCGAACCCCCCCGCCCCGCATGAAGATCCCTTTCTTGGAAATCGGTTCTTACATGGTTAGAGCGCACATTTGCTCTATTTTTTGATGAGCGAGCGGAATTTTTGATTTTCGAAAAAAATAGCCGAGATATGATCAATTTTCGGAAGTCGTGAACTGAATCCTTCACCGGCGTCATCGGAGTGATTTCACAAAAATATTCATAACTCGACTAATTTTTCGAAATTCAAAAATCCCGCTAGCTTTTTGAAAAGTAGATAAACAGCGCTTCTTTACGGTTACAAACTCGTTTAGCAAAAGAGGGATCTTCATGCGGGGCGGGGGGTTCGATTTCTGGTCGATTTTCGGCAAAAATAAACCGTAAAGAAGCGCTGTTTATCTACTTTTCAAAAAGCTAGCGGGATTTTTGAATCGTATTTTCGCGACATGGATCCGAAATTGAACCTCCCCTGCCGCGCATGAAGACCGAATTTTTGGACATTAATTCTCACATAGCAAGAAAGGGCTCTTCCTCTAGTTTCTGAAAAGCTAGAGGGATTTTGAAACTTCGAAGAATTGGACAAGTTATGAATATTTTTGTGAAGCCACTTCAATTTTTTTCGCTCAAAAATCGAACCAGCAGCCACGAGTGACAACTCCTTTTTTGGAAAACGATTTTTAAACGGTGAGAAAGGGCGTTTCATCTTCTTCTTGACAGGCTAGAAGAATTTTCAAAGTTCGAAAATCCTACCGAGTTATAAACCTTTTTGTGAACGTTTAGTTTCATGCTCCGATGACGTTGGTGCAAAGTCGACCTGAGGTCGATTCATCCTGTTCGATCCAGAAAATCATGATTTTTTCACTGTGCATTGATCATGACTTGGAAGTTTTTGTGGCAAAATTTTATTCGTATGGGTGGTCTGCTTCGGCTAAAAAATATTTTTTTTCATGAAAAACGAGAATTTTGCTTACGATCCATCCTAATCATATCGTCATCGCAGTTCCGTCATCGCTGCGGAGAATCTTGTTTTTTTGCTGTATCATGTACAGAGCTGGGGTTTTTTTAGCTCCATTTTCGTTTTTTTTATGACGTTTTCTTAGGATGGGAGAACATTATTTCTGAGAGAAATCCATCGTCCATCCTTCCTTTTTCCGCTCCATAATCGATTCGAGGAACGCTTCAAAAAATTTATAAGGAAAGCACTTAAGTCGTCGTCAGAAAGTAATACTCAAGTTTTTATATAACACAATTTCGGAGCACAATTTCAGATGCAAACGTCGCTACTTCAGCTAGAAGAATGTTCCGTGTCCATGGTGTCCTGAAAAAAAAAACTCCATAAATTGAACAGTGATGATTGGAAGCTGCTACCAGAAGATCTTTATTTTGAAAATAGCGTTCAAAATTTTAAAGAATTTTATTGTGCTTTGAAAACATTATTGATCAGGGAACTCGATTCATTGTCCTCTTCAGTGCCGAAGCCGCACCTGAAAAGAAGAATCTATTAAAGAGTTCAAACTGCACAAGAAACCTTGAAAAAATCAAGAAATACAAGAAATAGAACAGTGGAAGAGAGAGGGAGGGGGTCGTACAAATTCCGCTTCATAGGGGGGGGTCGTAAATTTCCAGCAAAAATCGAACCCCACGCTTGACCCAGCCTGGACACCGGCTTCCACAGCCTCGGTTCGGTACTCCGATCCTTTTCGCAATTAACAAACTGGTACAAGAGTAATGACAATCTGAAGCCTTCGTATATGCCGCTCTGTCGAACGCAGTTTACAATGGGTAATAAAAAATAAGTAAATGTCAATCATTGGGTGGCCACAATAAGTAAGGTGTTCATTTGATTATTCGAATATTCGACAATTCGAAATTCGATCATTCGAAATTTTGAAAATCGAATAATATTCGTTCATTCGAAATTCGAAATTTTGAGAATCGAATAATATTCGATCATTCGAAATTCGAAATTTTGAGAAGCGAATAAGATTCGATCATTCGAAATTCGAAATTTTGAAAATCGAACATTATTCGAGCATTCGAAATTCGAACTTTTGAAAATCGAATATTATTCGATCATTCGAAATTCGAAATTCTGAAAATCAAATATTATTCGATCATTCGAAATTCGAAATTTTTTCCCAAGGACAAAGGTATACTGTCCATCTGGCCTTTCGTAAACGAGCATTAGTCATCTGGGTTCAGGCGAAGTGTCACCTACGTCGTGTTGATAGGGGTCAGATGACGTTTCGTCGATGTCACGCAAAGGGCGTACGAGTTCCGAACATGTGTCATCGACGTCGTGAAAACGAGCGTCCTAGTTCAGAAGAGGTGTCACCGACGTCGTTCAACAGTCGGCTGGGTTCAGAAGACACGTCACCAATGCCGCGCAAAGACATCCGGGTTGAGAAGAGGTGTCACCGATGTCACGCCAGGTGTTCCGGATTCACACCACGTGTCAAAGATGTCGCGCAAAGGACGACCGGCTTCAGAATACATGTCACCGACATCGTTCATCAGCTGCCTGGGTTCAGAAGAGGTGTCAGCGATGTCGCGAAAGGCCTGTCCGGATTTAGACGACGTGTCACCGATGTCGCACCAGGGGTTCCGGAGTCACACGACGTGTCAACGTTGTCGCGCAAAGCACGTCCGGCTTGATAAGACATTATAGTTGTGCCCGAATGAATATTCGAGCATTCGAATTCGAATAATTCTATTCGAATTTGAATATTCGTATTCGAACGTTCGAAAAAACGCGATTTTCGAATGTATTCTAATTCGAGTGCTCGAAAAATTACGATTTTCGAATGTGTTCGAATTCGAATGCTCGACTCGAGAAATCGCGATTTCCGAATGTATTCGAATTCGAACGTTCGAAAAAACGCGATTTTCGAATGTATTCGAATTCGATTGCTCGAAAAATTGCGATTTTCGAATGTATTCGAATTCGAATGCTCGAAACAGTCGCATTCGAACGTTCGATTGCTACGAAGTCTGCAATCCAACAAAATAAGTTGTCTTTTCTGCTTCAAGCATCCCACGAGCAAATAATTTACGCTCCAATCAGAAAAGTCTGCGCCCTCATCGGGCACTCAGGGACCGTATATTCTTCGAGCGCAGGACCAGGCTAGGGAAGGGGCTCCAGGGTGTGTGCCATCCGAGCTGTTCGTGTGGAAACTGCCTTCTCGCTCAGGGTAAGTCCGCAGCTGGCTTCTGCGCTCGAAGAGCGCATGCAGCTGGAAAATGAGCAGAAAACGCTAGCGAATTATGTAGACGTCAAAGACCTCTCAAAGCTCAACCACTCCGTTGAAATGCGAAAATCCCGCAACGCAAGAGAACTAGACCTCCTAACTTCCTCGCATGAAGCAACGCCACTTTCCACTGCCGCTCAACCCTCTTGACGGCAGTGCCATCATGGGCGTACAAGGCATCGATCGAATGCCCACGTGGAGATCGCATTTAAAAATACTCCCTCCCCCCGCTGTGCAATGAATTCGGTCACTTGTTCGCGGTGAAGCGCGCTTGCGCAATGCACACTACAGCAATCCTGACAGAGTGAACTCTACGCACCTTTGCCTATCCTCCTTTCATAGTTGTTCCTAGTCATACTTCTTGTAATATGGTTTGCGGTGCAATCCTAGTTGGAGGGAACCTACTCTGTTGCTCCTCTCCATTATGCTTACCTTCCCCTTCCCTCCTACCGTTGAAGTTTATCGAAACATTAGACTTGCGTCACATTATGTAAACCGCCGCTGGGCTCTCAAAAAATTGCAGGGAAGGGGTGGAAGGGATCTCCTGAACTCATTCTGCGAGACGTCACCTGATTCTCCAGATACGCTATCAACATCGGCGGCAAGTAACCAGGGGTGGTTTTCTTTTATCGCTGCGGGTGGTTTTCTTTCGTCACTCAGTATGTGGAAACCAACCTGATAACACATCTGGAATTATAAGCGGTAAGGGTAGTGCATTAGTGGCCGCTATTAACGGCCGTTAATTTTAAATGAGCGTTAGAAGGGTGGCGAGAGGCGAGATGTGTTACTCCTTCAATGTTTCGTACAAGATTGCTCACCCTTGCATGAATATATACAGTATAAAGCAAAACAAAAGCAAAAGGAGGGGAAATTAGGAAGCTGTCACTTATGGGAAAGATCTGATGATGTGGCCCAGTTGGCATCACGTTTTACTGTCTGTCCTCAGAAATGCAGAATTCTTTCATTCTCTACGCTGAAAACAGCGCTCCAAGCTTCTGGGACTGTCACCTGAACGGTGGAGAATTTGGATACGGGCGGGATATCAGTTACAATCGCATAGGGAAGTCTATTTGCCTAAAATTTGAATTTTGTAACGATTAGAACGGGTTCCAACGAACTGTTTGCTGCAATTTCATAACGTTAGCCAAACCAAAAAAAACTTCATGGGTTGGACGATACAATTTATCCCAGTGTGGGTGATCTTGTCCATATACAGAGTGCTCCAAAATAGCGCGATGAAGGTTTGACGTTCTCCCAAGCGAATATATTGATCTGCAGCAATCACGCCATTTTTGTGCATATCCTTCTGTCCGCGTTATGATTTTTAGGTTCTATTTTGTTCAACTTACGGTTTTTCTCATGATGTCATAACATAGCACTGCGATTTTGGAGCTTCGTCGTTAAGGAAAGCACCAATGCGACATCGTTAATCTGCTCTGTCAACTGTCGCACTGTCAATCGCACTGTCAAAACACTGCAGACCTGAAAAGTCATCGAGAAGCGAAGAACCCAAATCCAAGGGTCTCCTGAGAAAAATCGCACGTAATATCGGTGGTGTCAGTCTAGTGCATCGAGTAGCCAAAAAGAAACACATAAAGCCCACATACACATACACATGAAGCCCTACAAGCTCCATTAGGTTCAGCTCTTGATGGATAAGAATAAGCTCGAACGGCTCTACTGATGCCGACAGCTCAGGCCGCAGGTAGCGGGTGGGAACGAACACTTTTCATAGACGAGAAGCTATTCACCGTGGAGTAGACTCACAACCACCAACACGACAGGATCTGATCTGAAGAGGCTCCAGCCACCTCTGCAATCGCCGAACAGCGTCAACATCCGCAGGCGCTCATTGTTTGAGGAGGAATCTACACCAACGGAAAGATCCCTGGTTTTCATGGACAAAGGAGTAAAAATAAAGCAATATGTGAACCGACGGAGATCTTTGAGGCCGCGGCACGTTTCTAGTCCCAGCGCAGTTAGCAATGCCCAATGAATGTTTCAACAAGACTCAACCCCTGCACACAGGGCGAAAACACGCAAGCATGGTACAAGGCCAATTTTCCGGACTTCGCCATGTCTGCGGATCTGCGGAATGGCCACAGCACTCCCCGGATCTGAATCCAACGGACTACAGCGCGTGGTCCATTTTGAAGGCCAGTGTCGCTGCCAAGCGCCACCACAGCCTAGAGGCCCAGAAGGAATCTGCGTGGGGAGTGGAAACGACTGTCTCCAGATGACCTGCGGCCCATTGGCAAAAACTTCACCAAGCGTTTCGACCTCTGTATTCGCGACAATGAGGGCCAATTCAAATCATCATCATCATCATCATCATTTTCAATAGCGTTTGTCCCGCTTGGTGGCGGGGTCCGCTCTTCTGGTCTGGTGACGCCACTTCTCCCGATCAGACGCTTGGTCGGGATGGACACCAGCTAACTTCAAGTCCATATGCAGCGTATCTAGCCAACGTTGTTTCGGGCGTCCTCTGGGCCGTTTTCCAGGGACTTCAAGATTCAGGCCAATCTTACACACGGTGTCGTCGTTAGCGCGAAGGACGTGACCATACCATCGTAGACGTGCTTCGCGCAACTTGTCAGCTATCGAGGCGACACCGAACCTTTGTCGCATGGTTTCATTGTGAACGCGGTCCAATCGCGTTACTCCAGCCGTCCACCTTAGCATTTTCGTCTCCATTACACTGAGGCGGCTTTCAATTTCCTTCGTCACAGGCCAGCACTCAGCACCGTACGTCGCTACTGGGCGGACGACTGCTCTATACACCTTGGACTTGAGGTACTCAGGTATTGTCTTGTCGCAAAGCACCCCAGTCAACGAACGCCATTTGGACCAGGCTGCACTCACACGTGCGTTCACCTCCAACTTTAGACTGCCATCGGACGTGACTGCTGATCCAAGATACTTGAAAGATGTAACTCGTGAGAGCTCAGTACCATTGATCTTAATGGATCCATGCTCATTCACATCCGTCGTCAAGTATTCCGTCTTTTTGACGTTTAGCTTGAGTCCGAACAATGCTAAGCGATCGCACCACGCCTGTGCCTGTCGCTCGAGCTCTGCTTTGTCTTCGCATGCAAGCATGACGTCATCGGCATACAGCAGCGTCCAAGGAGCTGCCCTTTGGAGATCGCGTGTAATTGCATCCATGACGATCACGAAGAGCAGTGGGGAGAGCGCAGATCCCTGGTGCACTCCGACAGAGATTGGAAACTCCATCGAGGTGCCCGCTGGTGCTCGCACTCGGCTTATTGGGCACGAGTAGAGGATGCGCACCCACTCAGTAAGCTCTTCAGGGATACCATGTCGTCGCAACGCGTACCATATCACTTCCCGCGGAACGCGGTCGAAGGCCTTCTCCAAGTCCAGGAAGGCAAAATGCACCGGTTTCTGTTTCTCGCGGTGTTTCTCTAGCAAAAGACGAACAGCGTGAATGGCATCAACAGTGCCACAGCCAGAGACGAAACCACACTGATTCGTTGAAAGCTGGACGACATCCCGAATACGTCCATCGACAATTCGCTCAAAGATTTTCATGGTGTGCGAAAGAAGGCGAATTGGTCGGTAACTAGCACAGTCTGCAGGACTGCCCTTCTTCTTCCAAATCGGAATAGTCGTGCTTTGCTGCCAACCCTCAGGCACTTTCTTTTCAGCAACAACCTGATTGAAAAACTCAGTCAGCCAGTCAGCAGGGCACCAGCCCTTCGACTTCCACAGGTCAGCTGGCAGGTCATCGGGACCAGTGGCTTTGCCTGAGTTCATCTTCCTCAGGGCTGCTTCAGTTTCGCTCACTGTGATCTTCTGAACGGGACCGTACACAGGTGATGCAAAAGGAACTGCAGGATGTTCAAATTCTACATTCGAGATTTCCTCGAAGTATTCGCGCCATCTCTTCACAGCCTTCTTGCGATCCATCAGAAGATGACCGTTCTCGTCGTTAATGCCAAAGAACTTCTCGATGTCTTCTGCTTGGCGACAGCGAGCTTTGGCGAGGCGGTAAAGATAACGCTCACCATCGCGCGTCTCCAGTTTTTCATTCACATCAGCGTAGTGTGCGGCTTTAGCACCGGCCACTGCCTTCTTTGCCGCTTTCTTCGCTTCTCGATAATTCCGCCAATTATCGACTGTTTTATCACCGATAAATACGTGATATAGCCGTTTCTTTTCCCTGACCTTCTCTCTGACATCGTCAGTCCACAGCCAAGCCTGCTTGTCGACCCAACGCCGTCCAGGCTTCGTTGTGCCGAGTTCGAGGCGCGCAGCCCGAGTTATCGCATCGGTAGCATCCTTCCAGGTTTCGTCGACAGTTGTTACCGTCGGCAACCGAATGCGAGAAATAACAGCTGCTTCCTTCTCTTTCAGTCGCCGCCATTTGATTCTAGCCATCCCGCAACGCTCAACACGTTTACACCTCGGAGGTGTGATCTTCAGCGAGCAGATAAGTGGACGGTGTTGCGTGGCAACCGTCTCATACGGCACGGTCTTCGCGTTTGTGACAAGACCTTGGTCGCGACGCCTAACAAGGACATAGTCAATCTGCGTTTTGGCGTTCCCGCTATAAAACGAGATGAGGTGGGAGTCACGCTTTCGAAACTTGGTGTTCACGATGGTGAGGTCGTGTGAGTCTGCATACTCAAGTATACGCTCACCATCGGCGTTGCGTGACCCATAGCCAAAACCACCATGACAGCTGCAACCATCTTTCGTTGCTCCGACGTGACCATTAAGGTCACCTGCCACAACAATCATGTCTTGTGACGGCACTTCCGCTGTCTTCTCATCAAGCAGGGACCAGAACTCGTCCTTGGTTTGCTCGGAGCAACCTGTCTGCGGAGCATACGCGGAAAAGAAATGACCCCGTCGCTCTTCTACGGCGACAACAATCTTCATCAAGCGGTCATCGAAACGTTCTACGCTTGCAATCGCGTCACGGAAACGCTCGGAGACGATCATACCGACACCACTGGTGGTCCTGGGACTTCCACATAGAACGGCCTTGAAACCACGTCCTATGTCCCTTGACTTGCTGCAGGACCACTTCGTTTCCTGCACCGCACAGAAATCAACTCTTCTACGCTCCAGTGCTTCAACCAACTCGCACGAGCGGCCCGTTAACGTACCCACATTTAGCGTTGCTACGCGGGTCCTGCTTACGTTACGGGACTTTCGGACTAGCTCAGTTGCCCCCCGATGCCGTCCTCGCATCAGGGACCCTCGCATACTTCTCACACCCGCCGGGCTTTGCGAGTGCGCGTCGGTTCCCGCGGACGCCGTAGCATTATCTCGAGAACTCTGAAACGTCATCGACCATATGATGTGACACAGGATGTTCGTAGGCCGGCCTGTCACTAGGGCCTGTCGCCTGCATTCGATTGTCCGTGATTGGCTCGGCTCGCAAAAGCAAGCAGTTTCCAGTGGCACCACGTGGAGGAACGGACATCGCCACCGAGGGCCAATTCAAATCCGTCCGAATATAGTGTTGTCTATTGTCTATGCTGCTGTTATTTATGTATTGTTTTGTAAACTTCTCGATTGTTTCGTAGTTATAATTTAAAAACCTTCATCACGTTATTTTGGAACACCCTGTATTAGCGAAACGAAAGTCGGACACCAAGCGAGGCGAGAAAGGGCGAAGTCCACGTACAGGTGGGTCAGGACACTTGTCATCAACATACAGTGTCTCAATAAATGAATACACTGTTTGAAAGGTGACAACTTCGCTCACAATGAAGGTACTGAGGTTGAGGACAAATATGAAGGCTTAAAAAATTCTTTCTTTTTCTTTTTCTTTTTTTTCAAGAAATTTTCTGGCATATAAACGGTGAGGCTTACGCCATGCACTCGTCTGAATTCTTCCATTTTACACTCGATTGATTGAGATTTACATAACCACTCGTTGTAATTTTTCCTTAAAGAAGCCGTGTTGATTAATTTGTGTTTTCTGAAGTTTAAAATTTAAAAGCACAGTACGGCCTGCGAAAATGGAGGGTATCCTAAAAATGTAGGTACTAAACATACACAAGTGCTCTAACGTTGCTGCTAGTGAAACATTTGGAGCTGTTCGAGACTCACATGGAAGCACAGAATAGCGGAAATTCTGTGACATTCAAGTGGTCAAGATTGCGCCATGAACTAGTCTGAAATCTTACATGTCAAACTCAATTGAAAGTGCATGGGCTGTATGTTCGTTGCAATCTTGTTACTACTTAGCAACATTAACCTGTGCTGTGCCTCTTTCAACTTTTAGAACCTGACAATCAGGTGAGAGACATGTAACATCCGAGTTTATTCAGTGCACAATTTGACGCTCTCGCTATCCCTCTAATAACGCTTTCTACATATCTGATCCCACAAAACGAGTCACGCCCGGCTCTTGGCTTTCCTTCGAAGAGAAGAAGCTTATCCTGAAGTGCTACTGGAAATACGAAAACATCGTCAAAGTGCAGAGGCGATTCAGCGACTAATTCTCCAAAACATCCTCCACTCGCACCACCCATACACAATCAAACGAGTCTGAAATGCAAGGTTTCAAGCGGGGCATGGCGCAATCCTATTTCCTAAACTATTAGATGAGCCCTTAACTTCTTCACTACTCTTACCGTGAGCAACGTTATCACTTTCAAACAGTGTGTACATTTTTTGAGACATCATGTATTTGTTTTGATGAAATGATCTTCCCACCCAAAAGCGCCCGAATAAATATTCGAACAATCGAATTCGAATATTCGAATTCGAATGCTCGAAAAAACGCGATTTTCGAATGTATTCGAATTCGAATGCTTGAAAAAACGCAATTTTCGAATGTTATTCGAATTCGAATGCTCGAAAATCGTCACTATTGGAATATATTCGGTTATTCGAAATTTTTGGGAGAGCACAACTATAGAAGACATGTCACCGACGTCGTTCATCAGGTGCCTGGATCAAGAAGAGGTGTCACCAATATCGCGAAAGGCCTTTCAGGTTTAGACGACGTGTCACCGATGTCACGAAAGGCCTGTCCGGATTCACACGACGTGTTACCAGTGAAGGTGGGGCCAGTAATGGGGGACCGGTGAAGGATGGGGTTCAGGGATGTGCGTAATTTCCGTTTCCGTGTTCTTTTTTTGTGGGCGCCTGTTTTTGGGCCGGAAGGCGGAAACGGAAATGGACACTGTTCCACACTAGTTTTATATTGAACACAAGCAGCTTATCAATTAAAAAAGTACTCCTTCATATAATTGTGAGAGAAATACTGTTTGACAATCCTAATATTCTTATTATTAAGATTCTTGAAATTTGTTAAACTACCAAAAAAGCACTCAAAAATGGCAACGGCTGGGTGCAGGGCAAAATTAATGTGCCACAAAGGCTATGTAAGCATTTTATCTTAAGATGCACTCAACATTTGAATGTTCATAAAATTCTTGATCCAAACAGTAGTTACAAATATCTACAAAAAATTTGCAAGCATATAGCTGAGTATCATAAAGCTAAGGATTCAGTAAAGGTTGTGGCCTGTGGTTGTCTGCTCCAAGATTGCATCAGTGTTCCTGATCAAAGATGCAAAAAAATTAAATTCGGTAGCTGTGATATTTTTCCATATGGAGTCGTGTGATTCATTTTTCAATGAAGGACCACAAATATCTACCACGAGCTGTTATTTTGACTGACTGTGGTGAGTTATTGAATTCTGACACAAAACTATTGCTTCGAGAACCATCAGAACTGTCCAGCTGTGCCACCTTGGGCGTAGGATTTCTAGGCTGGCACAGACTGAATATTCCTGTGGGAGTGTGGACCCACCATGACTAATCAGTCATCCAGTTATCATCTTAGATCCTAGAATGAATTCTGATGGTGAGTATTGGTTTTGTGATTACAATTAACTGCTTATGTTGAGTATGCAGATATCTGTGCAGTCACCAAATCGTCCATGATGCCAGGTTCCTAAAAGTGTTGAGAGGAATCTCTTTCCTAATCGGAAAATGATCTAGGTGGCTACTCCAGTTTTAGACTTTACACGAGTCGATTTTTACGCGGGTCTGTAGGTAACTTCAAGTGTTTAAGTCAGTTAAGTCTACCGTTCAAAAAATATCAGCAGCAAAAAATTCAGTGAAAAACCCGTCGCAGGAACTAGATATGGAAAGGCTGCATGCTGAAATGGTGAGAAATAGTGAGATAGGACCCTGAAGTTGTTTTCGTTTATTGATCTAGCCAAAGCTAAAAGGTTCTTCTTCTTCTTCTTCTTCTTCTTCAGCGCTTGTCCCGCTTCGTCGCGGGGTCCGCTCTTCTGGTGTCATGACGCCACCTTTCCCGGTCTTGCGCTTGATCAGGGTGGACGCCAGTTACTTTCATGTCCATGTGTAACGTATCCGACCAACGCTGCTTCGGGCATCCTCTAGGCCGCTTTCCTGACACTTCCAACTCAAGGCCTATCTTGCGGACGCTGTCTTCCTTTCCACGCAGAACGTGGCCGTACCATCGTAAGCGAGCTTCGCGCATCTTATCCGCTAGTGGCACGACACCTGCCGAATAGCATTATTTCTGATGCGGTCCATGCGGGTGGCTCCAGCCGTCCAGAGCAGAAAGCAGAACCTTCGTCTCATGACGCTGAGGCGCGTTTCAACTTCTTTAGTCGCAGGCCAACACTCAGCGCCGTATATTGCTACCGGCCGCACGACTGTTCTGTAGATCTTTGACTTCAGGTGCTCTGGTATCTTCCTATCGCAGAGCACACCAGTCAGCGAACGCCACTTGGACCAAGCTGCACTCACGCGTGAGTTCACTTCAACCGTCAGACCGCCGTCAGACGCTATTGCTGATCCAAGGTATTTAAACACCGAAGTACGTGCAAGCTCAGTACCGTTAATCTCAATGGAGCCGGACTCGCTTACGTCAGTCGTTAGGTACTTGGTATTCTTGACGTTCAATTTGAGTCCGAACCGCGGTCGCACCAAGCTTGCACCTGCCGCTCGAGATCATCTTTATCTTCGCAAGCGAGCATCACGTCATCAGCACAGAGCAATGTCCATGGGGCAGGGTTCTGAAGATCTCGCGTAATGGCATCCATGACGACAACAAAGAGGAGTGGAGAAAGCGCAGAACCTTGGTGCACCCCAACAGAGATGGGAAACTCCATTGAGGTTCCAGCTGCAGCTTGCACTCTACTCTTTGGGCAAGAGTAGAGCATCCGCACCCACTCTATGAGTTCCTCAGGTACGTTGTGTTGTCGCAAGGCGTACCATATCACTTCACGCGGTACGCGGTCGAAGGCCGTCTCCAGGTCGAGAAAGGCGATATGCACCGGCTTCTGTTTCTCGCGATGCTTTTCCACCAGGAGGCGTGCGGCGTGTATAGCATCAATGGTCCCACAACCAGACACAAAGCCGCACTGGTTGTCGGAGAGCCTGACGATTTCACGAATTCGTCTATCGAGGATTCGCTCGAAGATCTTCATGCTGTGCGAAAGCAAGCGAATCGGACGATAATTGGAGCAGTCTGCAGGACTGCCTTTTTTCTTCCAAATCGGAATCGTCGTACTGTTGTGCCAACAGTCCGGTACTTTCTTCTCCTTTACTACCTGGTTGAAGAATTCAGCCAACCACTCAGCAGGATACCAGAGCTTCGACTTCCAAACATCGGCTGCCAGATCATCCGGTCCTGTCGTCTTGCATGGCTTCATCTTCTTTAGAGCCGCTTCAGTTTCCTCTACGGTGATCTTGTGAACGGGACCGTGAACAGAATACACAGAAGGGATGGCCGGGTGAGGAAATTCCATAGTAGAAATTTCCTCAAAGTAATCACGCCATCGCTTCAGCGCGTTTTTGCGGTCTTTCAGAAGATGGCCGCTCTCATCATTTATGCCAAAGAACTTTTCAATATCCTCGGTTTGGCGATGGCGAGTCTTAGCAAGTCGGTACAAATACCGCTCACCATTGCGCGACTCGAGCTTTTCGTTAACATCACTATAATGAGTGGCTTTAGCAACAGCCACAGCTTTCTTTGCAGCCTTCTTCGCCTTCTGATACTTCTGCCAGTTGTCGGCTGTTTTATCGCTGAGAGACACATGATAAAGCGATTTCTTCTCTCTAACTTTCGCTTTCACATCGTCCGTCCACAGCCATGTCTGCTTGTCGACCTTGCGTCGCCCAGGCTTCGTTATGCCAAGTTCCAACCTTGCAGCTTGGCGTATCGCGTCGGTTGCTTTCTTCCAAGTTTCGTCGACAGTCGTGACTGTCGGCAACCGTACGCGGGAAATCACAGCTGCTTCCTTCTCCTTCATTCGCCACCACTTGATTCTCGCAGCACCGCATCGCATCGCTCAACCTGCTGCACCCTCGGAGGGGTGATCTTAAAAGTGCAGACCAGCGGTCAATGCTATGGGGCGACCGTCTCATACGGCACGATCTTCGCGTCTGTGACACTGCTTCGGTCGCGATCCTTGACAAGGACAAGGTCTATTTGAGACTTGGAGCTCCCACTATAATATGAGATGAGGTGGGAGTCGCGGTTTCGGAAAACGGTGTTCACAATGGTGAGATTATGCGATTCCGCATACACAAGAATGCGCTCACCATCGGCGTTAGGAGACCCGTATCCGAAACCACCATGACAGCTGTACCCGTCCTTCGCAGCACCTACGTGCCCATTAAGGTCACCAACGACTATGATGACATCTTTCGGCGGTACCTCTGCTGTCTTCTCATCAAGCAGGCTCCAAAACGCTTCCTTGGCTTGATTAGAGCAGCCAGTCTGCGGAGCATACGCAGAGAAGAAGTGATAGAGTCGCTCCTTCGCGGCGACAACGATCTTCATCAATCGATCGTCAAAGCGCTCGACGCTTACAATCGAGTCACGAAATCGTTCGGAGACGATTATTCCGACACCACTGGTGGTCCTGGGACTTCCACATAGAACGGCCTTGAAACCACGTCCTATGTCCCTTGACTTGCTGCAGGACCACTTCGTTTCCTGCACCGCACAGAAATCAACTCTTCTACGCTCCAGTGCTTCAACCAACTCGCACGAGCGGCCCGTTAACGTACCCACATTTAGCGTTGCTACGCGGGTCCTGCTTACGTTACGGGACTTTCGGACTAGCTCAGTTGCCCCCCGATGCCGTCCTCGCATCAGGGACCCTCGCATACTTTCCACACTCGCCGGGCTCTGCGAGTGCGCGTCGGCTCCCGCGGAAGCCGTAGCACAATCTCGAAAAACATGACTTATCATACACCATGTGATGTAACATGGGTCTTCGCAGGCCGGCCTGTCACAAGGGCCTGTCGCCTGCATTCGAGTGTCCGTGCTTAGCTTAGCTCGCACAGCGAGCAGTTTCCAGTGGCACCACGTGGAGGAACGGACATCGCCACCCCAAGGCTAAAACGTTATCACAACAATAATATGAATTCATGCTTCGCTATGTTATGCTATGATGAGGATGAGCATTAATCTGTGGGAGATTCTGCTGCTCGCAAAGTTCTGAGAAAGAAAAGGTGCTGTAGAAGCCGCCTCTGATGCCGTTTCAGATGCACTTTTGAAAAAATGGCGCACGTGTTTCATTTCCGTTTCCGCGTTCCGTATTCCGGTTTCCGGCCATATTGAGCGTTTCCGTTCCGTCTTTCATCTTCCGCTTTTTCCAGAAACATTTCCGCACATCCCTGATGGGGTTCCAAGTAAGAGGGACCGGTAAAGGGTTGGCCAAGGGATCAGTGAAGGTGGAACCAGGTGAAGAGGGACCGGTGAGGAAAGGACCAGTGATGGGGACCGGTGAAGGGGTAGGGGTCCAGTGAAGGGGACCCATAGAAGGTTGACCAGTGAAGAGGGGACCAGGTAAAGGGAGGACCGGTGAGGAGGGGACCAGTAATGGGGACCGGTGAGGGGGGAGGGGAGAGGTCCAGTGAAGGGAGGACCGGTGAAGGAGGGGGGAGGGATCCAGTGAAGGGCGACCGGTAGAATGTTGACCAGTGAAGAGGGGACCAGGTGAAGGGGGATCGGTGAGGAAGGGACCAGTAATGGGGACAGGTGAAGGGGAGGGGTCCAGTGAAGGGAGGACCGGAAAAGTGTTGATGAATAAAAGGGGGACCAATGAGGGTGGGACCAGTAATGGGGATCGGTGAAGGATAGGGGACCAGTGAAGAGGGATGGGACAAGTAAAGGGAGGTCCAGTGAAGGTGGGAGCAGTAGTAGGGACCGACGAAGGGGGTCGAGACCAGTGAAGGGTGAACCGGAAAAAGGCTGACAATAAAGGGGAAGCAGTGAAGAGGGACCAGCGAGGATGGGACCGGTGAAGGAAGGGGGAGGGGTCCAGTGAAGGGAACCTGTAAGGGGTTGACCAATAAAGGGGGGCAGTGAAGGTGGGATCAGTAATGAGGAGCGGGGGGGAGGTCCAGTGAAGGGGACTAATAAATATGGTACCAGTAAATTACCAGTCAAGAGGGGACCAGTAAGGGAGCCAATAAAGGAAAGACCATTCAAGGGGGTTCAGTAAATTGTCCAGCAATAGAACCATTAAAAGGGGACCAGTAAAGGGTGCTAGATGCGTCCGGACTCAGCAAATGTGTTACAGACGTTATCCAATGTGCATCCGCATCCAAAAGACGTGCCACAGATAAGACTTTGCAGAGGGAGAATGAGTAAAGGAAATGGAGTAACGTTATTTCCGTCGGACTGTGAACTGTATCGAGCGGTCTACCAATACCGATTAATTTCATTTGTGTTTCCGCAGAATAAGCACTCCGGATTAAGGGTCTCTATCTGTTCCTCGCCATGTACGCCACGAGTGCCTCAGAGAATAAATCGCGTACGTACTATAGAGGGTGGGTAGGCATCACAGGAGCAGTTTTGAAGATTCTGTCCTACCGTATCCCGCTATACTATTCTGTATAGCAAAACCAGTTTTCTTACTCTAATCAATGAGAGAAGGCCTAAAGAGGACAAGTAGACGGTCGGGGTGTTCTACTCTCCGGGTTTTGGGGGCGAAGCCTCCAACCAGACGTTTGCGGCCAATTGGACGCAAAACGTCTGGTATCCATCCAACAATACAGAAAAACGAACTATTAGGGGGGCCAAAGTAATGAGCTCCATGCGGTGTCCATATATCTCGTGACTGCAGTCTGGTTTCGTGCTTATCGTATTTGTATGTTTGTACGCTACCTACTGAAGGCCACCTGAGAAGTCACCACCCGCCCTTTCTAGAAGCATGCCAAAATCGCAGTCTTTCTCATGCCGAAAACCCAGCCTGACGAGTCGACCTGTGTCGCGCAAATCTCTCCCGATTCCCAACCCCGAGCAGCCTGGACTCAATCTTAACGCAGGATGAGAAGTACGTCTTCTACCTTAACCCTGCCAAGCAGCGAGTCTGGGTGAGGCCTGGTTACTTGTTACCTTAAACCTGCTAAGCAACCAGCCCGGGTGAGACCAGATCACCTGTTATCGACCTTCGTTCGGCGAGATGTTCACGACGAGAAGCACCTTCAGAGCTTTTAGGTCTGCGCCCATGGACCGGTATACTGGAAGCTGTTTACCAAAAGCACGGCGATGGACTCCAAGGCCATGGTAAACGAAATAGAAGAGATGGACCTGCGACTCGAACTTATTCAGTCGCAGCGCGTCAAGAAGATCCTTCTTCTTGAGACTCTAGGACTTCATGGTCGGAAGGGACACAAGGACCCAAGCAGACCTCGACAACCATATCGAGCAGTCGATCAACACCAGGCCCAAGCAGTTCTGGAAGGATGGGATCAGGAAGTTGGCTGAGCGATGGCAGCAAGTCATTGACTTCAATGACATACACACTCCTCAGCATCGTTGAACTGTAATTTAGTTATAAAGAGATAAAGATTTTTTTTTCAATTTGTCTCATTACTTTTGCCCCCCCCCCCCCCTAATAGAAGAGGCGACCCGACCTGCAATGTTGGCTGGTGACCCAGACCGTAACAAGAAGATGTAGGCATAGAACTGTCTATCATTTGACCTCCACGATTTCAGGCAGAAGTAGAAAGCCTAAATTTTCTAGAGGAAAATTTGCAATTTGTTGCAAGCTGTTGAAGCATCTCAAGAAGAATCTCGAGCGGAAGCAACGAGTTCATTCAGTGGAACGAAAAGAATTCAGTGGAGTCGTCCAGCTAGAATAAAACACTGATTTCCCCATCGATTTGCGTTTTAATGCAGCCCATTCCCGTCCCCTGTGCTTCTGAGCCTGACTGTTGTGTGCATGAAATTCTGCAGGACTAGAAATACTTGAATATCCAGTTGAAAAACCGGTAATTTGGGAAACTAGTTTTTAAAATCTTGCTCTTTTAAAATCTCCGTTGCCGATCTAACTCGCGCGTCGCGGTCGCCCCGCTTCCCGGTGGTTCATGAATGCCAACCGGGCTGCGGGAAGCCGGGAGCGGGATGCGACCACAGGAGTGGACCACGCGACGATGAGGGAGAAACGTTGAAGAAGAAGGTGTAGAAAACCACGGAAAAAAATTAGAAAACTACCAGAGAGCCTGAAAGCATTATAGGAGACTCCGTGCAACCTGTCATTTTGCCAGATTTTCGGAACGAACCAAAAATTTTGGTACTAGCAAGAATCGGTCCTGTTAGTGTCAGCTGGAAAATAACTATAACTGTAGGGTGCGCAAAAACTACCCGCACAAAGATATCACAGCGGAACTTCAAAATCAATGCGGATTTGACAACGAAACTTGGTACATAGCTTCTTTATTCCCTCACTAATAAAAACCTACCAAAGTCATTCGAAGTAGCCGCCTTTTGTACGAACACAAGTCTTCAGAACTTGCTGTAGTGGTTCGCGAATGGCACGCACCGCGCGATCATTTTTTCTGATGAGAAAGTCTTCACCCTGGAACCCACGGTGAATCGTCAAAACGATTGCAGTCTCACACAGAATGTTGGAGCTGCTATCCGCGACGGGAAACTGGTCGTCAGAGCAGCACATCGTGCTTCAGTTATGGCTTAGGGTGCGACTACTTCAAACGGCAAGTCCTCATTAGTTTTTGTCGAACCCGGCGTCAAAATTAGCAAGGACGAGTACTAGAAAACGATTTTGGAGGACGCGTTGAAGCCTTGAGTCGATGCACACTTCGATAATGACAGATGGTGCTTCCAGTAGGACTCTGCGCCTGCACACAAGGCGACGATAACGCAGCATTGGTGCTAACGTGAACTCCCGCATTTTATTCCGCACGAAGACTGGCCTTCGAATTCACCGGATTTGAATCCTCTCAATTTCTCTGTCTGGTCAATTATTGAGAGCGAAGTTAGCTCTACTCGACACGCAAGTTTGGCTTCTCCTAAAGCTTCGCTGACTAAAGTATAGAACGAAATGAGCGAAAACTACCTCCGTGCCACGTGTGATGCGTTCGTTACTCGAATGAGGACTTGTTTTCGTATGAAATGCGACCACTTCTAATGACTTTGATATGTTTTTATTAGTAAGGGAATAAAGAAGTTATGTGTTAAGTTTCGTTGTCAAATCCGCATTTGTGTTGAAGTTTCAATGTGATATCTTTGTGCGGGTAATTTTTGCGCACCCTGTATAGACTAGACTTAGAAGAAGACGATGTTGCATCTATCAGCCGACTGTGAAATATAAGCACAGCAAAATTTCAGAAATTCGACCCTCTCGAGATTGCAGTAGTCTACATAATGTATGGAAAACATGCAGTCCATATCAGTGTTAGAGCAGAAAAACATCAGGGTGCAGTTGTCGCTTAGGTTAAGTCGAAAATTACTTGGGTCGGTCACGTAATGTGCTTCGCTGGCTGGCGGTTGCAGGTCGCTAATAGAGTTGAGCTTTTCGACAATTTTTTTTCGAAAGTCGAACAATCGAATAACTCGATTTTTTGAAATTTTCGAAAGTCGAACAATCGAATAACTTGATTTGTTGAAATTTTCGAAAATCGAACAATCGAATAACTCGACTTTTCGCCGTCTTCGAAAATCGAACAATCGAATAACTCGACCTTTCGCCGTCTTCGAAAATCGAGCAATCGAATAACTCGATTTTTCGCCGTCTTCGAAAATCGAGCAATCGAATAACTCGACTTTTCGACGTCTTCGAAAATCGAACAATCGAATAACTCGATTTTTCGCCGTCTTCGAAAATCGAGCAGTCGAATAACTCGATTTTTCGCTGCCTTCGAAAGTCGAGCAATCGAATAACTCGATTTTTCGCTGCCTTCGAAAGTCGAGCAATCGAATAACTCGATTTCGAAGGCAAGTTCCACAGAGAACCGAAAGAAGACAGAGCAAAACCACAGTTGTGGATGAAAAGGGTTGAACTTAGGAAGACAACTGAATCATCGTTTACAATCCAATTAGAAGACCGGAATAACAAGATACTTGGTCTTTTATTTTGCAAGTAGTGTACATTCTCCAGGGTTGATGTGCTACCAAAGGAAGGGATTTCCCTCACTTCTACGCATAATTTGCTATCTGTTTTTCATTTGCGAGTCGATGTCACTAAATTCTCGCATTATCCCATTACCAGCGTCCGTCGCCGGCTTCGCCGCGCCGTACGCTGGACGTGCGGGCCACGTCGGGCGGCGGCGGTTCGCGCCTGGGTTGGTTTTGGAAAGAATGACGATTTTGACGTATATAGAGCGGGTTTTCCGACGGCGACAATTCGTCTGCAGTTTTAATGCACGTTTAATGAGGAATTGCTCTGCACATGGTAAAGCAGAACATTTTCTAATGCACTGCGACCGCGGCGGACGCGACGTTCGGCAACGATGTCGACGAGCTTCCGTATGTTCAGAGGCGCACCGGCCTACACACGCAGACAATAGCATACGATATAATACGCAATAACTACCGAAACCTAGGTACACGCCGTATTCCCATCGGAGCACGCAATAAGAAAAGGTTCTCAACGACGCCCAAACTGGTTGAAATGGCCCACAGAAATAGTTTCAGTTAGCATTTCACTGATACAACCATAGATCTACTTTGTAATACATCATCATTTCTACAAAAAAATTGTATTTTATCACTTGAAAACGTTTATCGTTTTATGGTTTTTTTATCAAAATCATAGTTTATTATCACTTATTATTATCAGTTGAAAAACCAGTATAGGATCAACTACGTATACGCACAACTATAGTTGTGCCCTCGCAAAATTTTCGACTGTTGGCAGGGTTTCAAATGCCCGCAGTTTTCGAGTATTCGAATTAAAACGTAATCGAAAGTGGTTTTATGAAGGTTAGGATTCGAATACATGCGAAAAACGCGATTTTTTAAATTTCGAATTCATTATCCAAGTTCGAATGAAAATCATTGGAATGCCTGTTCGAATAGGTCATTTGAAAAAACTATACACAACACTGAGGATGAGATAGTAGCCAAAATCGTAATATCGCCACCAGAGTCGACTAGACAGCAGTTTCATGACGCTGCTTAATGCTCATGAGGTTTTCGAGAATTCTCAGGGATTGTAATAACCTAGAAAAATCGGACTCTAACATCCTAGGTATGTTCAACAGCAACCAACAAAATATCGCATTACCTCTAGTTAACTGTCACTTCTATTTGAACTCCCTCTTTAATTCACTATGACGAAACCCTCGATCTCAAGCATTTTCGATTTCGAAATACATTCTAACAAAACTTCGCGATTTTCAAATTCGAACCCTCCAAGTGAAATCGCAGATTGATGATCGCGAAAAAGCATTGTTCGAATATTGTTCGAAATCGGATAATGTTCGAACAACGTCAAGAGTCGGCCGCCAGAACCCTCGAAAGGAAATCGCGAATCGTTCCCGCCAATTACCGTAGGCGCAGAAGTGGAGTGAGTTTGAACGTAGGTTTTTCGGAGAGTGGAGACGATCCATACTCAGGCGGCATACTTTTGATGTTGTTCGAACAATATCCGAGCAATACTTTTTTCGCAATATTCGATTACGAACATTATTCGAACAATGCTTTTTCGCCGTCTTCGATATCGAACAATGTTCGAAGAACGTCTTCCTATCTTCGATTTCGAACAATGTTCGAATACTAATCTAACTAATCGATCGGGGTGGCAGTTGTGAGCGTGAGTTGGCCGAATTAAGCGCCTTACTGCAGGGTAAGTGCTTCGATCAGGGGCCGGATTCATCAAAGTTACTGCAGTAACTTTAACGGAGAATTGTGAGCAAATAGCTCAGATGGCGCGGCTTATCAAGCGATATGGTGAGCGATAAGCCACGTTATCTGAGCTTTCGTTTACGATACTCCGTTAAAGTTACTGCAGTCATTTTGATGAATCCGGCCCCAGGCAGCCAATATCACCGATCTTTGAGCGGGCTATCGGTTTCCCCTCACACTTAACCGATCGGGGTTGGTGTTGCGTAATTGCGATGGCCGAAGGATCCCCCAATTTTCAGCAGTGGCTAGGACAAGCCAGCGAAGAAAGTTTGGGGGACCTGCGCTGGCTTTGGCTTCATATTCAACACATCGTCGGTCTCAATTTTCAGCAGTGGTTCGACCAGTTTTTTTAGCACAGTATATACAAGAGGATAGTATCTTTATCCTAAGTCACATTTCCAAATATTTATTTATTTATTTATTTTATACGTCAAGAAGACGTGCACTAAATACCATGACATCTGGTGGCTTAAAGCGGGGCGACAGGACGAGAATGTCAGACATTCAGTTGGCCTTGACGAGCTGCACTATGTTGTGAACACAACCCCAGACGAAGCAGGAGTGCTGACGAACATTCTCCTGAGCGCTATACAGGAGAGTGAGTGGTACTCAGCAAGGCATCAACCGATCTGTAGTAGGCGCACGTCTCAACGCGTTCGACTTCGACGCTAGGGATGCTTCCTTAGCTAGCGTCTGTCGCCGGCTCCGCCGTACGGCGCCGGCAACGTTCCCAGCGTGGCGCGGTATACACGAAGCCGGCGAAGCCAGCAGGCCTGGAGTGACCCGTACGTCCAGCGTACGGCGTCAGCGAAGCCGGCGACAAACGCTGATCTGTATATAAATGAGTGTTAAACGGCCAGCTCCGGTTAGTGCTCCAAGGCTTCTACTAAACGACCAAACGCCTTAACGGCTCGACGGGATCCGACTACAGTCTAGAAGCACTCGAAAGTACGAAACCTGGATAAGCATGACAAACACACTCATGAACCACCAGAATTCGGGCGCAGTGACCCTGAGTAGGCCAGAGAGGGCGATTTAGTCATAGCGTGCAGTGACCGCATAAGGAAGCACTCCATGACATGTACATCCCCGACTGGCCTTCCAAGAGCCCGCAGTCTGCAAAAAACCAAGAAATCCACTTGTAGCGGACAAGGCCTTCGAAGAGCACCACCTAACGGGCCACGCTTCTAATCAACCAAGAGTTCATTTTACGCTCTGCTAGTGTCCTACACCTTTCCCAATGTTCGGCGTTACAAACCACCACTTCAACTTCGACCACTCCACTGGGCCGGATTCATCAGCGACTATCCCGCGGGTATAGGGGATAGAGATACCCAAGATGAAGCCTGCGTCTCTGAATCTTGCCTTATCTCTACCTGACTCTTGTCTTATCTTTCCCGTCATATTCCGCATACCCCGCCCCCCCCCCCCCACCCCGGTTTAATCGTTGATGAATCCGGTCCCTAGAGGACACCTTAATTTATGAGTTTAGTTAGGCGAGCCACCCGTTCTTTAAAACCGCTTCTTCAATTTTGCTCACAAAGCAGCTTCCAAGTACCGACGCTACTTACTTACTCGCTGCACTGAAATTTTGTCCCTTGGTTTGTTCATTTTTCGCTGATCTTCCTTGAATCTTGGAATCAGGAGGTTTGACCTAACACCACAAATGCTAGCCGAAATTGCTTCCGAGATGACGAGATTAACTAGAAGCGTGGTGCAAGGCCTTGTAGTACCATATCTGTATTTTTTAACACATTTTTTAGTGAAGGGATCACTGGATTATTCAGAGAGCCACAATTTTGGAACCCCTGATAGTAGGATAATTCGGAGTATGGCGGCTTCAAGAAACCAGATAATTGGACGACACAGATAAAGATAGATCCAAAAATGCAACGGGCGTCGTGCAGAGCGAGGGAGCACCACTAATCTGCTGGCCGAAACCCACAGTTCCTCATGTGTGCCACTTCATGCTCCTATTAGGTTGGCCCAAAAATATTGTCTGATCTAATGCGCAGCGGTCAAACAGGAATATCTCCATTCAAAGACCTTTTTCAGTCCAAACCGAATTCATCAGATTCCACACATTTTTGCTGACAAACTATCCATCCTGTAGAATCACGGGCACAATACAGTAGACTTACCTCTAAGTTAGTTCGATGCGTTCAGGGGACCGGTTTTACCATTGGTTTCGTTTCTAACTTATAGGCTTAACGAGACATACATGATGAGATGGTAATCTAAGGTCACACTTTTGCGACAACGCGACAGCCCTATCTTTAAGCATAGGGCAGAGAAGCAGAGTTTGCCCCTGATGTGCCGCTTGGGCGCAGGCGCGGCGCCACCAAAGCGGCAGCAGCTGCCGTCAGCGCGACAGCGGCAATAATAATCATTACTGCTGCAGCCGCTTTGCTGTCGACAACTTCTGTCTGGGCTCTAGCTGGAGCCGGATTCACCAACAATTAAACCTTGGGTATGCGGGGTATAAGAGGTAGAGATAAGAGTCAAGTAGAGATGAGGTAAGAGTCAGAGACGCAGGCTTCATCGTAGGTATCTCTACCCCTATACCCGCGGGTTAGTCGTTAATGAATCCGGCCCTTGATCGTGGCGGAATCTACAATGGAAACTGATAATGATAATGAAACCGCGTTGGGGATGGAGTGGGCGGCAAGGCTGAGGATGAGTACGCGGCAGCTTTGTCTCCTCCGAGGCAGTTTTGCTGCCTCCCACATGCCCCAAAAGTGTGCGGAGGCCTTAATTGGTTCCGGTAAGTCACTTTGCAAATACCGCAAAATTCCATATTTCAGACCATGACACGCTGACGTGCAGGACCACAGTAAAGTGCCTACGGGGAGATTCATCTTGCTTCCGACACAGGGGGATCCTCTGAAGCTGCTTGGCAACTCCCGGTGCCCTTCGCGTCGAGTGAAGACACCCGACTTCGCTGTCGCCTTCCGACCCCGCCGAGCTGGCCACACTTCGGAGACGACGGGGCGATTAGGCGCCGCGACCTGGGGCGCCTCTGGGAATTGCGGCCGTCCTTCGAGCGCCCGCGCCGCTCAGCCACATTCTGCGTCATTAACTGCCGAAGACTCCGACGGCGGCGACGACCTCGTCCGGAGACGGGGCGGCCTTCCGCGGCCGTCGTCGGCGGCCGGCGATGCCAGCGGGCCCTCGGCGCCTTTCATCCGCGGCGGCGGCCCTTTGAAGCGGACGCACGGCGGCCGCGGCGCGGCGGCGGCGACTTCAAAGGCGGCCGCGGGGGCGGCGCCGCTCTCTCAGCGGCCCGGCCGGCTCCCCGGCGACCGGCTGCGTCGCCGTCCTGCTTCCCCCTCCCCCCCCCCCCTTCTTCCGTCCGCAGGTCCTTCCGCAGCCGGACGCGTCGGCCGGTGCCTGGGGCAGGGCCACGTCTGCGGGATCGTCGCGCAGCGGCCCAGCGCCAGCGACGCCGCTCACCCGACCCCCCCCCCCCCCCTCCGTCGTCCGCTGCGTCTCGAGGGCTCCGGGTCGTGGTGACGTCTCCAAGTGAGGTCGTAGGACTTGCCAGGATTCGCTTCCAACTCCCAGTTTGCCGCTGTCAGAAGGACCTGATTGGAGACTTCACGCCAAACCCTGGTAATACAACACCTTGGCCGCAGCGGTCCTTCTTTTCTTCCCTATTCCTTTTCACCTTTATTACAGTAAAAAAGTGATCTGAAATACGAATATCAGATTGGACACTTCCTAACTCTTCCTAACTATCTTGACGCTTTTTGAATGAGGCTGAACGACTTACAAATCAAAACGGGCTTCTTCTACGTTGGAATAGGAACTCTAGAATGGTTAGGATAATTGTTTGTCGAAGGAAGATTCAGGATGACTTTCTTTGATGTTTTAAGTCACTTGCCTCAATAAGTGAGAACACTGCTTGTTTGTTTGTGGCAAGTTGTCGATTTAAAGTTATTTTAGAACGCAAGAAGGCAGCAGTGTTTTGGCACAACAAAAGTAGAGGTCGCGTCACGCACTCGCCTAGATCGTCGCGATGTTGATTTGATTGACAGTGTAAATGCTGCTTACTTGAAGAAGCCATGTGGGGATATGGCGTTGTATAGCTGTTTTGGTGCAATCCTAGTGGGAGGGGCCGCATCGTAACTGTCATCGAGGTGAACGTGTTCGGTGTAGCTCTATCTCGAACACACTCATTCCATAGAAAACAACTTCATTAACGAAATCCATGCAAATTAGGAAAATTAGGGAGTGGAAGTGACCGGACATATAGGATTGCGGCCTGAGTCCAAATCAGGGGTGTGCGTTTACCGGTTAACGATTTACCGGCTTACCGGATTTACCGGCATTTTCGCGATAAACTCTCGTAACGAAATTTTTCGGTAACTTCCTAAATTTACCGGAAATTTTAACGACCTTTATCATGCAAAATCATGTTTCTATAAATCGAATGGAGAAGGAGGCATACTACCGATCTCTGTTTAGAAGTGATTGCTTCTATCTTCTCCGACAACTTGCTACTGGCGTTCTTGGTCCCCAACCTCACTAAAACATCCATGCCCCAGGAGGCTGAGATGGTGCGCTCCATTGTTAAAGCGCGCTCCACTGGGATAGTACCTCGCGCTGAGATGATGGGCACTATTCGGTATCACCGGCTGCGACGCGGTCGCGCCGCGGCACAGCTTCGCCGAACTGATTTGTTCCGTGGCTCGCTCAAGTATGGACATGCACGTTCCTTATCAGGCAGAAGAAACAGGACATGGACCCTACAAGGCTTTTAGTAGAAATGACCGCAGGGAGTACTATAAACTGATTGCTGAATGTGAAGACCAGTGGCCGTATTCATGAACGTTCCCGGGAACGTTCAAGGCTTCTCGCGGGAAGCGACCGAGGCGGGAGGCAAAAGATCGTATTCACGAACATGCCGGGAAGCAACGGGAGCCTCCCGCGCCGATGGCGGGAGGCTCCCGGCCTAACCGCACTCAACCGGTCGGGAACGCCGGGAAGCCGTCAATGTGGTGGTGAGTGCAATTGCAAGAAATAGAATTTCGATGGCGATTTTGCCATCGAAAGTCGTCTTCACGTGGGGTTATCTTCGCTATATGTCTCGTAACGTGTTCCTGGGCCATCTTCTGAGGAGAGGGGGGGGGGTACGGCTTCTGTCACTTACTTGATTTTAAAGAAATCACATAATTGATCTGAAACATTGACGATGAGTAGTTCTTTCGTCGGATGTGCCACGCACTCTATTTCTCGCAATACCACTTCTTATACATTCCCATTGCCAGTCGGTGGACATTTTACGAGCAGGTCCTGCGTGGAAAAGAAGAGATCGTCGGCGAAATAGGATTGAACTTCGTAATAAACAATAAAATAAAAATAAAACTGAAGGTATATGTAAAATTAGAAATTATTTCCTCAATAGTAGAGTAGTTCCAAAATCTTCGAAAAAGTCTACAAACTGTTATCACAATCCTTCAGCCATTTCTTCTTGTAGTCTATCTTCGTCTCATCTTTAGAGAATATGGAGGATTAACTTAACCTAATAGTCGCACGTCCAACGCTGTGCGCTACGTCCTGGGTGCGCCGTGCACGCAGAGGTGTCGTAGAAATCGAACAAACGAGTGCAAGGATAGAACGCCACGAAGGTGACTACACTAACAACGGGGTATTCCCACACGGCGATCTATGTGTTCGATTTATTTACATGCGGAAAAATTAAAAAATTAAATGGTGCAGTTATAAATGCATCCAATTATTTTAAATTGCTTGTTATAAATTATAAATTAAATTATAAATTAAATTGTTATAAATTATTTCATGCATCCCAGGCAGTTTCGCGTTCGACTACCTCAGATATAGCGATACTGTCGAACAACAGTACGAATAAGTTACCGTCGGGTCGAAACAAATGTAGGAGAATAGGAATTGAATGAATCTCGCTATTGTATACCTGAAAGGGTGGCTTATCAGCATTTCGACTGCTTCCAAAAGGTCATTTAGGGTGCTTTACGCGTCCATCCTCGCGTTTGGCCTCTTTAACTTCAAAAAAGGAATAGTTTTAAATTGCATCTTGTGCTGTGAAATGATCTATAAACGAGTAGTTTCTTAAGCGCTCCTTGTTATCTCCAGCCACTGAAGGTGGTTGTGCCGAAACATCAGCCGAGTGGAGTGGCAAAAGACTGTATTACAAAATAGTCTTGGTTTCTCTATTGGGGATCGTGCCACTTTTCTCGCCGATAAGCTCGGTAACAGTTCACCTTTTTTCTTCAAAATACTTTTAAAATGGTGAGAGATGGCATGCAACTTGACAGTGCGTGAACATCTAATATTCTGTTGAGATCTGAGCAGTTTAGAGCCAGTTTTAAGTTTTAATAATTTTGTTGCTTGTTCGTTATCCGTGTTTCTGTTATCCGGCCATTTTAGGCAAAATGTCCGTAATCCGGGTCTCAAAATTTCGTTATCCGCTCATCCCTGGTTGAGACAGCGGTAATTTGAGAAATTGGTTTTTGAAATCTTGCAATTCCCGCCTCCGCTGCGAATCTAATTCGCGCGTCGCGGTTTCTCCCGCTTCCCGGCGGTTCAAGGCTCGTGCACAGTTTCACTGCGCTGTGGCACCGCGCTGAGGGGTTCATTTTCTGCCACATCCCCCACGTCGGCGCGGTGCGGTAGCGCTGCGTAGCTGGAAGGTTGCCAGCAGAGGCGCGCATGGTACGCAATCCCGCGAGCCACACGCCACACCACGGCACAGCGCGGTGAAAATGGGAGCTCCAATTCCCTCAGCGCAGTGACACCGCGCGGTGGCACTGCGCGGTGAGTGTGCACGGCCACTCACCGCGCGGTGCCACCGCGCTGTGGCACAGCGCAGTGAACCGCCTATGCTACAACATGGGTGGTTCACTGCGCTGTCGAAGTGTGCACCAGCCTTCATGAATACCGACCGGGTTGTATGAAGCGGGAGCGGGATGCGGCGGGGGCGGGAAGTCATCGCCTGCCTTCCCGCTCCCGCCGCTTCATGAATATGGCTACAGGAACGTGAATATTCCCACCTTTGACTTCCCGTGTGCTGCAAGTATAATGGCTATATGTAAACGTTTGTTACGACTGAATTTCAAATGAAGTGGTCAGTGGAGGTAAATATAATAGAGTACTCATACACCTATAAGATCTTCTACCTGGGAGGTGACGCCAAGTAGACCTATGATCCTTTGGTTTCATCAAGGGACAGATAGGGGCTTATTACCCGGGAGGAGCAAGACGACACTTTCGATGAATCCGGTTTCCGACGTTTTTATATATATATATATATATATATATATATATATATATATATATATATATATATAAAGGATAAAGGACGGCGTTACTCAATCCCTTCTGGGATGCGCCAGCGCATTCTACTTCTACGGGATGTCGTGGAGGCGACATGGATGCGTATTTGGCCATACAATGACTTGCGGTGGCCAGCCGATGAACAAGTCAGCGCTTTATCCTTCCCAGACAAGTC
>OX375869.1:52280801-52315835 GCA_947359475.1 Heligmosomoides polygyrus bakeri | reverse complement strand
ACAAGTTCGCGCACTGGCACGTAAAATGCATTGCATCGGGTGTGATCTACGCGTGAGGATTGGACTGCTCCGTGAGAAGGGCAACAGTTTAGTTTGTGTCGCCGTGTAGTTCCTTCTTGGCTCGCCTCAAAATGTTAATCACATCGTTGAGAGCATGTATGCAACAACCCAGTGCATATTACGTCAAAAAGAAGAACTTCGCTGATAAAAGGCGGTGGCTTCTACAAAGGCCTCTGCACACTTACGGCAACGTGGCACGCGGCAGGCAGAAAAACTGTCGCATAGGAGGCAAAACTGTCTCGTAGTAGTGAGAGGACGGCACGGCGCTGCACTCGTCCCCCCCCCCGCTCCATCGCCAGCGCGGCTTCATTATCATTATCGTTTTTTCATTCTAGATCTCCGCCACGATCAGGGGCCGCATGCTCGTCTACCCCGAGTCTCCCCGATGAGGGATTGGGGCGTGGTAAGATATGTTGATATTGATTGGATTACCCCCAACGGGGAACACGAGCATACGGCCTCAGCCAGAGCCCAGGACAGAACTGTGTTGGCGGCAGAGCGGCTGCAGCGGCAATAATGCTTCGAATCATTATTGTCGCTGCCGCTTTGGCGGCACCCTCTTCGTCTCTGCCCTGTGCTTGGAGGTAGGGCTGCCGCAAAAGTGTGCGAAGGCCTTAAGGCCGCCACAGACTTCTGCGGCGCCGCTCAGCGGCGCCGCCCAGCGGCACCGCTGGCGGCGCCGCTGGAGGCGAGCTCTGCGTCTCTGCCCTATGGTTAAGCATAGGGCAGCGGCGCCGCCGAGCGGCGCCGCAGAAGTCTGTGGGGGCCTTTAAGTTTTTGCACGAATCCAAAAGAGATCGCCTTTGACTGGTGGTGGGTTGTTTGTCGGCCATCCGAAAACCTGCTAGCACGGCTATGCTTACGAGGGTGTCAGAAAAGACTGGCCTTCAGCGGCTGAAGCATGTCGATAATCTGGAATTTGAGTCGTTTCTGAAGGTTGTGTAGACAGTGAACATTATCGAATCTTTCAGAGCAGTAATTGTTTTCTCATGTGGCCCACGTATTTCCAGCACTCTTGTTAGCAGAACGCTAGGTCATGCCAAAAACAGGTAGCCTGTATTCACTAGCGGTCTGATAACACAAAGGAAAGGGTCAGCTAGGTAGTAGGATAGTGGTAGCGTTACTTAAGCTGTTTGTTCATACTGCAAGGTGATGGTGGTCAGTAGGTCCCTCCGGCGCCACTTGTCTGTCTCGTTTCCTCCCATACTTCTAATCGTTGGTCCACGTTCGCTCGATACTCAGTCCAAGTGCAACCTACTAGTCCGCAGTTCTCGACGCATTATAGGATGCCCTCGGAATGGGATCGACCCCATATGCGTTGGACGCTTCGACTCGAATACGTGCTGTCAGACAGAACTGCGCTGGATGCCTTCCGGGACTGGCTTCTCGCCAATTCAAATCCTCAGGTATTTTATTTTCAAACAGTCTGTACGGTTTTCAGTGTCCATTTAGACTCCGCTGTAAGGATCTATCCTAGTTTGAATAGCATCGTGTAGCTAGTAAGTTGATTTGCTGAGTGCGATACTCTGAATTTCCTTCTAATTCCAGATGTACTTCGTACTACAGTTCGCTGCATACTGTGCCATAAACACACAAGTTCTTTAATAAAAAATGTTACAAATCAAGATTGAGCGGTGATTTTATACCAACACTTTTTCGATACCACGTGATTTCGAAGACTAACCAGGATACTATCTCAACGGTAGGTCGGAACGGCGCAAATGTTGTATATGGGCAGAACCGCCTCTCTCTGGGAAGTAACAAACTGCAGGTATCCGACCCCAATACAACTCTGCGCAGAGTTAGGGGCGACGGAAGTCGCAGATTGGCGCCCTGTTGATTCACGTGCTCCACAGCTGACGGGCGCGCGCGGGATGAGGGCTCGTATCGCGGCTAAGCGCAGTGCACAGGTGGCGTAGTAGGGAAGAGCTCGGGCTCGTAAACGCTGGTTCGAGGGTTTGGATCCCGCAGACTGCGTTCGTTTTGCACTTTTGCAAAATCCATGTTTATCATATAGGTAATCCACCTAGGGGTATTATAGTGTGTTACTGAGCATGTTTACATATAACATATCACCCATACCGTTTTCAAGTGTGGTCCAAAAATATAAATAACTCCCCTAGACGAAGTTTCAGCGAAATCGGTGACTCTGCCTGGACCACCCTTGTTAAAGGTATGGGTGGTCTCCCACCGAATCGTGAAAAACGGATGTCATATTCGTGATCAACACCCAAATAACCCCCCTAGACAAAGTTTCAGCGAAAAAATTTTTTGACGGTGGAGTCGGAACTTTTTACTAGTGCCACAAAATATCTATCGTTACATAACTATAGCTTCACACAAAATAGGCTTAAAATAAGTGACACACAGAAGTGAACATTTTGGCTAATCTGTAGTTTGAAGCATATGTTATATGTAAACATGCTCTATAACACACTATAATACCCCTAGGTGGATTACCTATATGATAAACATGGATTTTGCAAAAGTGCAAAACGAACGCAGTCTGCGGGATCCAAACCCTCGACCCCTCGTTCACGAGCCCGAGCTCTTCCCTACTACGCCACCTGTGCACTACCCTTAGCCGCGATACGAGCCCTCATCCCGCGCGCTCCCGTCAGCTGTGGAGCACGTGAATCAACAGGGCGCCAACCAGCGACTTCCGTCGCCCCTAACTCTGCGCAGAGTTGTATTGGGGTCGAGATACCTGCAGTGTGTTACTTCCCAGAGAGAGGCGGTTCTGCCCATTTACAACACTTGCGCCGTTCCGACCTACCGTTGAGATAGTATCCTGGTAAGACCATTCCTAAAAAATGTTTACTTCCACATCAAACAGAGCAGTTTGAACGAGATATGATGCAGCCTGGGGCGCTCACGTGCTCAATTTCAGATTTTTTTTGTATTTGAAATTCAGCCGCTTAGTCCATCATCCAGCCGGCATTCTTGAGATCGAGCCCTGTTCTATAACATAATGCATAGCATAACATAACATATAACACAACATAACATATAACACCTTTTTAATACAAATAATGTTTTGAAAATTGATAGTTACACCGAAATTCCTATAATCTACTGCCTACCTAAAATGCACAAGTACCCAATAAGTTTCAGATTTATTACAGGCGCATCCAAGAGTAGTATTAAAAATCTTGCCTTACAATTACAATGTATATTCACATTTGTTAAGAAGAATTTCATTAACTACTGTAACATAGTAGCTAACTGATGCAGATCTACTAAGATATATTGGGCAATTAATAATACAAATATTGCCTACGAACTAAATGCACTACAAGACGACCATTTAAAACTCTATTCGGCGGACTTTAAAGATATGTTCACTAACCTACCTCATAAGACTATCTTAGACAAAATAGCGGTTCTACTCAAAATCTGTTTCAAAAATGCCAATAAAAATTTCATAGCCTCTAATGGATACAAAACATTTTATACTAATGAAACAAATTTGAATTCTCGATACAAAATATATAATATGCAAGACATTATGCATTATGTTAATTTCTTACTTAAAAATAGCTATGTTGTATTTAGCTCAACAATTTTTAGACAAAATAAAGGTGTTCCTCAAGGAGGTAACTTTAGTCCACTACTAGCAGATATCACAATGTCTATATTAGAATACGAATTCGCTAAATCGTTTGTCGCTAGTAGTAATAATATGTTTATACCATATAGATACATGGATGATCTACTAGTAGTTCATAACTTAAACGAAAAGCATGTAGATGATATTTTAAAACTAGTCTATAAAGATACTCTGGAATTGAAAAAGACGCATATTAACGAACTTCACTGCAATTATTTGGACATTACATTAAGAATTATCAATAATAGAATAGAAACGAAAATGTACAATAAAACAGATGACTTTAACTTTAAAGTTCTAAGGTTTCCTCATTGTACGTCAGCGATCTCTATAAATATCAAAAAAGCTATAATTCTATCCGAAACGTTAAGAATAGCAAACACTTGCTCTGACCTAGAGTATTTTCTAGAAAAAATTAATGAATTGAAAAATATTTTGAAGCATAACGAATACACAGAAGAGTTCATTATTTCAGACATAATTAAATGTTTATATAAACACAGATTTATATATTATAAGTTCAAATTTCAACAAGTCAAGGACAATCTAAGTGTATTTTTACGTAAAACTTTTGATGAATGAATATGTATCAAAATAAAATAACTTCCAAATTTCATATGCTATGACTGCTTTATGACAAAACTAATCTTACCATAAAATGAAAAATGAAAATGAAAATTCCTTAGCAGTGAATACCGTCTTGTGTTGTTGTTAGTTTTATTGCACTCTGCACTTGACGTTGGTGTATGTCGGATAACCCTCCTCAATGATACAACCAGTTTTGCCATATTTGAATTATAAATGAGAGCTAATGTAGATATCATTATATCATTGTATATAACAGTCGAATGGTATACACTTCCTTATTCACAGCTACGGAGTATGGCGGTGGTCAAATATGGTAAGTCTTTCAAATTTTATTTAAAAAATAAATAAAATAAGTAAATAAATAAATAAATAAATAAAGCTGTTCTTGTTATGAAAAAATAATTGATAAAAGCAATAAAAATCATAAATAATAAATAAACAAATAAATAAATAAAATAGGATAAAATAATAAATAAATAAACTACCCTATAATGATCAATCTTTATAATGGTGATTACAATAATTACTATAATAACACATTTTAAGTAGTCACATTGAACTTATAAATCATATTTTATTACCTCTTTCAATTGCACCTCCTGGTTCATTTAACTTACCTTTTTACTATTATTTATTTTCACTTGATAATTCTACTTTTCTCATGTCTCTAGTTCTTTATCTTTGCTTCTTCACTCTTTCTCATCTTTTTCCATCTGTTCTCTCCTCCATTTTCGCTTTCCTATCTCTTTCTTTTATAGACAGATTTTAAAGAAATCTTAAAATATACTCCTCTTCTTCACTGAAGAGCCACGGGAGGAGTATAACACAAAGGTTCGTCTGAAGGTAGTGGCGAAACGAACCTTTTAATATTTTTATATTTTATGACCATTCTTATAATTAATTATAATTTTTCTATTATTTTACACCTTTCTTCACTTCTTCGAATTTCACATTTTGCTATGTTTTATATCTGCACAATATTATATTATTTTTTGTGTGAGGATAGGACCTCAGCAGAACTAGCAGGTTCCTCCAGTGAATTTATATTCAGTTATGCCTTTGGCATAAGGATCGCTGCTGCCACATGTTGAAAAGCGTAGAGTTTGAACGGAAAGTGCTATTCTGCCTCGCTTCCCTGGAATTATTCGTGATAGCGTTCGTATTCGCCACCGCATTGACTTTAATTTTGAATCGATTGAGGTGGTGTGCGCTAGCGCATAAACCTAGGTTCTAGCGCATAAACTTAGGTTCTGCCGGCGCAATAAGGATGTTCCCAAATTGCCTTCTGCTCCTAAGCTTCTGTAGATGTTGTTTAGTTCACTATCATTTTTGTCGTTGTCGCTGTCCCTTCTGTAAACAGCGTTCCATCAAAGAAAGCAACCCAACGGTAGCGTGCCAGCGTCTACTCCTATTGAAGCACTGCTGTTTTTGAGTACTTCCTTCATATTGAGCTCTGCCACATTGCAGCAGTGAGGCATGTACAGGTGCTATTTACTGCGAAACGGAATTGGCACAGTTTGTCCATGACTTCTTGATAGCATTTACGGTCAGCCTATTGTGTTGCACTGCCTACATTTTAAAAACTCCCTAGGGTGCGTTGTGCCCATAGGTCCTCATTTTCTTGTACAGTCGATTAAGGTGTCAAAACTTCCCAATCGTTTGACGGCGATATACGCAAATCGGCTCGATGTGCTCGAGTGCTCAATGTGCTCGTTCGTCCACAGCGCAATTATTGTTGCGCTGAGATTCTCCAGTGATGTCATTGAGTGGCTCTCCAAATCAGTGCGCAAGCAAAACAGGTGTTCACATCGCCGATGGAAGTCCACTTGTTACTAACTGCTACTATGCGCCATGTACCATTTGTAACGCTTGCCTTTGGCATGCATTATGTCATGAAAACGTGAGCACGTCAGAGAGGTAAATGAACTGTGGGTACACATATCTTTTTTACCAAATCACGTAAGTTGTCAAATGTCAAGCGTTAAAGGCACAGAAGCCTCGCGGTGGGGAAAGGACTTCGAACATTTCAGCCACTAGAGCTGCATTTCGCCTTGCTCGCCTACGATAGAATGTCAGCCCAGCGAAACGTCCAAACGGCTGAATTGGCTCGATCGATCTACTCGAAGTACATATCTCTGCGAACGGCCTCCTGTTGCTTCAGCTTTATTCCCCAGAAGATACGACAGGAGGTAGCTCAGCTCCCTATTGATTTTCGTCGAATTTCGTCCCTAGGCCTTGTGTTATGGATTTGTATCGCTGAGCAGTGCGACTAAACGGTCACTTACAGATTGGCATCCGCCTCAAGTCGACTGGTTCTGGCTTCCCTGATCCTCGACTATTCACTAGTGTTTTACCATATCTCGATTCCTTCCTGCGGCAGCAGCACGAGCAATTCGTCTGCTCTGAAGAGTTTCTGGAAGCCTTTAATAGAGTAGGCACATATCCGTTTATTGATTTATGTAGAAGTTGCGTAGGTCTTTTAGGTCTCGCGTACTTTTTACCGAAACAATTTCATTCGCCGATATTCATGCAGTATACACAGTACTGAAGGCTGTTTTACATTAGATGAATATGGGTGGCGATGACTCCGCAGACTATCCAACTGAACGACGACGTTCTGGTACGAGCTCGAAAAAGCCGCAGCTTACAGCTGAGACGCTGATGAAGTCCAGACACGATCGGGAACATGTTTTGGGAGAAAGGTGGGAGTGTTTACAGTTATCTTATTCGCTTGATTTTGTTTGCCCTCAGAACTCTCAGAACTGAAGTGTCCCAATAAGTACCTGTTCTCTTGAAGACCTACGTTTGCTGGTTGAAGTTATTACGGCTTAGTTTCTTCCTCTTTATTACCAGAGGGTAACAGATTTTCTCTGCGTTGCTAAACCAGAGATATAAGCTAATTGCCACTGGGATGTATGATTTGGCCTTGTGGGCAGTGCTTTAATGCCCTTGTTTCTTTTTTTTTACAGTGGTTTCGCTATTACAATACAGAGCTCAAGAACGAGAATCCCAGATGAATAGCTGGAAGAAGAATTGTCCATAATTTCAAGTCTTCCTTCTAGCACACCTTTGTGAATGCAGTTTATAGAAAATGGTTGGTGCCTTTAACTACTTATTGCTTTGAACGGTTTTGAAATCCCAGTAGGGAAGATTGCGCTACATTTCTTTCTGCGCGGATGCGTTGCCGTCGTTCGCCTAAAAAAGATGGAGAGTGGGAGCACAAACTGGACGTGGATTCCGGTTAAACTCGCATAACAGTATGTGATTGTCCTTTGAAGGCGAGTTTAAATATGCGATATTGGAGGCGAAATGATGGCGGAAAGCATTCTCGTGAATGGCTGGTTGTTATAGTTCTGTGTGTTGTTTAGTTCTCTGGAGAAAATGTATCCGACGTCCAGCATTCCCCGTCCTTATGTTTGCCACGCAACAACCAGTCAGAACGACTCCGCTGTCTCGTCGTCATTTTCTTCGGACGCTAATGGTCACCGTCCAACGCGGTTGGTGATTCTTCCGTTCTCATTCAATGTTGGATTTATATAATAATGGTGGTATAAGGGCTTTTCAGGTTACGCAGCATACGAGAGGAACATTTACGTGGAAACCCGACGACGTTCGCAATTCCGGTTACTATGTTTTTCTCGGTTTTCTCGTATTTTGACTGGTCTCCAGGTTTTCTAAATGGGACTGTCCTCGAGGCGGTCAGCGGACGGTGTAAAACAATAACTGTTGTAGCGTGTCGAGCAGCATTCGAAAGCTGATGCGATGCAGTTCGATCACAATACTGAAGAAGGTAAACGAATGGTTGCACATTGTTCACAGCAAACTGTTCGGTGACCAAATTGGCTTTTGGGTCTTCGACTTGTTTTTTATTCCGTGGTTCCTTATGCATGTCGTTTTCCAGGAAGAAGAATGTTTGCCGCTGTGCTATGCAAGAAGCTTAACCGTTTGCAAGCGAGACGCGAACGAAACGACGAAACCGAGCGACAGTTGCGGGACATCGAGGACAGAAAGTGCACGGTGGGTATACCCTTTCTTTATTCTGTGTAACGTTCGCTCATTATGGAACTGGCGATCCAGACACGCGAACTTGTTTCGACTTCTGAAGCTGCTCATGACGTCGCATGTGATGACGAAGACGATGTGGAATGTTACCTCGAGCGAATGAGAGAAGATAGCCTAAAAGCGTCTGCGAACCGCTCTCCTCGACACACTGCCCTTTCGCCAAGTGAGTGGCTTATAACTAATTACGGGTGCTTTTAGCCGGACACGTGAAGGGAAACTTCAATAACCGTAGGCGAATGCGCCAACGACGTGTACTGCTTTGCCGATACGTTCCGTGCACCTTATAGTTGGAAAAAGAGTTTTGTTGAAATCCGCTCATTTAGCGAAGCAGTAGCCTTTCGCTCATTGTTGTTTAGCTTCTTTTATACGATAATTTTAGTCTTAATACATATTCCTTTGGTGAATGAAGCTACGTCAATAATTTGCAGGACCGTTTTCCCCTGAGCGAGAGCGTGCGAAGTCTGGGTGTGGCATTGGTAGCAGCGCCATGGGTGTGATGTCGATGTCGATGTCCTCCTATCCGCGATCCGCGAATCAGTTCGCACCGCCGCCCCTGCCGAACACGTTCAACACCCGAGGTGCATACTTCAAGGAGAGTAGGTTCGTGCTTCCTTTCCCTCTTCGCTGGATTTCCGTTCCAAAGCGAAATCGTGTTGGAGGAGTGCGAACCAGACTGCGATCTACGATTCTTCTGGCGTCGAGTCGATGGCGCCATCGGCGTTCTCCGATACGTCACGGGGTTCTCGGCGAATGCCTGTGATTCCAACTGGGCTCAGTACTCCTCGGAAGGCTCGCCGGACCCTTCCATCTGCAGGACAACAGCTGATGACAATATCCTACAAGGGTTGGTGTTCACGTTAACGTTGAAATCCTCGCTGTCGGTGCACTCGACGCCACCACCCGCTGTTCATTCAGGCATCGATGGCGTACCGGTTGTTGCGCATGTTCCTGTTTTGCAAGGTGGGATAACCCTGAAGGAATTCCGTCGGCACTTCTCCATCTCTTCCCATTCTAACGTGCAGTAAGTTTTTACATAAATAACTGTATCACAGTTGAGAGGTGCGTTAGGCCTGTGTTTGTGATATCGGCTGTTCTACAGTTTTCTTACGTTCTGATAAAAATTGTGTCGGAGAGGGTGGTAGACATTAGCTTACGGCTTGTGAACTAGAAAATAGAACTGAACTATATCTGAGATGACAAGGTTTTTTGGCTAGCGTGAGGGACGCTTCGCTTACGTCGACTCTGAAAAGCCAACCAGTGGTGTACCGACAATCCAAAGGACAGTAATCTTTTGCAGTGATAAGTCAGTTAGCAACAAAGCACTGCGTAGGTCACCAACCAAGAAAACGAAGGCAATCTACAGTAAATGTCTAGGAAGTGAATTGTTGTCAGGTCACATTCACAGCGCGGTTTGATGCTTGCTGGGGGATGAAGGTTAAGCTTTCTGTGGAACTTTGAAAACGACTGAGTAATTTGATTAAGCTTGAAATCAAAAGGAGCACCATCACTTCGAAATGGTTTATTTATTGTCAAATCTTCATGTGCCTCAGGATCACTATCAGAATAATACTGCCAGTTTCTGACAGCTTGTTACAGGCATCGGGCAAAAGTGCTGTCTCTCATACACATACAACTGGCCTATGGATAGTCATCTTCGTAGACACAATGTAGCACTTATTACCCAGTTGTTTTTCCTTATTGTGGTGCATAATGACACCATAGTATACCATGGGCAACCTCGTCTGGTTTTCTGTAGTGATTATGTTACGTGTGGGTTGGCTGTCCTACCCTTCTGTGGTGGTTTTCTCCTTCATAGATGCGCAGGTTCATGGATGGTGGGCCTTTCCTCAATCTTCTCGATAGCTTTTTTAACGCTTTCGCTGATTGTAAGTTGAGTTCTCAGTTTTTTTCCTATTCGTGTTCTTTCTGGGCAATTTTTTTCGCGGCCTGTTCTCGATCATTGGTGGCACATCCCTGTGGATGTGTTAATAATCAATAATAAATAAATACTGATTACCAGTGTTGAAATCAAATCAGCAACCTGTATTTTTGAGGTAGTCGTGACCGCTCATGTTTCGCTATGTCGGCGTTGGTTACTCGTATGGATGTAGTGTTGAGCTATGAGCAGAGGTGAACTTAAGCAACAGCGGTCGCCGCACATGTGTTGTAGTACTTTTGCTGAACAAGTGGGTAGTCGTGGGTTTGCTGCCCCGTTTTGCGTGTTGTGACTTATCCCGGACAACTCTTTCCAATTTCTAACAGATATTCACCTTACCACGTTGCAGCAGCTCTGTGGCTGTTCAGTGGTTCCATTGACGCTCAATTAGATACTTCTGTTCCCAGGGTCTATTCGAAGGTGAGACCAGCCAATAATTATTTCGCGGTACGAGACACACACTTTAGAGAGCAAGTTCGTAGTGGAAACAGATCAACACGCGAAGGTGAGGCAAGCAGTGGACCTGCCGGAGCCGCGTGTGAGATCCTTGTCGCTCGAAGCCGCTTCTTATATGCATCCGTACATCAGGGCATGGCTAAATTTGAATGAAAGGGAAGACGGTGGGCTGGCAATGACCTTTCCCGATGCTGGTGTATCAGCCGGTTATGCCTCCATGTGTGCCTTGAACAGCATGGATACGGTAACGGTGAGCATGTGAGCGTAATCCAACAACTCTCATGCAAGTCTGTCGGGATGTTTGTTAATGGACACGTGTTGTAGATAACCCATTCTATCCTCAACGTAAAGGGAGTCAAAAACGTGGTCAACATCTTGTCAGTGAATATGGCAAAGTTCCGCTCTGCAGTAGTGAGCGGTCATTATTGTTCTCTTGATAGACAAGGCTTCCTTAATGGGGGGAGAAGCTAGATCCTTTTAGTGACGATGCTGTTGCTATGCGAAGGAGTCCGCAGTTTCGTTGTTCAGGTTCTTCTTCAAATCGACGTGTGAGGACGGTTCTGCGCCATACCAGCTGTTGTTGGTGAACGATGACTCCGCGTTTCTGCCAGTTTTTGAAGGAAAAATCACTGCGGAGTTGAAGCGAATATCTCCGGAGTAGTGAGCGTTGTGCTTGACTGGTGTACAGAGTTCACGTTGCGATTTTCTGCTAGCTGGCAACCATAGATCTCCTTTAATCGTTATGTTTAGTGGCTTTGTCCGTGCTTCCCCTGTTATCTAGGCCATTATTGTTCGAAGTAGAGCCGAATGTTCTGTTGAATGCCTGAACCGCTTGCCTGAAGAATGCTTGCACTTACTTACTTTCTTGCCGTTGTTCTATGCATGTCATTTATATTGAGTGCCTCTGCTGCCATGAGCATCGTATGCCGACTTACTTGTTTTTATTCGATACTGGGCAGCTTCGATACTCATCCTAAACAGTTTCTCTTTCAGATTTTATCACGTGTATACCTCTGCTATCCGAGTTATTTGAGTTACCACGGTTTCGCTATATTTGTCCCTGCTCATCGATCGACAGCTCAAGTGCCAAACTTTGCGTTTAAATGCATTATCATCGAATGATAAAGTATTTATCTCTATGGACACACACACTGTTTTGCAGTTAAGCGTCCACCTTTAGCTGTATTGCGATGGTCCAGACATGATGTCGGATTTTTCAACTCTGTGTTCGCGTGGCTTCAGCATGAAGAACTGAAGCATTTTAGGTACGAAAGCTATATTATTTGAAAGGGCACATCTGAGTCTTGTAGGCCGCTACAGTTCAAAGTTATCCAAAAATTTTCCCTAATTTCGGGGACATTTTCTTCGAGACACAAAGTGAGGACATGCGATGTTCGCATTTGTAAATTCAAAATAGAACGAAGAATTTCAAGTGTCACTTTTGATCTTGAAGTTTTTGAAGACAAACCAAGACATCGAATCCGAAGAGTGTTTCAGGGCCAGCCATGACTTTACACGTCAGTACTTATTTTCTATAGATTGGCGATCTGTCCTAGAGCAACATCCAAGTAAAAAATGTGGCTGTTATGGCAACCCCAACATAGTTCAGACAATTTGCATCGTTTTAATGCTATAAAACAGAAATTCGAATAGCTTTCGAGCAGGTGCTACGGCTATGATGAAATAAAGATTCTTGAAGGACCCCACAAATCATCGCTTTATCACCTGTATCACCTGTCGTCCCGTTGATCATCGACTTGCTCGAGCGGGCGCCAGCAGCGTCTCCATTAGTCCCTGTCGCGTGCCAGTGTGGTCCAATGGATCCTCCTCGCTCGAGGGACACGAAGAGCGTCATATCGGCCGTTCAGGGCTTTCACGAAGAAGTCCGACCAACGCGTTGGTGGGCGTCCCGGTGTTCTCCTGACATCCCGCGGAATCCAGTCGGTAACGGCTCTCGTCCAACGGGTGTCTGCGAAGCGCATTACGTGGCCGGCCCACCTAATTTTCGACAACTTGGCCCACGCGACAGCGTCTCTGATCTTCGAACGTCGGCGAAGCTCGGAACTCCGGAGGCCTTCTCTCACTTGCGTGAGTCGTGTCACTCCGAGCATCGTCCTCTCGATTCCACGCTGCGCGACGCTGATCGCGTGTTCATCCTGCTTTCGTATAGCCCAGGTCTCTGAGGCGTATGTTAGGGCAGGAAGAACGGTAGAGTCGAATAGGTGGGCACGGAGTCGGACGTTCTTCGTCTTCTTCGCGACTTCTTCGACGCTCTTGAAAGCTCCCCATGGCGCTCGTTTCCTCATGCTCAGCTCCGGCGCTAGGTCGTTGGCCATATTGACTTCGAGACCCTAACTCGTAACTGGAGCATTCGAAGATGTTCGTTCCGTTGAGCGAGAAGGGGCGTCAGAAATTTGTCCGTTCCTCACGAACATCGTCTTCGTAAGATTCAGCTGCAGTCCAACGTTCCCACATACACAATCGTAGTCGGCCAGCATTCGCTCCGCCTGGCTGAGGCTCGGTGTTATGAGCACGATGTCGTCAGCGAAACGAAGATGGTGTAGCTGCTGGCCGTCGACCTTCACTCCCATGTCTTCCCATTCTATTTCGCGCATGACGTTTTCGAGGGTGGCGCTGAATAGCTTCGCCCCTCTTGCCCTTGCCTCTTGCCGAACCCCTTTCCTTACGTCGATGACGACGTCGTTGTAGAATGGAGAGATCTTGGTCGTGAATCCACTGTACAGCTCTCGAAAGACTCTGATGTAGTGAGTAGGAACGCCCTGAGTGAGCAGGGCTTCGAGGACCGCTTCAGTCTCGACGGAGTCGAATGCCTTCTTCAGGTCGATGAACGTAAGGCACGGCGGCAGCTTGTACTCTCGCGACACTTCGATGAGCTTCCTAATGGTGTGTATGTGGTCGATCGTGCTGAATCCTCTCCGAAATCCTGCTTGTTCGCGTGGCTGTTCTTGGTCCAGCGTTCTGCTGATCCTATTCAGGATGACTCGAGTGAACAGCTTGTAGACTACGGACAGCAGGCAGATCGGGCGATAGTTGCCAATGTCGTGCACGTCTCCCTTCTTGTACAGCAAGACGGTCTTGCTGGTCTTCCACTGAGGTGGAACCTTGTACTCCGACAGGTGTCGTGTGAAGAGCCGCACCAGGGTGTTGATGAGCGCTGGCGGGAGGTTTTTCAGGTGTTCGGGTCTGATCCTGTCGGGACCGGGTGCTGTACGTTTCTTCACCGACGAGATGGCGTGTCGGATCTCGGAAGGGAGAACAGAGGGGACGACGTATCCATCCTGCGGAAGATGGCATGGGGGCAGGTGGACGTGGCTATCGAAGAGATCGGAGTAGAAGTCGTGGATGACATGGTCCTTCTGGAAGAGGTGATGGTTCCGTCAGGACGTCGGAGAGTGGTCATCTTGGTCTTGAAGTTGGCGAAGTTCCGGCGGGCATTGCGGATGCTCAACTCTGCCTCTGCTGCTTCAGCCAACACTTCCGCCCTTCTCTCCTTAAGATCCTCCTTTATCGCCGCTCTGCATAGCTTCGCAAGCTCGGACGTCGGCTGGTAGTTGCCTGACTCTCGTGCTGCTCCACGCTGGCGTATAAGCTCGAGAGTTTCCGGAGACAAGCGTCTCTTGGTGGTCTTCAAGCTCTCGGCTCCCTTAGCACTATCGTGGAGATGGTGCACGAAGCGGTCGTATTCCTTATCGACGTTGTCCATGACGGCATCTTCCCAGAGGCCGACAAGAGAGGTGTAGAGGTTCCAGTTGATGGTCGTTCTGGGATTCCTCTTCTTGAACTTCGCGGCCTTCTCTCCTTGACGCGAAAGGCGAAACCTCGCGCGAAGGAGGCGGTGGTCCGATCCCGTGTAGAACTTGGGGACAACGGAGACGTCGGTCAGGCAATACTTGCGATTGAAGATGATGTGGTCGATCTCGTTGTGGAACTGGCCACCGGGTGATTCCCAGGTCCGTCGTAGAGAGGGAGGCTTCTGGAACTGTGAGTTTCCATGGATGGACTTGGTCGACATGATAAGCTCAGACAGCCTTTCACCTTGCTCGTTCCACTCCAAACCGTGGGTTCCGATGTGAAGTTCTTCCGGCGACCTTCGCGGTGCGATCTTGGCGTTGAAGTCGCCGACGATCACCTTGTAGAAGGTGTGATCTTCCTTATAGAACTTCTCCAGCTCCACGTAGAAGGCTTCGACCTCTTCGTCGTCGTAGTCGGATGTTGGTGCATACGTGACGAATACAGTCAAAGCTGGCATGGAACCACATCGCTTCAGTCGCAGACGTCCGATTCGGGTTGTCAGAGACTCGTACGAATCGATGTTCATGGCCAAGTGCGTGTTGACGAGGACACCAATGCCGCCTACTCCTCTGCTGTCGCATGTTCCGAGGAACAGTTCTTCTCCGGAGTCGTAGGCGGCGTGTAGGAGGGTGGTGTCTTCTCGACTCGGTCAGTCCGATGACGTCGTACTTGATCTTCCTGGCTTCATCATCAGGTCCTCGTCGGATGCTTCCGATGCAAGTGTGCGGGCGTTGTAAGTACAGATCGTCATCCTAGTCCTTCTCAATTTGCGCAGCCTGGTTAGGCCCTGAGATTTTAGCAGCCTCTCCGTACTCGTCCTTCCCATCGCTGCAGAAATGGGGGCTCTTTCGGGGTCAGGGGAATGAGGCCCTTTAGTGCTGCTGTGTTTGACTTCCATACAACACGGGTAGCTAGTCAGGCTCTGTCGTGCGGGCGAAGAACTCCGGGCAGCCAGCCAGACTGCCCGAAGGGACGGGGCGAGACTTAAGGCGGCCTCGAATCGCCATACGATGTACTCCCAGTCTACCGAGTGCAAGCTTTTGCCCGAGCCGGCACAGTTACAATCCGCACAGTCACGAACACATCCACGCACACTGTGCATGAACATGCCGCTCTCACGCACAAGGAACGCGTCGACCCGACACAGCAGGAGCAAGGAGTCCATCCCCTGCATTCCACCTGCGTCTCTGGGCAGCACACGGTCGCATTTGGTTCGCGTTTAGTTTCCCTATCCACCACCCGGGGACACGCCACATGGCCCTGCAACACCGTCCCAACATACAAAGCTCTCGTTTAAAGATCACTGCGCTCCTGCAGCGAAGAAAGCAGGTCGAGTAGTTCACAGCGTCTTTAGGCCTCTCTTAGGAAGAAGCTCACCGTCAGTTGAGCATCTAGTGCTCGCTTATAAGTCATACGCTAGACTAATTCTTGAATACGGTACTTCTGAATTAAGTACGGTGTATAAGCGAGATATCGCCAGACTAGAATATGTGCAAACAGCTTCACTAGGATGCTTTGCTCTTCATTTTGAGATATGGTACTTGCGGTCAACGTCTAGTACTGTTTTTGGCGCTCCAGAGAGAAATTCGCCATAGGGAAGCGGTAAATGGGTGGCGGACAATGAGGGGCTTCTTGGAGATGGGCGGGCGTTGTGTGCAAAAGAATGGAACCTCATCTGTTGACCAGTGGCGGCTGCAGCCCACGCAATTTTCTGGACGTCTCGTCGATTTCGTCGCAGAAGGACTCTGCTGTAATGGCTCGACCTGGTTCCAGAAAGTTGTAGCGAATCACGCCATCCGCCGAGCACCACACTGCTACCATCGCCTTTTTCTGCTGGGATATCGGTTTTGGGAAGCGTCTGGAGGTTCGTCGGCATCAACCCGCTGCCCTGCTCGTCTTCGGTTATCGTCCAGAACACTCTTCTCATCACATGTGGCGACTCGATCCAAAAACGGGTCATTTTGATTCCGGAGAAGCAATGAAAAACAGATAATGAAACGCCATAATTTCTGGCGATTACCGAATTCGTGGGGCACCCACTTTTCGAGCATTTTCACTTTTCCGAGGAATTTCAAAACATCTCTAGTAGCACTTGTACTGCTCTCTAGACCTTTCCGCAATTTCACCGACTGTTTGCGATGGATTCGCTTCCACGAAACCCTTCAAGTCGTCGTCTTGGATTGCTATAGGTCTGCCGCTTCGGGGTGGATCTCCAAAATTGAAATCTTCAGAACGAAATCCCTCGAACTTCCGTTGCATGGCCCGTTCTCCAAAACTATTCGGCCCCCACACATGGTTGATTTGCCGGGCTGTTTCGACGGCGGATTGGTCCAGTTTGAAATTGAAATAAAACATCGCCCGGAATTGCTCTTCCGACATACCTCAATAAGTTTTCGAAGCAGCACAATAATCAAGCATAAAAGAAGAAAGAAGAAAAGAAGAATATTCCATCGGATAGAGCGAAGAATTCCGTATTAGATGTTATATAAAAACGCGAAGTAAGTTGAATATTTATTCAGTAATAAACGAACGAAAAGCGGTTGCCCAAAAATCGTCAGAACTTCCGGCCAACATAACATGATTGTAGTCAAGCTGGACCACTGTTGACATCAAGCAAAAAGTGCTCCTGCAGAAGTATATGTTCTTCGCGCATTCACCTGTTACCGGAGAGAAGAAAAGGCTTGACAATGGAGCACCCGCCGTGACCGCGCTGACGGGCAGAACACTCGCTAAGGAGTGGAATTCATACTAACATTGCTCGAGAGCTGGGAGTGATTTCTCAACTGTATTGCCGTTTGTAAAAGATCTACCAGCAGCTGCAAGTTTTGTGAGAAGCTTGGTCACACGAAAATGTTGGAAGGGGGACGTTCTGCCTGAAAGCGGCGCGGGCAAAGATGCGGGACAGTGCCTGGGAGCCAATTAGCGTCGACTCGCGCAGTGACACCCGCCGCTTCGCACTCAGCCACACAGCCCTCGCTCGCTGGGGGGGGGGGGGGGGGTGATGGTGACCCAGGCAACCACGGGGTCTGTAGGTCGACCAGATTCGGTGTGATTACAATCGATAGAGAGATAGGAGGCTCAGACGGCTTACATGGGCAGTCCAGAAATTGGGATTGATCTGAGTCCTGTATACGACGATACGGCGAAGGACTTATACGCCCTAATAATGCGGTGGTTCACTGGATGTGATGACGAGTACAAGAGATGAGACTGAGTTTATTGAGAGACCAACTGGTCTATGTACAGGTTGAGCGAGAACTGGCGTGGGTTCGTTGTATGGCAGCGTCACGCCTCCTGACCTGCCAGAGCTTGAACATCAACGCAGGCGACGATATTCCCGGCGAGGCCAAAGCGAAGTCGTTGAATTGCATAAAAACGTATTTCACTCAGTATATGAAAAGTTTGGCATCACGACGTCGCCGGCGATCCGCTTGACTGATAGAAGACAGACCATAGGAACCGGACGTGTAGGTTACTCGATAAGAGAGGTTGTTGACTGGTTGAGGTTGAGGCTGCAAACTGCTTGTTGAATGTTGAAGACAGCACGACAGGCAAGTTAAGCAGCTAGTTGAGAGTTGTAGACGGCGACGACGGTCTGGAAGAAAAGGAAACATGACAGATCTTAAACTTCAATCGGTACAGTACTTTTGAAAAAGCATAATTCACTGAACATGTGTGTGTTCCGGCGGTCTTGCAAAGGTTTCCCCGTTTAACTTTTCCAACGTAGGTGCAGAAACTCCGCTAGCGTAACCCATCACTTCTTTTTTCTGCTTTATCTTTGCAGTTTATGTACCCATCCCTTAACTCGATGAAAAGTCTTTGAAAGCTTTGTTCACCCTCTTTCAATTCTCTTATGTACTCTTCCAAACGATCTATGGTAGACTTGCATTTCTATAGTTAGAGTCACTTTGAATTACGCAGTTTAGGCTAACGGCACGCTCTTTGTTGCGCGTTACTAAATCATGAAGCGCGGTTGAGTTCAATTTGATTGCTAATTTCCTTGAATAGAATGCCATTTTGTTTTAAATTATCCTTCAATGTTGTTAGCAACGAAGGGAAGAAGCTGCTCCAGGTACTTTTAGTGTACGGGAGACTTAGAAAGTGCGATCGTGATTAGAATCGACTTTGCGCTCCAGGTATTTAACGGGAGACTTATTCTCTTGAATTCAGAGAATGCTATCTTATACTCGACCGACTTTATGCTCCAGGTCCCAAAGCTGTTACAGTTTGACACGGGAGACGTAGGCTTGTTAGGCCGTTGCACCAAATGTATACGACGATACGGCGAAGGACTTAAACGCCCTAATAATGCGGTGGTTCAGTGGATGTGATGACGAGTACAAGAGATGAGACAGAGTTTATTTAGAGACCAACTGGTCTATGTACGAGCACTGGCGTGGGTTCGTTGTATAGCAGCGTCACGCCTCCTGACCTCCCAGAGCTTGAGCATCATCGCAGGCGATGATAAACCCTACCATCTCCTATATTAGAATTTCGAGCTCTTTAGAATGGGCCAGGAAAGAATCTTGCCTCAATAACCTGTACAACAATTTTTTTTAGTTGCTGTTTAACTTTCGTTAAATATCAGTTTTCATTTATATCAGAGTTAACTACGAGGCATGCTTCCAGGGTGCTGATATGAACTCTACCACCTCCTGTGTTAGAATTTCGATCTCCATCAAATGGGCTAGAAATTATCCTGTCTAAATAACTCTTAAGGCGGCTTTAGGCTTGTTTATTTTCGTTAAATATCACTTGTTATTTCTATCAGGATTAATTGCGTCGCATGCTTCCAGGCTGAAGTTGCGCGAGGAATATAAATAGATAGACGAGAGACCTTCTAACAAGGGAGGTCTCTTAAATTTCCCCAAAGATTCTCAACGTGAGCTATATTGTTTTGTAGAGCTTTGGACGAGGATCACAGAACTATGTTTCGTTTTTGATATGGGCCACTGGGTGGCCCCGAAAAACGGTATCACTTCAGGGCGGGCTGATAAGTCAAAAGTGACACCTCGAATGGCCATGTAGTGCTCTGAACTTAGCTTACAAAAGGTTTGGGCTCAAATTAAAGTTTGATTGTAGTAGCACAATAATTTCCTGCCCCAGACGAAACTGCAGTGTGCATTCAAGTGCTTCCTTCGCTTCGTTGGCAGCGACTGGGTGGCGGGGTAGATAGCGAGGTGGACTTGCGGGAGGGGGTCGAGGACTCGATTCCGGTGTTGGGTTTCTGCGTCGCTAGTTGAACTGTTGTTCATTTTTGCAATTGAAGCAACTTTGGCTTCCGTAGGGTACCTTCATCGCTTCCTAAACCTGCTTTCTACTTGCTGTCAGATGTGGAAGAAGCTGGTCTTGTCGTGTGGATGTCGCACATTTATTAAACCACGCTTGTCTCGCTGAGAAAGCTCGTCAGATGCTGTCCCCTTATGACCTCTTTGGAATGTTCTCAATCAGTTTTGGAACTTCTAGCGCCAGGCGGGTTCGAGTCCCGGGACGCCCCGATATGCACATCATGCGCCATCGATTTTTCGCGCCGGGTACCTTCCCCGAGTCGGGCGAGAATAGCATACGGCTCCAGGTGTCACTTTTGCCTCATCAGCCCGCCCTGAAGTGATACCGCTTTTGTCATTTTCGGACCACCCAGTGGCCCGTAACAAAAACGAAGCGCAGTTCTGTGATCCTCGTCCACAGCTCTACAAGACCATATAGGTCACGTTGAGAACCTTTGGGAGTTTATGGACTTCCCTTGTATGAGCACCCCAATTGCCCTTTTTTCTCGACCTTTTTGAAAACGACATTATGATCCTTCGATGCGTAGCGCATGTTCACTGTCTGAAATTGCCCAACGAGTACGATTTGATAGTCAGTGGATCTCCTAAGAACGCCGAATACTCTAGTTCTTTCAAATCATTTTATGAGGGTTTCCTAACTCGTTAATTGGTGGAGGAGATTGGCTATGCAGGTACCTGCCTGTGTGACATGAGGTCAAAATACTGCTAGGAGCCACAAACGACTGGACGTGCAATTTGAAGTATTGTGTGATGAAATTTATTTTCGGTGAACATTAGATTTGATGAGCCATCTATTCAGTCTTACATTAGTCTCGATAAATATATTATATAATATTATTATATTATTATATATTATATTATATTATATTATATATTGGATCGTTGTCGCGTCAAGCGGTCGGACGTTCTTCCGTGAAAAGCGGCCGACCCTACTCGAGTACTCGACCGCCTGGGAACGCATTGGCAATGCTACCCAGGATGACAACGATTCTGCTGAACCAACCAATCGCCAGGACGCCTCCGATTCTGGACGTGTTGACGCATCTGGGACACGACATGGAGACTGTTTCCTGCTATCCACCTACAACGCCAGGTCAGTCTCTTCCAATGCCGATTTGCAAGCTCTTCTCGAAGTGGCGAGTCACATCAAATACCATGTGAACGCCTTGCAAGAGACGAAGAGCAGATCTACCGATGTTCGAATGCTCAAGGATGGAACCCTCGTCATTCGTGGAGAGAAAGGTCCATCACGTTCATCATGCACCCATCAGTCGCCCCACACGTCGATTCGCATGAAATCCTTTCTCCTCGCCTTGCAGTGCTTCGAATCCAGCTAGAGCGCCAGAAGAACATTTCCATTATCAACTGCTCCTCTCCGACATCAGCAGCTGATAGGCCGAAATGAACGCGTTCTACGAACAGCTGGAGGTAGTGATACGCAGCGAGAAGTCTTTCTACAAGTTCGTCGTAGGAGACTTCAGCGCTATGATAGGAATGGCAAGGGAGGACGAATACAGGATTGGAAAGTTTGGAATTGGCGACAGGAACGAAAACGAAAACCGTCTTGCTGTGCTCATATCAACGACTCGACTATTCCATGGAAACTCGTTATTCCGGAAAAAAGAACATCGTCACTGGACATGGGAATCCCCCAACAGCACGGCACACGCGGAGATCGATCATATAATATCCTACAGAAGGAGGTGTTTCCTAGGCACTTTCGTTGTACCTTCCATCTCTACCAGATCCGATCATCGCCTCCTCCGAACCAAAATCAGGTTAGATCATAAAATGGAGAAGAGCGCCTGCTATCGCTCAAAGGGAAGAAAACAAGTCGTGTACGACGAGACCGTTCTGGACGAATCGCTGTCCCACTATGACTGGCGAAGGAGGATCGACCGAAGACTACGAGTTACTGCCGAAAAGCCTTCATGCCTGTGCTCAATTATTATTTCTTCAATTTCGCGAAGAACTAGCTTTGGTCGTATATCGACAACAACAAAGAAGCTACTCGAGGAAAGAAGAGAATTGAGGCTCAGTCCGAATGAAACTCTCCTAGAAGACTGATGGCCAACATCTCTTACAGAAAGGCATTGCAGAAGGATTTGGAAGAACACAGGAATAAAAGGATACTGGAAGCCGCTCAGCAAAAATCAAGCCTGAAAGAAGTGTCGTCGGGACCAGGGATGAGCGGATAATGAAATTTTGAAAACCGGATAACGGATAACGGATAATTTTGCCCGAAAATGGCCGGATAACGGAAAAACGGATAACGAACAAACAACAAAAATTAAAACCCGTTTTAAATTGCACTAGTTTCAAAACCAGACCAGGACTTAAAGACTGTTAATTTATAAGCCATCTCTAGACATTTTAGTAGTGTTTTTCAAACGTTTTGCAGTCGCCACATTAACAACGCTCTATGGTGTTTTCTGCGCATCCGAAGGAAGACAAACGCACAGCAACATACCCGCCCTTGACCTGAATTGTCTTATTTATCAGCCTTACTCTGCGCTTAACTCTTTTTTTCAATTAGAGCAGTTGAAAAATAGAATAGTCCTTGGAAGAGCAATTCTTCCGATGTCTCTAGAAATGGGCGCGTGTAGCGCAGTCGGAGGAGGCGCGACTGCCGCGTGGACCCGATACCAGGTTCCTGGTTCGGATTTCCCACCCAGGCCAACCAAGCCTTCCATCCCTCCGAGGTCGGTGAATTGGTACCAGACTTGTCTGGGAAGGATAAAGCGCTGACTTGTTCATCGGCTGGCCACCGCAAGTCATTGTATGGCCAAATACGCATTCATGTCGCCTCCACGACATCCCGTAGAAGTAGAATGCGCTGGCGCATCCCAGAAGGGATTGACTAACGTTCCTTTATCCTTTATTTATCCTCTAGAAATAAGAAGGCAGGAGACATCCAGCCAAACAAACTTCACATAACGTCTTGATCCTACACATGCTATGAGCCGTTACTGTTGTTGCTGCTCTATAGCATCACAAGATCCATGGTAGTTGAACGCGGAATTATCTGGGATGGATAAAATACTAACTTTTGGGTAGTAACTGCAAGCAATTGCGTACGGTATACACACACTCAAAGAGTTATGACATCCAGACCTTCTGGATCTGAGAAAGAATATCCGACATCCCTTCTGGAGCAGAGGAAGAGTGCCCGACCTAGCCCCAAAACGAAGGTGTTCTCCATGTTGCAGATAAGTTTCACAAAAAAAAACTCAGAAATTAAAACAAATCTACATGTCTTCAGCACCCATGATGATAAGTTTGTTTAGTAGTTTATTGCTCCCCTAAAATTTTCAAAGAAGAAGTTGCTTACTCTATGTATTTGGATTAGTCCTATTTCTTTTGCTAGTATTCATTGTTGTACTGCAGTATCTTTTGATAATTCACGACAGCTTATGGCTAAAAAGGTGCCATTACCGCCTGCAATCGAATCAAACATACTGCAATCGTGTAACCACAAATGGTACAATGGAATGATCGGTGGAAAAAAAATTCTTCCCAGGATGCGGCTCTCCACTTTTGACGATTGCTAGTAGCAGTTTGTATGCCTTCTTGGTCAGCACAAGACTTGAGATGAATGAACAATGCTGTGCTAAGTAGGCCTCACATAAGTATGGTACAGGCTTAGCGCGTAGGCTGGAAGTTGGATATCTTTAGAACGATGTAGCCAGTTCCCAAGTGAGGAAACTTCAATTAACCCCTCTATATTTGAATACTTCTGTTGTTTGTGACGACCACTCTTACGATCGTGAAGGATCCTGTACATAGTCCACCCATCACCACGTCGAAAGCTAAGATTCAGCTAATTTGTTGTTCGTTATCCGGCCCAAGATTGCCGGATAACGAACAACAAAACGGATAGTCCAAAACCCCCGGATACCGGATAACGGATAACGGATAACGGTTAATCCGCTCATCCCTGGTCGGGACCTCACCGATCACAGTATTCTATTCACGGCTCTACAAAATGAAGATGGCATTGTCACCATATCCCGCTTCGAAATGGAATCAATACAAAGCGGTTCTATATCAGCTTGTTCCGCTCCAAAACTCTCGTACCAAACCCAATTATTCCAGCTGGTGGAACAGCTCCAAGGATCCTTCCCTCGGAAGTACAAGGTGCGATACAGAGCATTAAGAAAGGAACAGCTCCCGAAATAGACAATATTACGGCCGACTTTCTTCGAGCAGGACAACATCACCTACACTCAATTCTCGCAGCACACATGACGTCCTATCTTCAGAGGCAGAGGGTTCCAGACCAGTGGAGGAACCCGCGCACCGTCATTCTTCATAAGAAGGGCGACTGAGGAGATCTGAAGATCTATGGACCAGTATGCTTGTTGAGCGTGCTCTACAAGCTATTCACGGAGATCATTCTTGAGCGCATATCGCGAAAATTGGATGAAGCGCAACCGGTAGAACAAGCTGGATTTCGTCGAGGATTCAGCTGCGTGGACCACATCCAAACCGTCGCAAGGGTCACCCAGGTATGTAGAGAGTACCACCTGCTCCTTGTCCTAACCTTTGTCGACTACGAGAAGGCCTTTGGCAGCGTGGAAACGAATGCAATTCTGTCAGCGCTTGTCGACCAGGGAGCAATTCTGTCAGCGCTTGTCGACCATAAACAATACCGAACCCTCACGACGCCCGAAACCGTCTGTGGCGGAACAATGCCTGTTTTGTCGCAGATCCAACCACCAGACTAAGGAGTGCCGTACAGTTCGGACACCAATCGATCGCAGAAACGCACTGAGGGGTCATCCAGTGTGTTGAAAATGCTTCGCACTGGATCACAGAAGCCGTGACTGCGCCTTCGAGTGCTGCCCAAAATGCAAAGGAGATCACGATTTCACACTATGTATAAAGGAGGACGTCCGACAGCCTCAAGAAAGAGAAAATATACCAGAAAATAGTCAACGTTTTTCTACCAGCCAGAATACAAATACTAGGCCAACTGAAGTTGATTCCTCTCACAGTCAATCCAGCTATAATGTGGTGAATAAAAGCCAGCAAGCTGCCCCACAGGAACATAATGGATATCTGGCAGCAAGTTTCTCAAATACAGCACACGAAAAGATCACTGATAAAGAGTATGCTCTCATGACTGCGGAGGCACAAATACGAAATAATCACACCAACACGTTTGAAAATGTGGTGGTTCTTCTAGACTTGGGTGCACAGTGCAACCTAATTGAAGCCAACCTCGCGAGCACGCTGGGACTTCAATTATGTGAGCCATATCAATGCACAATGCATGGTATTGGAGGGAGCAGTGAGACTTGTTTGACTCAACGGACATCTGCTGTTTTCAGAACTCGGTTCGGAGATACCATTTCGCTCCCGCTTACCACCAAATCAGTGCTCACAAATGCTTTTCCAGCAGCCACGTTGACAAGTTCAGACGTGCAGTTTCTAAGAGACAAGTGCATTTTCTTGTTGAATACCACTACGAACGGAGAATTCGTAAAGCCGCGAATTCTTATCGGTGTTGAATCATACGACCAAATCACGATGTTGAACCACCCGCTCGCAAGACTACCTTCAGGACTACTTGCACAAAACACCGTTTTCGGACCAGCACTGTTCGGATCTTCAAATACAACACAACAAGAAGCTTGGCATTTCCAACTCTCTGTGGTAGCATCTCCACAGATTGTTGATGTAACAAAGGAAGCTAGTGACAAAACGTTCGAAGATAAACGGAAATACGCGTCACGTCTTTCAATAGAGGTCAATCACATTGAATACACACAATATGAACCGCCTGTTCCACGCAGCAACCTGCCTTTAGAACATGCTCAAGATCTGGTAAAAGATACCGTACTGAAGCAGATTCCTCACGGGACTCGAGGGACGAATGGCCTTCCAGAAATTAAGAAGGCGCCTGACTTGGATAACATGTTACACCTTCCTCAGCGCAACTTGCTTTCAAGGAAAGCAAAGCAAAAAGCCATGTGCTGTAACATTAAAGAACTGAAGCTCTGTGATGAACTAACGACGGCTAGCAACTTCATCATATTCTCAAGAATATTACATTATTTGATGCTCTCCCTCATACTCAGCGTCCAAGTCCGTTCGAATCCAATAACGTGCCAAAACGGTGCACTTCCTTTAAATCGAGTGTCAGTGGAATCATCTGTTCCTAATGATAACATACAGGATCTTCCAGCCAAGCTAGTAGCACTGGAGAGCAAAGTGAACACCATACTCACTCATACCACACGCCCATATTCTGCAACGGGCTTACAGTACATTGACGCAGTTGTTCCCTACAATATTTCTCTTTATTATATTTTCCTTTTCCAAGTATTTCCTGTCTTTGCTGTCAGATAGCACTGATATTCCGTTCAATATTCCATTGTAATACGCCACTTACTCTGTATTTCATAGAACATGCATAATGTGGCAAAAATTGTCCCTCTAAATGTTCGCATTGTATGCTCCTGTATTTATTACATTGTAAACGCGGAATCATCATTCACACCTCACGCACACGCCTCCGTCACGAGTCACCCACATCTACTAGGTAGTCCCATAAACGGATGGTGAGGATCACCCCATCACTTAGTTCTGCCTTTGTCGGTGTCTTTAGCCTCGTACAGGCGCTTCTAGCAGCAAACACGTCTATCACTAACAAAAACGGTGGTGGAGCCAGTCATGGCCGCTGTAGTCTTTGTGGGTCACGTAGAGGAACAAAAATAAACAAAAAACAAGCGAGTGTTATTCCGCGTCATTACTTCTCGTATCAGTCGCTACACTCATTTACTTATTCACTGCTCAGTTGTTCATCTGACTTGGTAATCGAACGTATACCCATTGCTATGCATTACTCATTATTACAAGGTATCTTTAAAAGTTTTGCGCCCGGGAGTGTCGCGGCAAGCACCAGCTGCCGCCACTTTTTCATGAGTTTCTAACCGAGACCTCAGACGAACAAAAAAATAGTGCATTCACAGTTCGCCCTACAGTGTCTTCTTCCTTGAAAACAGAAAGTAATACAAGACGTCTTCTTTGTATTCTAGAAGGACCGCCCTCGCGGTCTCAGTCTTGTTGAATTCCTCCACCCTGCTAGCTCGTCTTTGGTTGTACAATTACGAATAAACGGATTATTAATTAATTTTGTGTTTGAGGCAACGGAAGCCCATACACCACCTAACAGAAACATCATAAACACTGGTAATAGTTATTGTTTCCTCGCCAGTATAATTTTTAAACAAAATAAAGGAATATTTCAAGGGGTTACTTTAGACCTTAGCTCGCTGTTTATGCAGTAGATCACTGATTTAGTTTTGCAATTAGTATTTTCCTTCTTATACGCACTTATACAAACTTGAGTAACATGAGAAATTATATGGTTTTCAAAATTTATTTGTTTACAATACATACAGTTAGAATTACACAACGAACCTTTATGGGATTTTCAATGTCTTTAATGGTATGCTCCGATCTTTGTATTTTACAAATTTATTTAGGGAATAATAACTTCTTGTAACATTTGAAAATTGATTTGCAGACCTTATATCAACGTATCCGGGAGGTCCAACCCAAGTACAATGAGCAGTTTCTCATAAATAGGTTCTAGTGGGCTGCCCTACGGGGTTCTCAAACTCGTTTCGGTGACGCTAAAACATAACTGAATCGAAATTCGGGTGTCACGTAGGGAGTTAGTTGTGTAATAACTGCGCTGCAGTGAAATGAGAAACTTCAACAAGAGACGGCGAACCGTAAAGGGATGGAGAGCTTAAAGGATATTAAAATACCAGGAATGCGCAAAGGAAGGGCACAAGCAATTTCTTCAAAATTAGCCCAGGGTTCGCGATATAGAAAAGCTGAGCTGATCCCTTGTCTCACAAGAAGAAAGAGGATCACCTAGCCAGCACTCAGCGATCTAGCGCCCCGACAATTATCGGTACCAACAGTCTCGCATCCCCTGATTTATTTTTAGTGAGCAAGGAGGGTGCAGTACAAACGCAAGTCTCTTTTAGAAAAAACAGTCACGTGTTTCAAATTGGGTATCGTGATCAACAACAAAAATAGTTGGCTAAGAATTTAGAAAAGAATTCGCCTCCGCCATAGCGAATCTCCTAGCTCATTCTCGGAAGATCACTCATAAACGCAAATATATGTCTCATTTTAAAATATGGAATTCTAAAGGAGTTAGTTAAGGGAAGATAGTAGCGGAGTGAACATACTTCCGCCCACTAGATTGATAAATTCGATCCTATATGCATTGTGCACAGAACACTTCAAAGGCTAGCTGGGCAGTGTCAGACCAATTCATGAGTAGGACGGCTAGAAATTTCTGATAAAGTTTTCCAAACGGTTCGAAATAGTCTTGAAGCTTTTACATTTTCCAGCAAGGGAAGATTGAAGCGCAGTCGACATGCTTTCGCCCACTCGATTGATAGACTCGATTCTGCGTGTATTGTGAAAAGGTGAAGCATTAACTTTAGAAAAAGCGTAGAATTCTTTCTAGCATATCTAGGTATTTTATCTAGAAACATAGAATTCTTTCCTTCGTCGCTCTCGGCTTTTGTTTTCAGATGGACGACGATACGATGGGAGACGAGCGAGGACCACGATCCATATAAGACCATCGACCGAACCGAGACAACAACAGGGAGATCATCACCGACGTCACGTCCGACTTCGCCCGACTCTGGCTATTGAACGACTACCAACACCATGTCTGTACCCGTGATATTCGCGATCTGATTCTCTGCCTGAAGTCATGTCCAGGACCGTGTGGATAAAATAATGTTGCGACAACGTGTTGAAGCAGTGGTACGGCCCGTATGGGGCCATTTAGGCGCGCGCAGAGGTAAACGAAATCCTCGGGGTGAAAGGCGCCCGTAGGCGACGGGCGACCTTTCAAGTGGTAGCAGCGAGTGGTTCTGGCCGTCCGCGGTCAGAACCGTCTCGCCTACCGCACACCCTCCGGTGCTGAGCCTCAACCGGGCATCGTGCTCGAATATGTTGTCTTGGGCCATCCGCCTGACCCGACGGCCGAGGGTCCGGCGCTCAGGACATAATTTTAGCAGGGTGTGTGGGTCCGAAAAATGTATGTTTGATAAGGCGTAAAAAGATGTTTTAAGGGGTACCCAAGTGGAGATGAAGTTGATTTACATATAGGCGACATGGTCCTGGACATGAGTAGGAACTCGTCTAGTCGCCCTTTGGGGACCAGGCAAAGATGCGTCAAAGTTTTTTTCTTGTTGTTCCCTGCTAGTCACTTGCAGGTGGATATTCCGCGGAGTGAAGCCCAACAATTCTTCGAGCTTTAGAAAGCACGGCGCTTATCAGATCGTTCCCAGATGGCCGCGCTGAGAGTGAAGCTGTTTGTTGAAAGAGCTCCGACTCTGGCATGCAGGAATGTCGCAATTAGGTCTGCTGGCTCAATAAAAGCCGACGCGGCGCTGCGGAAAGTTAAGCGCAATCATTGCTCCTGTAACTCGATCCCGCTCTGCATCGGCTCAGCTAAACGACAGTTCCACCGGTCTACCGTTGCTTGCTGAGGGTCGTGAGTTGCCTACGTTGCCTCTTTTGAATAGTATGGCGCACCAGTCTTCTGGTGCACCTGCATTTGAGCTGGCCTTCGGGCAGTTCAAACCCATGCCTATTACTATATTTAATGGCTCCACGGGCCAAGATTTCAGCACCTGGCTAAGAAGGTTTGAGGACTTGGTGAGGATGGTGAATCCTCCAATGCCTGAACAGCTTAAGGTCAACAATCTAGTGGGCTACTTAGATGGCGAAGCGAGGGACCTGGTCGAGGAAATGCCTGATGCTGACAAGAACGACTACACCAAAGTGGTCAGCATACTTCGCACCCACTACGAAGCACCACATTTTAGGAATCTGGCTCGGCAACAGCTGCCTGAAGTCATGTCCAGGACCACGTGGATAAAATAATGTTGCGACAACGTGTTGAAGCAGTGGTACGGCCCGTATGGGGCCATTTAGGCGCGCGCAGAGGTAATCGAGATCCTCGGGGTGAAAGGCGCCCGTAGGCGACGGGCGACCTTTCAAGTGTATTGAACACGGCGCACCCTCGGAGCATTTCTGGCATGACAGAACCCTGGCAATGTGTGCCTTGCTTGAGATACTCCGAAAACATGCATGTCCAGGGAAATAAGCTGCCCCAATCGCAGAGAGCCTGCTCCAGTTATTTTTTGGCCAACTACAGCTAAAATGCGGTCTAGAAAGTTGTAGCTGATTGTGTAGATCTCGAAGAGTCGAATTGAACGGCGCCAGCCGCTTCTCAAAAAACCTGTAACTAGAGGATTTGTGAGCATGCGGCGGTCTGCTGCGGACAACTCGTCCACGGTCGCCCTTGGCAATGGAAAGCAAGTTTTTCAACTTCGAGCACTTTTCATGGTTCCATATGAACTATGTATACCAAACGATGGACCTCGAGCTCCTGAGCTCAAAGATGTCCTTGGTTTTCCAAACATGTGACTTTAGTTAGCTATATCAAAAAGACGCAAAAACGACAGAACTGCGGTTTCTACAATTTTTCTTGAGAAGACGCGTCCGGTAGTGTACCATGGAAGAAGAAGTCGACAAACCGCGACAGAACGATTTGGTGGAGACTCACGATATGAATCGTAAGAATACGTGAATTGCGACTCTACAAGGTTGCTTGTTGAAGGTTTACTCCCTCCAAATCACATTGGTCGCATTAATATTAGCGATGATGTCGGATCTAAGCCGCTACATCCAAGGTTTGCGCCCAGAGTTTGTCAGCACGTATGAAAAAATCTACATATCACTGGTGATATCTTGTACGCGTAAATATTTCACAACATGAAACCACTGACTTCTGAAATTTTGTGATTTTATGCCTTTCATAAATGCTGTTGTACATGTTGAGCTCTGCACAAGGTTGGTGTCGGATTTTTACTTTTTTTACTCGGCGAGATCGCCTTCATCGGAGCCTGAAAGGGGCCAAATCAAATAGAATACTCTTGAATATTATAGAGAGATAACAGTAAACTTTAATGGTTCGTTTCGTCACCTCCCTTCAGACGAACCGTGTTTATTATAAGACCTCCTCGGTGGCTCATCAGTGAAGAAAGGTGTTATAATTTTTTAAATTTTTTAGTTTTTCATTTTTTAATTTTAAATATTTTTATATTTTTTGACTATTAATTCTATTTTTTAAATTTATTTAATCATTCATTTTATTTATTATTATTAGTTCTTCTTTTCCGTATCGTTTCAATTTTATTAGGTTGGTGCATAAGTTCTCGGACATTTGATCCCTCCTGAATTGAAAGCGCATTTTCCCGCCAAATTTCTCACATGTATCAACGCTTAAATGATCGATCGATAGAGAAAGGAAAGGGCTACAAAACAGTTCCTAACATTTACTTCTGCGTTGTTAACGTCAGCTATTATGGCTAAGCAATTCATCCCAACTGAGACGCATATTCGGCACGTCATGTTATGCCTGCATCAATCTGGCCTCAATGCCAACGAATCGTATCGTCGCCTGAAGGATGTTTACAACGAGAGTGCTCCTGCTCGAGGTACTGTGTACCAGTGATTCTCGAAGTTTGCAGTTGGTGAATTCTCCGTTGAAGATAATGATCGAGAAGGGCGCCCGATGACACTGGATTTGGATGGCCTCCGAAGTAGAGTGGAAGCGGACCCATACCAAACCACTCGCGAACTATCAAGCACTCTTGGTGTTAGTCGCTCAACAGTCGTTCGAGGATTGAAGTCGATTGGCAAGGTGCAAAAATTGGGTCGCCGGGTACCTCACGACTTGACACAACATGACATGGATCGCAGAGCCAATGTCGCTCTGTCTCTCCTTACCCTCAGACGTACCCACGGATGGCTGGACAACCTTGTTACCGGGGATGAGAAGTGGATACTCTACTCTAATTATCACCGGCGTGCACAGTGGTTGACGCAACTCGAGAGGCAGAGGACGTTCCGAAACCCAACCTCCACGTGAAAAAGGTGATGCTATGCATTTGGTGGAGCGTTCTTGGCGTGGAATACTGGGAGCTGCTGGACGAAGGGATAACAGTGACGGCAGAGGTTTACGTCAACCAACTGAGGAAGTTGAGGGCCCACCTTCAAACCACACGAGGAGAGCAAGTGAAGGTGTATTTCCAACACGACAACGCTAGACCGCATATTGCTAGAGCGACGGCGGCTGAATAGCGAACTAGGGATGGACCGTTCTTCCACATCCACCTTACTCATCAGATCTCGCTCCTTCTGATTATCATTTATTTTCAAGCCTTCAACACTATTTGGACGGCCAGCAATTTAGGAACCGAGAGGATATCAAGGAGGCACTGGTCACATTTTTCGAATCACATCCGGCCACGCTTTGGATAAAAGGCATCCATGACTTACCAGCACGTTGGCGAAAGACAATTGATGTAAAGGGTGGTTACTTCAAATGATTTGATATTGTTGTTCGTATGTTGTCATAATAAATATTTCATGCCCCAAATGTCCGAGAACTTATGCACCAACCTAATAGTATATGTTCGGGAATGAACATGAAAATAAAAAAAAATGGAAAATGAATGTTTGGAAATTAATGTAAATTTGTTCCTTTATTTTTGTTTTTGATTTACTTATATATATATTTTACTTTTTGAAATATATTTCTTACTTTTAAAAATATTTATTGTCAATATTTAGAAATTTCTAAAGTCACCTAACTCACGTATTCTTTCTGGTGCAAACCGGTTTCAGTGGCTTTCTTATATAAAGTAACTATACCGCGCTCTATTATACAGTACCGGACATGCCGCTGCGTCCAACAAGCACAAGCGGCGCAAAAGATGAGAAGCGGCGCAAAAGGGCGCCGGAGAGCGCCGTTTTCCGCTCGCCACACGCCGCGTCTGAGGCAAGTCGCGTTAGTGCGCGGCGTCCTCGACTTCTGGACGTTAGACTGAATGAAGGAGCCTATCCATGCGTTCGGACGAGCATGGCCTACTGTTTAGAACTAACTTCCGGCATGGCGCGCGCTCTGAACAATGCATGTAGGCCGGCAGAATCAATCGAATGGGCGCGACCACTCGCAGAGTGACGTTAGGCTGATGGGCTGATGGAAGGAGCCTATCCATGCGTTCGGACGAGCATGGTCTACTGTTTGGAACTAACTGCCGGCATAGCGCGCGCTCTGAACAATGCATGTAGGCCGGCAGAATCAATCGAGTGGGAGCGACAACCTGTAGAGCGAGCGACAGCTTGAACAGTGAGCGCATGGAAAGTTTTAACGAAAATGCCTAGCCTTCCTACTTAGGCATTGCTCTAGGACTGTCCAGCTTGCATATGGAGTGCGCCGTGAACAATGCATATAGAATCGAACCTATCAATCGAGTGGGCGCGGAAGCTTGTAGAGTGAGAGTTTAAGGAGTTTTATCAGAAATCCCTAGCCGCCCTACTCAGGAGCTGCTCTAGGACTGTCCAGCTTGCATCTGGAGTGCGCCGTGAACAATGCATATAGAATCGAACCTATCAATCGAGTGGGCCGACCGCTCGCAAATTGCACGCGCGGGCGTGTTTGAAGCGCGATAACTCTGTCAAGTGTGAACCCTTCCGGCTACAGCTTGTCGATTTTGTAGCCAGTAAAAGGCTCTAGCAGCTAGCCGAAGCTCAGCGAAGTAGCCTAAGAACTGACAAAGTTACGGTGGTGCAAAAATGCAGGTCAGGCTTGTGTGACACGATTTTTTCCAAATTCAGTCGACCCCTGCGGAAAGACGCGGAGAGCTAGCATCTTACAAATATGCAGGCGAGCAGAACGCTTAGGTTCTTTACGAAAGCGTGCTTACAACTCCCTAGCTTATTAAATTGCCTTAGTACCAGCTGCCGCTTTAGAGCGGCGGACGGCAACAGTAAAGATTCTTCCGCCCTTATTCCTTCCATTTTTGAGTTTTCGGCACTTGCAATGACACTGTTCTGTTCAGCTCGATGAGCTCTATCGAATGGTGTCAATCTCGACCAATTTTGTAGATATCGATTTTTCGACAATTTTGCATCGGGGTGAGGCCGCAGCGGATGAGGGCCGATGACGTCACCGAAAACCAATATTTTGGAATCTGGCCAAGTTGGACACCATTCGATAGCGCTTTTGATGGTGAATGGAACAATTTTACGTAGAGTGGCGAGAACTGTGATGTGAGCGAGTAAGAGCGAGGAGAGCATGATCATTGTTGTGATAAATTGTGCGCGCTGCGTCTTCCGAGCGCGATAGCTCTGTAAAGTGTGAACCTTTCCGGTTGCAGCTTGTGGGTTTTGTAGGAATCAAAATGTTCTAGTAGTGTGCCAAAATACGGTAATGTAGCTTTTGAATGGACAAAGTTACGGTGGTGCAAAAATGCAGGTGAGGCTCGTGTGACACGATTTTTTCCAAATTCAGTCGACCCCTGCGGAAAGACGCGGAGAGCTAGCATCTTACAAATATGCAGGCGAGCAGAACGCTTAGGTTCTTTACGAAAGCGTGCTTACAACTCCCTAGCTTATTAAATTGCCTTAGTACCAGCTCCGCTCTAAAGCGGCAGGCAACAGTAAAGATTCTTCCGCCCTTATTCCTTCCATTTTTGAGTTTTCGGCACTTGCAATGACACTGTTCTGTTCAGCTCGATGAGCTCTATCGAACGGTGTCAATCTCGTTCAATTTTGGAAAAAGCGATTTTTTGACATTCTCCGCGAAGAAGAGGATGAGGCTCTCACCGCTCTTCAACGGAGCGCGCCTTTACAGCACGGAGTGTGGTGCTCGTGTCTCCATTGGAATTCGTTTCACTCAGTGGTAGTAAACCATCTAGTTGAAGTTGAAATGGGGTTGGAGATAAAGTGTAAGTTAAGGGAATGGTAGGATCGGATAAAAGAATTTTTATCGATAGCAAATTAACAACAAAAAGGGATCAATATCAAAATCAACAAATATCAACAACAAGAATCAACAAATATCGAACAGTCCTGGGCAAAAATGGAGACATACATTTACATTGTACATACATACAACGTAAAAGCACATCACAGCACAAAAGCCTAGAATATCGATCAGTTGCTTGATTCTATTTATATTTTTGATGACCTCGCAGTGGTATCCAATTCTGGGCTGACGCACAGAAGTGTGTCGGTAAGTCTGAGAAAATGCCAAATTTGCCTACTATCGTTAAAATCGAAAATGCGTTCAATATCGATCAATGATCGATAATGATTCT
>OX375869.1:51884085-52280601 GCA_947359475.1 Heligmosomoides polygyrus bakeri | reverse complement strand
CAAAACATTCTCTTTCGAATGACGTGTAACACCAATCCAAAAAGTCCAACCACAGAGCAGGAGCTGTCGGCAAAAATAACCATCATCCTTCGGTAATCTGATGACCTAAAAATCAATAAAGAGCAAGTGAGAAAATAGGACCAACACATATTCTTGTAGTACAGAACATTGTCTTCCAAATGCTATAAAAAACTGCGCAAAAAATTACAAACCTATGCTATGCAGCGCTATGCAAGAGACCGCCGGCGAAATCTACAGTGAATCGTTGAAATAAACGGCGGGGACTTATGGGACAACCTAATATAATAGAGCGCGGTATAGTTACTTTATATAAGAAAGCCACTGAAACCGGTTGGCACCAGAAAGAATACGTGAGTTAGGTGACTTTAGAAATTTCTAAATATTGACAATAAATATTTTTAAAAGTAAGAAATATATTTTCAAAAAGTAAAATATATATATAAGTAAATCAAAACAAAAATAAAGGAACAAATTTACATTAATTTCCAAACATTCATTTTCCATTTTTTTTTATTTTCATGTTCATTCCCGAACATATACTATTAGGTTGGTGCATAAGTTCTCGGACATTTGGGGCATGAAATATTTATTATGACAACATACGAACAACAATATCAAATCATTTGAAGTAACCACCCTTTACATCAATTGTCTTTCGCCAACGTGCTGGTAAGTCATGGATGCCTTTTATCCAAAGCGTGGCCGGATGTGATTCGAAAAATGTGACCAGTGCCTCCTTGATATCCTCTCGGTTCCTAAATTGCTGCCGTCCAATAGTGTTGAAGGCTTGAAAATAAATGATAATCAGAAGGAGCGAGATCTGATGAGTAAGGTGGATGTGGAAGAACGGTCCATCCTAGTTCGCTATTCAGCCGCCGTCGCTCAAGCAATATGCGGTCTAGCGTTGTCGTGTTGGAAATACACCTTCACTTGCTCTCCTCGTGTGGTTTGAAGGTGGGCCCTCAACTTCCTCAGTTGGTTGACGTAAACCTCTGCCGTCACTGTTATCCCTTCGTCCAGCAGCTCCCAGTATTCCACGCCAAGAACGCTCCACCAAATGCATAGCATCACCTTTTTCACGTGGAGGTTGGGTTTCGGAACGTCCTCTGCCTCTCGAGTTGCGTCAACCACTGTGCACGCCGGTGATAATTAGAGTAGAGTATCCACTTCTCACCCCCGGTAACAAGGTTGTCCAGCCATCCGTGGGTACGTCTGAGGGTAAGGAGAGACAGAGCGACATCGGCTCTGCGATCCATGTCATGTTGTGTCAAGTCGTGAGGTACCCGGCGACCCAATTTTTGCACCTTGCCAATCGACTTCAATCCTCGAACGACTGTTGAGCGACTAACACCAAGAGTGCTTGATAGTTCGCGAGTGGTTTGGTATGGGTCCGCTTCCGCTCTACTTCGGAGGCCATCCAAATCCAGTGTCATCGGACGCCCTTCTCGATCATTATCTTCAACGGAGAATTCACCAACTGCAAACTTCGAGAATCACTGGTACACAGTACCTCGAGCAGGAGCACTCTCGTTGTAAACATCCTTCAGGCGACGATACGATTCGTTGGCATTGAGGCCAGATTGATGCAGGCATAACATGACGTGCCGAATATGCGTCTCAGTTGGGATGAATTGCTTAGCCACAATAGCTGACGTTAACAACGCAGAAGTAAATGTTAGGAACTGTTTTGTAGCCCTTTCCTTTCTCTATCGATCGATCATTTAAGCGTTGATACATGTGAGAAATTTGGCGGGAAAATGCGCTTTTCAATTCAGGAGGGATCAAATGTCCGAGAACTTATGCACCAACCTAATAAAATTGAAACGATACGGAAAAGAAGAACTAATAATAATAAATAAAATGAATGATTAAATAAATTTAAAAAATAGAATTAATAGTCAAAAAATATAAAAATATTTAAAATTAAAAAATGAAAAACTAAAAAATTTAAAAAATTATAACACCTTTCTTCACTGATGAGCCACCGAGGAGGTCTTATAATAAACACGGTTCGTCTGAAGGGAGGTGACGAAACGAACCATTAAAGTTTACTGTTATCTCTCTATAATATTCAAGAGTATTCTATTTGATTTGGCCCCTTTCAGGCTCCGATGAAGGCGATCTCGCCGAGTAAAAAAAGTAAAAATCCGACACCAACCGTGTGCAGAGCTCAACATGTACAACAGCATTTATGAAAGGCATAAAATCACAAGATTTCAGAAGTCAGTGGTTTCATGTTGTGAAATATTTACGCGTACAAGATATCACCAGTGATATGTAGATTTTTTCATACGTGCTGACAAACTCTGGGCGCAAACCTTGGATGTAGTGGCTTAGATCCGACATCATCGCTAATATTAATGCGACCAATGTGATTTGGAGGGAGTAAACCTTCAACAAGCAACCTTGTAGAGTCGCAATTCACGTATTCTTACGATTCATATCGTGAGTCTCCACCAAATCGTTCTGTCGCGGTTTGTCGACTTCTTCTTCCATGGTACACTACCGGACGCGTCTTCTCAAGAAAAATTGTAGAAACCGCAGTTCTGTCGTTTTTGCGTCTTTTTGATATAGCTAACTAAAGTCACATGTTTGGAAAACCAAGGACATCTTTGAGCTCAGGAGCTCGAGGTCCATCGTTTGGTATACATAGTTCATATGGAACCATGAAAAGTGCTCGAAGTTGAAAAACTTGCTTTCCATTGCCAAGGGCGACCGTGGACGAGTTGTCCGCAGCAGACCGCCGCATGCTCACAAATCCTCTAGTTACAGGTTTTTTGAGAAGCGGCTGGCGCCGTTCAATTCGACTCTTCGAGATCTACACAATCAGCTACAACTTTCTAGACCGCATTTTAGCTGTAGTTGGCCAAAAAATAACTGGAGCAGGCTCTCTGCGATTGGGGCAGCTTATTTCCCTGGACATGCATGTTTTCGGAGTATCTCAAGCAAGGCACACATTGCCAGGGTTCTGTCATGCCAGAAATGCTCCGAGGGTGCGCCGTGTTCAATACACGCAGAATCGAGCCTATCAATCGAGTGGGCGAAAGCATGTCGACCTTCAATCTTCCCTTGCTGGAAAATGTAAAAGCTTCAAGACTATTTCGAACCGTTTGGAAAACTTTATCAGAAATTTCTAGCCGTCCTACTCATGAATTGGTCTGACACTGCCCAGCTAGCCTTTGAAGTGTTCTGTGCACAATGCATATAGGATCGAATTTATCAATCGAGTGGGCGGAAGTATGTTCACTCCGCTACTATCTTCCCTTAACTAACTCCTTTAGAATTCCATATTTTAAAATGAGAGATATATTTGCGTTTAAGAGTGATCTTCCGAGAATGAGCTAGGAGATTCGCTATGGCGGAGGCGAATTCTTTTCTAAATTCTTAGCCAACTATTTTTGTTGTTGATCACGATACCCAATTTGAAACACGTGACTGTTTTTTCTAAAAGAGACTTGCGTTTGTACTGCACCCTCCTTGCTCACTAAAAATAAATCAGAGGATGCGAGACTGTTGGTACCGGTAACTGTCGGGGCGCTAGATCGCTGAGTGCTGGCTAGGTGATCCTCTTTCTCCTTGTGAGACAAGGGATCAGCTCAGCAGAATGCTTTTCGATATCGCGAACCCTGGGCTAATTTTGAAGAAATTGCTTGTGCCCTTCCTTTGCGCATTCCTGGTATTTTATTACAAGTGCTCCGTCACGCCTATCGGCGTGCCTCGCACTTGCGCGCTTCGCGCGATGTTGCAGTATCACTAAGCTAAGGACAATCACATCAAGCTTGCTGCTTTACTTGTATAGCTTTCTTCCCTACTTAGGAGTACAAAAGGCTCGCAGCACGTACAGTATATAGTATGATAGGGCGATCTATTGGTCCCTCATTACTGTTCTACCCTTAGTGAAACGGTCTTCCATTACTGGTAGTGGTTCCCCTCAATGATCCCGCTTAGCGGATGACGTCTTCGGTACGTCTACCTGAATCCCCAAACACGTTGAGAAACGTCTTTGGCAGTCTTTTGAGGCTCGGGCCAGGGGTGTGCGTTAATTGTTTTACGGTAAATTTTTAACGACCATTTTTTAACGAAAAATATTTGCGTTAAAATCGGTAAGTTCGGTAAATTCGTCAAATAAAATTACCTTACTGCAGTCAATTTAGCAGTATTTTAATATGTGAAAAGCCAGATTTCTTTCATTATTGATTTTTCTGAGCCCTCCTACATGGCAATTATAAGACTGTCTTCATCTTCACAACAAATAACGACAGTCCATCTATGATCATCAAAACTGCTGTCGCCTATACTTGCTCGAGCGGGCGTAAGCAGCGTCTCCATTCGTGCCTGGCGTGCGCCAGAGTGCTCCAATCCTCCTCGCTCGAAGGACACGAAGAGCTTCATAAAGGTCGTTCAAGGCTTTCATGAATAAGTCCGACCAACGCGTTGATGGGCTTCCTGGTGTTCTCTTGACGTCCCGCGGAATCCAGTCGGTGACGGCTCTCATTCAACGTGTCTGCGAAGCGCATGACGTGGCCAGCCCACCTTATTTTCGACGATGCCACAGCGTCTGATCCTTGGACGTCGATGAAGCTCGGAACTCTGGATTCCTTCTCTCATTTGCGTCAGTCGTGTCACTGCGAGCATGTCGTCTCACGCAGCGCAAGGTGGATGGCGTGTTCGTCCTGCTTTCGTATGGCGCCGGTCTCTGAGGCGTATGCTACATACCACAGGAAGGACAGGAGTTGAATAGGTGAGCACGAAGCCGGAAGTTTTTCGTCTTCTTCACGACTTCTTCGACGTTCGAAACCTCCCTGAGCTGCTCGTTTCCTCTCGCTCAGCTCTGGCACGGTGACTAAGGCTGTCGATGTCATCGTCACCGATTTTCCCCTCACACTTCTCTCTCACTCCTCCAACACCGGATAGAGGCATACCGTTACTGGACCCCTCCTGGACAGACAGGACAAACACGTCGCCCTGGACTGACGCCGCATCCCGTAAAGACTGACAGAAGTTACACTCTCCTTAGCAGCTTATTGTATAGAAAGAAGAAGAATGATGATGACCTCCACCACCTACACGCCTTAAATTTCATACCGCTTGAATGGCATCCACAAAAATCGATAATATCGATCAATATCGATTGATCAACTTCAGATTCGTGTTCAGCGACCTCGATTACCCCAAGGCTAAAGTTTCGGAGCGCTTGAACGAAATACACGAAAAATCGATATTATCGATCGATATCGATTGATCAACTTCAGATTCGTGTTCAACGACCTCGATTACCCCAAGGCTAAAGTTTCGGACCGCTTGAACGAAATACACGAAAAATCGATATTATCGATCGATATCGATTGATCAACATCAGATTCGTGTTCAGCGACCTCGATTACCACCAAGGCTAAAGTTTCGGACCGCTTGAATGTAATACACCCCCCCCCCCCCTACACCCCCCTCTCTCTATACTCCAGCACCGCATCTCCAGGCACGTTTGGCAGCGTGTTCGGCACGTCTACTGACTCGCCAGGCACGTTGGGCAACGTGTTCGGCACGTCTACTGAGTCGCCAGGCACGTTGCACAACTACTACCCCCCCCCCCCCCCTCCCCCCTACACACACCCCCCTCTCTCACTACTCCAGCACCGCATCTCCAGGCACGTTTGGCAGCGTGTTCGGCACGTCTACTGACTCGCCAGGCACGTTGGGCAACGTGTTCGGCACGTCTGCTGAGTCGCCAGGCACGTTGCACAACTACTACCCCCCCCCCCCCCTTACACACACCCCCCTCTCTCACTACTCCAGCACCGCATCTCCAGGCACGTTTGGCAGCGTGTTCGGCACGTCTACTGACTCGCCAGGCACGTTTGGCAACGTGTTCGGCACGTCTACTGAGTCGCCAGGCACGTTGCACAACTGCAACCCCCCTCCTCCGACGATTCCCCCTTACAGGACTCCAGCACCGCATCTCCAGGCACGTTTGGCAGCGTGTTCGGCACGTCTACTGACTCGCCAGGCACGTTGGGCAACGTGTTCGGCACGTCTACTGAGTCGCCAGGCACGTTGCACAACTGCAACCCCCCTCCTCCGACGATTCCCCCTTACAGGACTCCAGCACCGCATCTCCAGGCACGTTTGGCAGCGTGTTCGGCACGTCTACTGACTCGCCAGGCACGTTGGGCAACGTGTTCGGCACGTCTACTGAGTCGCCAGGCACGTTGCATAACTACAACCCCCCTCCCCCCACGATTCCCCCTCACAGTTTAGCACCGGATGGCCAGGCAGACCGTCACTGATCCCCCCCCCCCCGTACAGACGCTCTCCCCCGTACAGACGCTCCGCCCCGTACAGGCGCTCCGCCCCGTACAGACGTTAGCGGCTTATTATATTAGAAGGATCCTTTAAGCTCTCCATCCCTTTACGGTTCGCCGTCTCTTGTTGAAGTTTCTCATTTCACTGCAGCGCAGTTTTTACACAACTAACTCCCTACGTGACACCCGAATTTCGATTCAGTTATGTCATAGCGTTACCGAGATTCAAGCAGTGAAGCTCTGCGACACTAAATGCGGCTTTTCGCCCTCAAGAGAAGTGAGTTAACTATTTGATAATTTTCGAGTCATATAATGTACGACTCGAAGAAGCTTTTTTTATACGTAAAGGTAGCAAACACTCCTATTAAGTCGGAGTTGAGCGAAATCGGGAACATTCAAAGCACGGAACAGTGGAAACTCTCGTTCCGACCTAATATTAGGTTGAAGGGAAAGTTTTGTCTGTTTGTAAAAATTATATGCAAATAACAGTAACTGGGCTTAGACACCTTTTCACATATAGCTAAAACACCTCACACGATTGACGATGCAACAAGTGTTTATTAGGGTGGGCCAAAAGTAATGAGACAAATTCAACAAATTTCTTTATCTCTTTATAACTCAATTACAACTCAACGGTGCTGAAAAATGTATTCGCCATTAAGGTCAATGACCTTGCTGCCATCGATAAGCCAGCTTCCTGATCCATCCTTCCAGAACTGCTTAGGGCTGGTGCTGATCCACAGCTCGTTATGGTTGTCGAGATCTGCTTGGGTCCTTGTGTCCCTTCCACCATGAGCTCCTATAGGCTCAAGAAGTAGTGGTAGTTGCATGGAGAGTGTCCGGCGAATACGGTGGGTGAGGCATGTGGATGTAGCCCAGCTGAGCAAGCTTATCCGTGGTCACTTTTGCCCGACGGGATGCGGCGTTGTCGAAAAGGGGGACCTTCTTGAGGCTCTGAGACCGATTATGTGCGATTCGACGGTCCATCTCTTCTTTTTCGTTCACCATGGCCTTGGAGTCCATAATCGTTCCTTTGGAGAACAGCTTCCAGTATACCGGTCCATAAGCCCAGACCCAAAAGCTCTGAAGGTGCTTCTCGTCGTGAACATCTCGCCGAACAAAGGTCGATAACAGGTAACCAGGCCTCACCCAGACTCGCTGCTTGGCAGGGTTAAGGTAGAAGACGTACTTCTCATCTTGCGTGACTATTGAGTCCAGGCTGCTCGGGGTTGGGAATTGGAGGAGATTTGCGCGACACAGTTCGACTCGTCAGACTGGGGTTTCGGCATGCTTCTGGCAAGGGTGAAAGTGGTCACTTCTCAGATGGCCTTCAGTAAGTAGCAAACAAACATACAAATACGACAAGCACGAAACCGGACTCCAGTCACGACATATATGGGAATGGCATGGAGAATCTCACTACCTTTGGCCCACCCTAATGGAGGCTGCACTGTCTTATAATATGATGAATTCCGTTGTTTGAAATCATAGCAGGAGAATTCAACAACACGTTATTCCTTAAGCAGTATTTCTGTGAAGAAGTGATTCAGATACTTGAAGCTCTAGCAGGGCTATACCTGCTGAATATATAGCATGACATTGATCTTTAGCTACGGTTATTTCAACTTTATACGGTTTTTGAAGAAGGGCTGACCGATCGCCATGGAACAAGTGCTGGATCACTATCATAGGGTTCGAACTCCACACATGTAATTTCACATAATTCCCTCCTATTTGCCCTAGAAGATTGTGTGATGGTGATATGAGTCGATTTAAACAACGAAATGCAAGATCGATTCGGCCGTGACCTGACCGCCGCGGACGACTTCGTGTTGTGTGAAGCAGGCGTCAGAAGAAGGACACTGGAAGGCCATAGTTGGCTAGCCACCAGTCGGAACCGTCGCTCCTGGTCTGAACTACCGGTTCTCCACCAAAGTTGCAATTCGAATAAGGCGCTCTTCTGCACGTCTCGTCTTGAGAGACTGTCGTCCACCGTTCACGTGTGTCGGCTACCCTTCGTAAGTGGGCGACGTGGCTCCCAACAGCCTGGGACCATCAAAATGCGCAGCAAGGAAATGCTGGCTTTCAGAAGAAAAAACTTTCTGAAGAATTGCGTCAGAAGCCTTTCGCCGTCTATTTCAGCACATGCCGTTAGTCGTTCACGTCTACTGTCTTTCAATAGTTGTGCTTAACAGATCTGGGCCCCTCGCGTCACTCTTTGGGTCCTAACAATCATAATTGCCTACGAAGCTGTATCTTTCCCGACGTCATCTTCTGTTGCAGGGCATGAAGAACCTTTTATTGCTTCGAGGCTTATTTTTCTGTCATTTATTTTTTGCAGCTGCTGGAGTTACAGCTTCCTCTCTTGACTTCCGACTAGTCATAAGTTATAACTCATTAATATGGTGCTGTTCTAATGAAGTTACTTGGAAGTAGCACTTCCATACAGTTCTGGAGTCGCACTATTGCTGAATCCAATTTTTGAGGTCTTCATCCGTTTCAAAATATTCCTCTCCAATTTCTTGCTTGAGAGCACGGAAGCGATGGTAGTCGGTAGGGGCGAGGTATTTGAAGAATTAAATGAATACCATAATGATAACATGTATCATGATATCTATCTTGATACCGTACACCATTATTAATTAAGTTAGTTGTGCGAAAAGCCGTAGTTTGAGTGCTTCAGAAAAAGATGCATTAGGTTGGAAAAAAGTCTTTTCATTTTTTTTCAAAGATTTACTACTTCACAACTACAATGTCAAATCACTTGAGATAAACTCCATTTTGTTCCACTACACTTTCACTTCTCCGAAGACTGGGTACCTTTCTAATTCCTCTCACTTTAAAGACAGCAGTTCTGGTCGTACCATTCCTGAATCCAATTTTTGAGGTCTTCATCCGTTTCAAAATATTTCTTTCCAATTTCTTGCTTGAGAGCACGGAAGAGATGGTAGTTGATCGGGACGAGGTCAGAGCTATACGGTGGATATGGCAGTACCCCACCCGAGCTCCTTTATTGTTTCTCTTGTGAGTCTTGCATCATGTGGTTTTGCACTGAGTGTCTGACAGGGCATGTGGAATCCAAGCTCCGAATTTCCATGCAAAGCCAATACCCTTCAGATGGATTCCCACTATTAGACACTTCGAGCTTCTCTGCCAGTTGACGTGTCGTCTGCCTACTACCGGTACGAAGAAGATGGAGTAGTTCAGTGTCGTCCAATTCAGTTGGACTTCCTGACTTTGCTTTGTCCTCGAGTGAATAATCTCCCTTTAAAAACTTTCCGAACCACTCATAGCAGGCGCGATGAGTAGTAGATCCCAAGCCATATATGTATGGTTAATTTGGTCGGCTGCCTGACGTGCTGTAGATCCTTTAATGAATTCATGAAGAATGCCGTGCCGAAAATGGCCATGAGGTAGGTCTGGCATTGAGTCCGGAAGATTGGATAGATAACGAAGTGCAAGAAGGGTCTTGACCTGTGTCCGCGGCGAACGGTAGACAAGTTTGATAGGATTATGAAATCAGCAATCAATACTGGCTAGTGCGTTTACAAGGAGAACGGTGGAAAAAGTTTCGAAGTGTGAAGAGACTTTTTCCAACCTAATATAACAGTAATTCAAAGGTGCTATCAATTCTCTCGTATAGGAAAGGGCTTTCATAGGAAAGGGAACTTTTGCTTTTCAACGGGTCGAGCCAGTGTTGGTTCTTAGACAGAGCGCAGCACTAGCCTTAACATTTGATGCCTAGCTAGCCGGCCTTCAACCTCACTTCGTTCAGACGGTGTCAGATTGCCTAGTTTTTTTTGACATGCACTTTAACGAGGGACGTGTGCGAATTGCACGCGTTGGTCCTCATGTTGCGGAGAAACTCTGGAGTAGAGGCTCCTTCCGCGCGAAACATGACAGAACAGTAAACGGCAGTGCATTTTATACTTAACAGCCGGATGAACTTCTGGAGCAGTGGAGGTCAGTTGGAAACGATTTACGATTCTGCTACCTATGGGGCTGCGTTGTGAGGAGCATGAAGGAAGCTAGGAAAGCCGTTAATCGGGCGTCTTGACGCACATTGCACCTCTCCGCAGACCAGTGCGCTTGATTCGTTTTCCCTTTGGCGGTCATCTCGCCGCGCTAACAGCTGCTAACAACTTCTTTATTTGCAGTTGTATCATCGACGGAGACAAGAACGGGACGAAGAGGCGCCGCGAGCAGGGAGCGCAGAGGTGGGAGGAGAGCAGCGGAGCGGTCAAAACGGGAAACAGCGACTCTGTCTTAGGACGAACGGCCACAACCGTACTGAACTAGAATCCTTGAAGAGAAATGGACGGAGAGATCACCAATACACACATGATGCGACGGTCGGAGCATCGACTTCGGCGGCAGCGGCGGCGACATCACAGCGTGGGCACGAAGTAGACGGCGGACGGCGGCGATCGCTTGCCGAACTGCAACGGCCGATAGTCCCGCTTCCCGAACTGCAGGGGCCGGTATCCGTCTCGTTTGCCGAACTGAAACCACGAACGGATTTGGCACGGTTAGCTCAGCTAGAGGCGCAGAACTCCGCAGTTGCTCAGGGGCTCTTCGCCTGCGTACTTACTCCTCGCAGGAAAGACTCTCAAGACGGTTCGGCTTTTTCGTAAATTTTTCGGAAAGTATTCCATAAAACTACCAGCCATCACGCTGCATCGTAAAGGCTCTCTTTTAGAAACTTCGGATTCATTGGGGACCTCCGTTCCTCACATTCTGTTGGCAGTCATGGGTTTCACTACGATGAAGCAGGCACCGAACAGTTGAGTGGACAAAGAGACTGATTCTAGGTCCACGCTTCTGCTTGTATTGAGCCGTTCGTTTACGAAGCCTGGCATTAGTCGTACTATTTGTAGGACCCTTCATGTCCTCGGTGTCTTCCACTCTCCTACCCCATTACCTTCCCTTCACCACTTTGTCGCTGCCAAAGCTAGGGTCTTCAGCAAGAGGAGGCCGATAAATAACAATCTTCTGTTTTGAATGATAAGTGCACTGTGATGCTTGCGGGCAAGTCGCAGCGCTTAGAGACCGGGAGGACAGGTCATTGAAATAGTGATTAGCTTCTTTTGTCGGCAAGTAATTAGTTGAGTTTGGGGCACCCATCGCTCACAGAATTATGTGGCGCACTTGGTGCCACAACGCCTTCTTAATGGAGGACACACGTTTTCTGCGGAAACTTTTAAAGGGCTCTGTAGAACAGAACTTGTTCGTATTCCTGACGTTTTTAGCATCTATGTGGGATTTAACAGTTTCCAGCTTAGCGCCTCTGCTAAAAACGACGATCTAGTCAAAACGTCAGCCATCCGACATACCACGGTTCTACCACAACAAGATGGTGCGGTGCGTAGAAGAATTAAAACGGTCACCGCTCCTGCTTTTCGTCTGAGAGCTTTCCTGAAGCGAGCGCGGGAGGGCGTCCTGGATTATTTAATTCCTCGGATTAGACTTTGTGTCTAGACAACAATAAGAGCGTGTCCGCACCGGGACCGCCGCTGTGTTTCACTCGCGTCCGGGCGCACCACGATTTGTCACTTGGAGGATAGTGAATATCCACAGGATGTTGCTCGTTGTGAGAAAGGCAGCTAGTGAACGGCGTATCGCAGTTTATTGGCAATCAGGTTGGACACTCGCTCAGTACGCCTCCACTTGGACACGCGTAATCAGGAGCTCTGGCGCAGCCTAATGGATGCATAAGAACCCTTGTTTATCCACTACCTATACTTTACCAGAGAAAATTTTAAAGGACCATTTTCGCTCCCTATTTATTTAAGCAAGGCAGGTCTTCGAAATCAGAACCTTACAATAGTACCTCATGACTACAGCTGAAACTTACATGAATCGTAAGTTTCAGCTTCCTCGATTTTCTTGAATGCCACTAATGTTCTGGCGTGTAATATGTTGTTTTTAAAGGTTTCTTCTGTGAGTGTAGTCACACAAAAAGGAAAAAGTAAATAAAGTATTTAATTACAGATTTTGTGTTCACAACGGCTTCCACTACACCAGGTTCCTTTGACAAGTGACGGGAATACAGGGCGTAGTTAAGCCCCAGTTCTGCGTCCTCCATCAGTCTACGGTGGTCATAGGGATCTCTAAAACTTACAAGGCTCTAAGCCGAAATTGACAGTGGCAGTAGAACAAATGAGGAAGATCTTCAGTCACCCATTCAAGACAGGACACTAAAAGTGTGAACAGACTGGATCCAAAAAGAGAAATTAAAAACGTAGCACACCTCAGAGGCAACTAAAGGACGCGAAAGTTTGCAATTATTGCACTATCATCGGTTCTTTGACTTGTTCAAAATACAGCGGATGGAAGTGCCTAATTTGTGAGTTCCCATGAAAACCGACATAGAGCATTTGCTGCAAAGTGAGTCGAAACTGCTGATTGGTAGTGTGGTTTGGGCTGAGTGCGCTTTATGGCTCAACACTACGGCACTTCAATCAAGTGAGGCCGGCTGGGCCCGCCAGCTCATGAGAGGAGCAGATGCTCCGAATGTAAACCCGGAAAACAATGCAGTTCCAGTGGAACCCTAATAGAATGCGGACGTTTCCGAAATGACGAGTCGGCATTAGTCGTCGTGCATACTTGCGATGAGTTTTGCAGAGTGACGCGAAAGGAAGTGATGTTCTCAGTGTTCGCCGCATCGCCCGTCGCTCTGCAAGGGAGCGAGACAGCAATCCGCCCAGGACCAACGCTGAACACCGGCACGAGAAACTACAGGGTGCGGCGCTTAATTCCGGACAATCTGAGCTTTCTCTTTTCAAACAAAATTATTAACACAAAATACGAATCTTCTTCTTCTTCTTCTTGAGCAGAGGAAGAAGAAGACTCCCCTTCCAGCCACAATGACCGCCTCCATACTTGGCCTGAAGCCACACGCTCTCCTCAAAACAGCACTTTCCATATTTCTGAATGCAGGTTCAATAGCCGTGCGAAGAGATGCAACATTAAGGTCCCTCGTCTTGATAGCAACCCTTTCGGCTAGGCTCCAAACATAACAGTCCAGGGGATTCAAATCCTGGCTACTCGAGGACCAGAAGTCCTCAGACCAAACGTGTCCAAGTTATCAGCGGGCAACCCGTTTGGTTCTGGCAGCCTCAGACAGCGTCTGTTGCACCCTTAGGCCCCGTTTATACTTCATCGCGGCGCGACGCGATGGACACGCAATGAGGCCAAATTGATCGATCGCATCGCACAATCAATATGGCCACTATACGTGGCGTCGCGTCGCGCAGCGACGAAGTATAAACGGGGCCTTACTGTGTGCAACTTGTACCAGCCCCTCCTCTGAAATCCGACGCATTGTTCGCCGCTCACACCCAATTTCCTCAGCGATTGCCTCAGATCCTCCAGAAGCAGCGGCTGAGCCCTTTCTTCGACTCACGCGGTTCTTAACACAAGTTCCCACGAATGGGTTTTTCTTGCCGTGTTTGTGGAACCTTTCTCAGACTCCTCAGAAGCGTTGCACCTGGCCACACCATCGTAAACGGTTTGCCTCAGCTATTAGAACATTCATTTTTTCAGCAGGCGAGAGACCCAGCGCGAATACTTTCGATAATTACGGCTCCTCGGTTGTCTTTACTAAAGTGAGTCACGACCTCAGAATGGCCGCGACATCGAGGCCATTCTGAGGTCGTGACTCACTTTAGTAGAGGCTCTTGGCTTTCAAGGGCGCAAATCGCGACCACTGGCGGGATTACGGTACGGTCGGAAATTTGAACCTAAATTTGTCCGAATTTAAGCGCCGCGCCCTGTGTGCCATGCCAGCGATAGACGCAGAGAGCCATCACGCATACCGGCAGCCACTGCCTCGACGGTCGCGGGGCATGCAGCGAACGACCCCGATCAGAGAGAACAGAGACACGATTCAGAGACAGATTGAGATGCGCTTCAAAAGTACTGGGCTGAGCGGAAAGTCCTGCAGCACTTCACTCTTTTGCCTTTTGAGCTTGATGACGCGTGCACAAGCGGAATCTTATATGGAGGCGATACAGCCTATTCCCGATGCTTTCTTGAGCGCACTATTTAAAGTCTCGCTGATCGCGGGTGCAGTAGCAAAGGCTTCGCTAAGCAACAACTCTCAACGACCTATCGTTCTCTATGGATTCTGCAAGGGGCTTCCACGAGGACTGTTATGTCCAATATCAGCGTTGCATTGCAGGAGGATGTTATCCACTACTCCATAGTGGATGTGGGCAACAGCGGGGGATATCGCTTTTGAAGATCGACATCACTCTGCGCACTTCTCCGTGGAAGGAGACAACCCTTGGCAAGTGCTCAAAAGCAAGCAAAAATCTACCACTCGTGAATTGACAGCCATGTTTTGATGTACTCAAAGCATTGCCGACAGGTGGAGGTCTTTGGGCACAGCAGAGTTTTGTCGCCTTGGATACCACATGAGTTGTGAGACCCGGACAGGCATGTCCAAAGGGGTTTTCCCAGCCGCAGGCACTCCCTCGACCGCACTTTCGCAGAAAAACTGAAAGGCCTTTATCAGGGACACTGCAACTGGTGAAGAAACCTGCACGATAGCACGTGTCCTCATGTCGCGAAAGAGAGCCGCCAAAAATCCCAGGAACTAAGCTGGGAAGTTCTACCCCACCCACAGTACTTTCCAGACATGGTTTCTTCGGTCTGCCATTAATTAAGAAGCAGCACCTCCGAGATGGAGAGTAGCAAGACCGACACAAGCTAGAGATGGAGGTCTCCTCGTTTTCTTTTTCACAACCGTTCCGGAATTCCGGCCTAGAGGAATCCAAAGGGTGCTCGTAACATGGGGAATAATCCACGATTTGGATGGGGACTGTATCATGGTCTGAGTTTATTGAATCGTTCCGATTCTTAATTGTTGTGCTAGTGCTCCAGGACTTCTCGACCAGTCGAACAGCACAATAAAAACGGTCTGCTTAGATGGGACTTTGTGTGTCGGAATGCCTTGGTGAAAGCAAAATTGCTCCGTCTGTATCCATGTTGATTGAGTAAAGGCAAGGGTGTCCACCTACAGTATTCTATTTTACAAAATAAAAAAGAAGCAGCGAATTTGATTACTGATAGAGGTTATCGAGAGGTCATTATCCCTTAAGCGTCACTATGCAGCCCAGAAAATTCGAGGTGGCGCGCCCACCTCCACTCATACTGCATTAACTCCTGGTTCGACAGCGAAGTGAAAGGACGCGCAAGATCGTCCTGCTTTGCACTATTACAGTCTGCCTTATCTGGTTATTTGAGCACCTGCACTCCAACCCAACAATATCCGCTGATGGCGTGTACCCCATTCACTTGCTAGGAGCTTTCCTGTTTTAGTGAGAGTCGATAACACAGAAGTATCTGAAATTGATAGAACTTGCTTGCTAACAAGCGTAAGCGACGTATTGAGTGGAGCAGCAACGTGCACTTGAAGTACATTTTTGCACCAAGGAGCAAGCACAAGGAACACCTTCTGTCGGTCGCTCACTTTGTAACCGAAAGCCAGCGAAGTAGCTCGTGGGCTCGTACATCGGGCAGTAGTCATGACTGTTCGGTTCTTAGTGATGTGAACTCATTAGTGCCCCCCCCCCCCCCGAGCCACGGCTGAGCTTCCTTTCTAGGTGCCATGGCCGAAGGTGAATCCAAGCGCGTGCGCGATCGGAATCGAACAAAGAGTCCGAAGTGGCATTCCACCAACAGAATTGCAATTAGGGAACCAGGCGGCGCTCTTTCTCCTCGAAAACACCACCACAGGCAGGCAGATAAGTGGAGTGGTGGAACTAGGAGCATCAGTATCTTCGGAGAATTCATATTTTAGCGTAGTATTTCCATAACCCTCTGATGGGTAGGAGGAAGCCACAGCTGCTGTAGTGCAACAAATGGCTGTTTGCGGAAGAGGTAGTGCAGTAGGGGGAGGAGGTGGTTGCCGCGATCGCGGCTAGCCTTTTGTAGCTTCCATTCACTCTAGGGTAACAGGATCCTCCTCCATCTTTCTGGGCCGATGGTTTGTATCGAATTGGTTTGCGAAGCGCAACTTCTGACCGGTGCGTCGCCGGCTACCGCCGCCCTATAGTCGTCATCTAAACCGCTTGCACAACCTCCGTCAGAAGTAGAATGCGAGCCACAAGGCAGATCGAACTCAGAATCCCTGATGTTCGTTCTTCGTATAGGGAGCAACGTTGGCGCACATAGAGTATCTATGTGGTGCCTCTTGTTCAGTGCTCGCAATTTCGCTCCCCATGCAGATTTCCGCACACACTCTCCGGATATTCGGGTTCGACGAGCTGAACCGTCTCCGCCCAACCACGCCCCCTTCAACAGTCTGGCAACTGCAGTTGCCAACAGAAACTGCGGTTGCTATTCTGTTGGACTTCGGCGACAGCGGGCCCGCGCAACACAGCGTCGCCGAAGTATAACATAGGCCTTACCGCGCCATCGTCTCAGCTCTGACTTGGCCATACGCCATGCCTCTCGCGCTCTCACGCTGTCTGCGTCTCCCGACAGGGAGCGCGCCATCGGCCATGGTCTCCGCGCTCTCGCGTCCTGCGCATGCGTCTCTGCACGCTCTCGCGCCTTGCATGCACAAGGTTTCTCGAAGCGGTGTTGGCGCAATCAATACTGCCGCCGCCTAGTCTAGACACAAGACTTACCAGGAAACTATCCCAACGGCCCAAGTGTTGTATATGTGCAGAATCGCCTCTCTCTGGGGAACAACGAAATGCAAATATCTCGACCTCAATACAACGCTGAGTTAGGGACGTGGGGATTACACCGCCCCTCTACCCACTGCGCCACCACCGCTCGCTCGTCATCGCTCTTTCCAGTCAACTTGAGTCCGCCCTTCGCACAGAGGCAGAAGGTTAACGCTGCCAACAGTGCAGCTTTCGTCGTCCCTAACTCTGCGCAGAGTTGTATTGGGGTCGAGATATTTGCACTTCGTTGTTTCCCAGAGAGAGGTGATTCTGCCCATATACAACATTTGGGCCGTTCCGACCTACCGTTGAGACCTTTTTTTGAAGCTAACCGGTGCGTAGCATCAATTATGGTATGTATTGTCCGTGGTTTTGCCGCGTCAAAAGTGTGGGCTGAGTTTTTAAGCAATTTCGGGAATATTAGCTGCCCATACCTCGAGAAATGGATGGCTTTATTCCAGGTGTAAAGCAAAACAATAACATTTACAACAGCTTTAAAAGGCTTTAGTTAGGAATGTGCGGAATTTTTGTTTCCATGATACGGACCTGGCTTCCGTCCATTTCTATCCCTTCCGTACGCTGTTTAGTGTCCCAATTTTTTAAACCGAAAAACGGAAAGGCTGATGAATCAAAGCTGATTTTACTACAGAATTTTCACGCCTTGAAGTGAAAATAGGCTTCACAAGGAAACAACTGTATATCTGTCTACATGCCTGAATACATGCTCCACTACATTAAAAAATGTCAAATTAAGTTTAAAGCAATAGAACAGATTGTTTTAACGGAAAGGTCTCCATGTATCTCGTATCATACTGCGATAATCATTTGATCTGTGGACACAGGATTCCCACCCACTGCTTCTGCTAAATCCTAGATTTAAACGCATCCAAAGAACTGTTAAGGGACTGGAAATTTAATGGTCATTCAAACGATGAAGGCTTTTTCTTGAAACACCATGCATAGGCTAAGGTAAAGTTTATGAATCAACAACTTTTCGACTCTCTCAAAAGGTATAGAGTTTGATTTGAAAGGTGACCGAACAGAAGGAAAAGTAAAAGTAAAAAAAATTTGGCAAGAAAACTGCTTACCTTGAGATGAAAATAACACGATAAATAAATCTCGGATCACCTTGTATTAGCCTTAGCTGAAAAACCTATAAAAATTCAGTCTTACTGCACTATAGATCTGGTAACTCTTAAGACTTATCATTTACGATGTATGGCGGTTTTTTCGTAATTACGATTTACGATTTCCGAAACTTCATTGACGCACTTCTCTGGTCCAGACCCGAAGAGCCCACCGAGTGGCCATGTGGTTGAAAAACTACACGGATTATGAATAATAAATATTTTCTGTATCCCTCTATATCCATCTTGTACATATACATACATACGTGCATACATATACACTATCGCAGCGATCAGTCACTGGAACGACTCGGAGGTATGCCAGATGCCTATTGCGTTGGCGTTCGGTTGCTAGATGGTTGCAGTATTATCGTGCCTTCGCTCCGATAACCGTGCCTTCGTAACCCGGCTGCTTGTGCACCGTATATCGACGCATAACTACGTACATGCATTCATATATACAATACAATACCGGCCTTATCTTTTGGTCTTTGGGCGGAAAAAACGAAAAAAAACCGCGTTTTCTGCCGCTTTTCTGTAGCGCTCTTCAAATTGAGCGCATTGTAAATCGAGGCACATATTCGTGATCAGCACCGAGCTCTCTTTCCGATGAGCTGCAAATCGCTTAGCGAGCGCCTGAAAAATAGTTCAGTGACCTAATTTCCGCCTGGCCCGGCTGACCCCTGTGCTCGCGGGAGATAATTACACCCACAGCTCCTAAGTAGCTAATGAAGGAGGAGATTCGGCCTACTATAGCATATTTTCTACCTTATATATAGTAAACCAAAAATCTGGTGTCAGGTCAGCCGGCATCTCCTCCGACTGCGCTACACGCGCCCATTTTTTAAAATTTATTAGATGAACACTTAGTAAATATCTTTTAGCCATCAATCAAGGAAACGCCGCGCGATGCTAGACCAGTGCACAGCGTAACCTACAACGCTTAAGAAACATTTTCGCATTCAAACCATTTAGTATAAACTGTAACACATAAGGATTAAAGATAAAGGACAGCGTCAATCAATTTCTTTTGGGATGCGCCACGCATTTCAATTGTACGCGATGTCGTGGAGGTAAGTTGGCCGCGTATTTGGCATAATGGAAGACAGCTGGCTAAGACGGGAAATCCAAGCCAAGACCCTGGTATCAGATGCATGCGAGACCCGGCTCCTTCGGTCTATGTGCGAATACAATACCGCTCAAATTCTTTGAAAGAAAGACGCTTTCCGACGGATTTATCCGTCACAAAGCGTCGCTTTGCTGTAACTTGCTTTAAAATTACTCTTGTGGATTCCAGCTAACACTATTCGATTCCCCTTTTCACTGCGCATTCCCTGCTTCCAAGCGGCGCTCATTTCGACAACCTATGACCTAGGCATGGGCCGTTTTCGTCTGGAGGGCCCCTAATTGATTTACGACCTCTCAGGACGCCTACCTCGGTCACTCCACCAGCTGATTTCAGCGAAATCCGGAATTCTCTATTTCTCTCATAAGATCTGAATTCAGCTTGTTGTGACTATCATAGTGACACTAAACACTGCTTAGTTTGGTTGATTTTGATCTCACCGCATATTTATTCCAATTGCTCGCAAGGTCCACTTTCAGGACGTCCTTTCCCACTAACCATCCCCTCCTTTGCAAGCATTTATCTACGCTAATTTAGCTGAGAAAAGCTTCTTTCACTTCCAGTAAAACAGCTCCAAGAGCTAAAAAGCGGCCGCTTTAATATGTCTTCAAAAACGCCGTTTTCCGTTCACTGTACAGGATTCTCCCATTTTGAATTCGTTGTAGTGTGTATAAAAAAGCAGTGAAGGTGATCCAACTTTTTTAGTGGGCGGTAGTAGGGTCGGTATTCCAAAACTAGCAGCAAATAATACTGGCTTTCTTCGGGGTGGTAATTTTGTGGCCTTTACTGCTATCCAAATTTCGTGTTTTATCTCGTTTTCTTCAGTTTAAGCTCCAGGTTGTTCTTGAACGGGAAAATGGTTTGGATAGCCGTTTTGGCAGCGTCAACAGCTCTTCGGCAATATAATATGGCTCAAATAGGACATGGTCGACATTTTACCCTTTCTGCACGCAATCGGTTCTGAGAGTGGGACTTGGACTCGGCCCGAGCCCTGTGCTCGGCGGCCGAGTCGCGGGTGACCTCTGCTCGGTTCGCACCTCGGTGCGATACCCATTGGCAGTGCACTACTCCATTAGGGCAATAAAACCAATACCGATCGCTCCTTTGAGATCTGTTTCATCTCAGCCGTAGGGTCCTCGGTTTTTAACGATTTAATTGTCCTCACTCATTCTAAAATTTCTGAAACACTCGCATGTCGTTGTTGCTGGTTAAAATTTAAACATCTCCCAATAAATAGCAGTTTTTCAGCCTAAGTAAAAAGCCTTGCATGCGTTTCCATTCCGGATGTCGACTTCGTGGTCGACCCAGAATTCAACTTATATGAGTAAGAAATTAGAAAAACATGAGATTGAGCAACAATCACTTCATGCGAGGTCTAAGAGTGTGCTAGGTGCGAAAGTTCTCACATGCCCGATTCAGGTAGTTTTTGGGTTCCGGAGAATCGATTTCCAAACAAACTCCCGTAGAAGAAGAAGGCGTGGCGCATCCCAAAAGAGATTGGGTAGCGTCTTCCTTCATTCTTTACCCTTTATATATCATTTTCACGTCGAACTGGACACTTTCCAAATCACATTGGACAATCTTCCAAGCTGGCCTATCAATTTTGAAATCAAAGTGAACGTCTTCCAAATCAAGATGAACTTCTTACAAGTTAAACTAAAGACTTTTAAAGATGGTTAAAATAATTTTTTGCTCAAAGGAAACTTAGAATAACTTTTTGTGATTTTTTTACTTCAGCTGCCGATTGAGTGGAATAATTTTACAAAATTTTTATCTTTTGAGAAAAAATAATGAATTAAATTTTGCGTTAAGGTGCAGCAAGGTAGCAACCATGCCGTGCATTAAATGACTGGATGCTGCTTACATGCAGTAAGAAAGTTAGGATGCGTGTGTTTTCTTACAATTGTTTGTGCTGCACCGCTTGCAGGTGCGAAACTGCATGTAAACAAAAGTTTTGCTATCAATCGAATAAAAATCACGAAGTTTCGGACATAGGCGTGGCGCAATCTCTGTTTTGGCTGTATAAAATGGACGCCTTCCTGCTCTTCTAAACAAGCTTTGAATCATTGTTTTTCCTCAAAAAATAAATTTCTTTATAAAATTTCAAACTATGTATTCTTTTATTGGGAAGTAAATTAAAACTTCAAAGGAAGTTATACTTAAATTTACCTTAAACAAAAAATATTTTAACATTTTTGAAGAGTCTCTAGTTTAATGTAAAAGAAGCCAATTTGGATTCGGAAGAGTTCGCTCTGATTTGATTTTATGGAACACACATATCCCCACTTTGGGGGTTCATGTAAGTGGCATTTACACTATCAATCAAAAAAGCTGCAGTGAACTTTTGGAGTGCATGGCGCGATCCCATCTTTTAGTGTGCCATATGCTTGCTTCTTCGCTGTGGACTGTAAGATTCTCCCATCCGAAGTTGTTTGGGCTGAGCGCAGTTAGGCTACGTCAATAGCGTGGCCCGTCATACTCGACGCCGATAAAGCCGGCTAGCCTTGCGTGGCCCGTGGAGCTGATGCCGGCGGAATCGCCTAGCCCGGCGTGGCCAGCGGATGCCATGCAGGCAAAGCCGTCGACCGACGCTGGTGTCGTTATAGAGGAGAAACTTCCTTTCAGGAGGCCACCAGGATATGTAATAGAGGTTATGTAACAGTATTTTAATGAATGCGTGCCTCATCCTAATGGGTTGTTTGTAAATATAGAGGGCCAAGGGTAAAAACCAACGTTAAGCCTTCATTCCATAGCATGCGCCACATAGAGGGTGTCTCAAAAAAAGGAATACACTGTTTGAAAGGTGATAACTTTGCTCACACTGAATGTACTGAAAAGTTAAGAGTCCATATGAAAGTTTAAGAAAATAGAAATTTTCCGACAGATGAGTGGTATGGAGTGCGCCATGCACTCGTCTGAAATCTTGCATTTTACAATCGACTGATTGTGTTCCGTTTGAATACCAGTTATAATTTCATCACAAAGTGGCCGTGTCGATTGATTTGTGCTTCTTTCAAGGCTTATAACTTAAAGACACACTAAGGCTTGCGAAAAATGCAGGGTGTCCTAAAAATGCAGGTACTATTTGAAAGGTTCTAACATTGCAGCTAGCAAAGTTTTTGAAGATGTTTGAGACCCGATGAGAGCACAGGGTAACGAGATTTCTGGGGCGTGTAAAGAGTTAAGATTGCGCCATGCCCCGCACGAAACCTTGCATTTCGGACATAATTGATTGTGCATGGGCTGAATGGCTGTCACAATCTTGTTACCGTTGCTGCATTCGTTGCTACATGCGGCGCGCTGGTTTTCGCCTGCAACCTGAATCGAAGTTCCTGGTTCGGATTTCTCGCCAAGGCCAACCAGGCCTTCCATCTCTCCGAAAACGATGAGTTGGTATCGACTCGTCTGGTAAGGACCAAACACTCATGGATGGACTGGCCACCGCAAGTCATAGCATAAGTCACATAAAAATTAGATTTCCCTCTAGGAAAAAAATAAAAAATAACGTAAAAGTAAGTAAAACTGAAGTAAAAATCAAATGGAAGTCAACGGCCAAACAGAAATGAAGAAGTTTGAAGGGTGGGTTTTGAAGGAGTTGTGAAAGTGAAGCGAGTTCGAGCAGCCTTTCTGGGATGCGCCACGCATCTAAATATTGTTGAAGCGCAAATGCGAAATGAAAAATACAAGCATATAAGTAAAAGGGAGAGGTCGCAATTGTCCAAACCTTGTTTGGTGTACGCCGCGTATTCTACTCCACCCTCGTTTGGAAGGATCAATATGGCGCCGTGGCACCGGAAGTGTGAAAACTCTAGTTAGGTGATTTACGGCGCCCTCAGATGGCGCGTGGGGTCACAGAGGAGGAGAGTGGACTGGCTCCGGAACTAATCCGGGTCCCGACCAGGGTTATGGTACATTTGACTCGTGATAAACCGGTTCAAACAAACGAAAATTTGAAATCGAAGCACCCTTCAAGTCAGACTTAACTAGGAAATGCTCTAGTAGAATATTTTTCCGTTATTGAACATTTTTTAAATGACACTCAATTAGCATTTGGGGTGAGTTTGCTTTGTAACTGTGCGACAAAAATGTCTTCCAGACCATTCCAAATCTCACTTATGGAAGACTACAAGGTGTTTTCATAGGCCTCCAAATATCTATTTTTGTTTCTGCAAAGAAATGATTTTGTGTCCACTTTAATGATGCGAAAAGTGAACGCTAACCACGAAGAAGTGCCATGTGGGCAACTTTGGTAGCGTATAATTACCAACGATTTGAACCTTAAAGTTTCCAACTTCGCAGCTTGATTTCCACTATCACCTTCAACGGAACAAACGAGTATAAGCATATATAAGCTTGATTTACCGAAATTAGAGTTCTCCAAAGTAGAAGCATTTTCTGAAAGTAATAGCACTTAAATTGTCGGATCCTTTAAAAAAGTAGATCATTGTGGTCGTGAAACACTAGGGAATCCACATAGCTATGTGCTGCTATATATATAAAGTAGAAAACAGGCTTTAAAAGGCCGAATATCTTCCTTCACTAGCTACTTGGAAGCTGTGGGTGTAATTATCTCCCGCGAGCACAGGGGTCAGCCGCGCCAGGCGGAAATTAGGTCACTGAACTATTTTTCAGGCGCTCGCTAAGCGATTTGCAGCTCATCGGGAAGAGAGCTCGGTGCTGATCACGAGTATGTGCCTCGATTTACAAAGCGCTCAATTTGAAGAGCGCTACAGAAAAGCGGCGGAAAAGGCGGTTTTTTTTCGCTTTTTCCGCCCAAAGACCAAAAGATAAGGCCGGTGTTGTACCTGTGCATATATGTATATATAGACATTTCTTTACACACATTTGTATGTATATATATGTATTTTTATAAGCATGTATACACATGAATGTGTAAATTTATATACATATATGTATACATTTATGTATACATACATATGTATATTGATATATACATATATGTACATATACATACACATGTATGCATATAAATATGTGTATATATGTATGTATACACATGTATGTAGATAATATTATATATATGCATTATAGCAACAGGAGCTGCCCCTCACTTGACCGGCTTCTTTCGGATAGCAACAGACAGCGTGGCTCGTGTTGCTATTCGGTTCGGCTCGTCGATCCCGAATGTCCGAGTAGACTCGCTTTACCTGTTGTGCTCTCGTTTACGCGAAAATTTTGCACCATACATGAACAGACAAACTACCCTTGTAGAGGATGATGAGGGAGAACCGACAGTTCTGGCATAGGTCTAGGACACTCTTTAGATTCACCTTATTCGGGGTTATTTTCAACTTTTTTCAAGCTTTCTGACAACTAATTAACAGAACACTTTTGGTTCTGCTGTTCGGCCCGTCGATTTCCCTAGTTAGTTGGGTCATCTCCATCTCCTATCTTCTAAAAAATATTTCGAACATTGACGCGTTGGTCTCTCGAATTCTTTAGCATTTCCTTGCCTGATTGGTCAACTTGGTCGCTCTCTTCACGACTCGGGAGGTGGTCAAACACCAGTAGAAGCACTCTCCATGTCCTCCCGTCTTGGAAGTGTTCAACGTGTTTTTAATACTTCTGCGCCACGATGTTGTTGGGTGGAGCGTTTATTAGCCTCACGTTTCGGCCGTCTCGTCGTCTTCAGAGGCGATGATCCACCGTGTGGATGTAGCGATTGCGCTACCGTATTTGCTACCTGCTCACTAGTGGGTGTGGCCAAAAAATGTTAGGGTGTCCAGAAAGCATCTGCAGAAAACTTCGCAATGTTCCAGATTTTTTCTAGAATGTTCTGAAGATTTCAAAGACACTGTCCTGCTGTATCTGCACAGCATATCCAGCTCCGTCTTCCTTGCCTATCTCGCTGTACGATGGCCGAACTGTCCACCCATATTAGACACGTACTCCTTTACGAGTTTGAATCTGGGCACTCCGCTGAAGAAGCCTATCGAAACCTGTGTCGTGTATTCGGCTCTGAAGCTCCTTCCGTACGACTGTACGATCTGTGTATAGCTGGTTCGGACGCTTCAGAAGCGGGAACAGGAGTCTCGAAGATGAGCCTCGCTCTGGTCGACCGTCAACGATATCCTTGGATGAACTGAGGAAACTGGCGGAGTAGCATTCATATGAAGGTGTGCGTTATTTTGCAGCTGCTCTTGGCTGTTCCGATCCACCGCGGACAATGGACTGCGGTCTCTTGGAATGGTAAAAAGCTCGGTCAGTGGCTCCCACACGAATTGACCGAAGACAACCGGCGAAGACGTCTGGACATACGCACTAAGCTGCTCTCCCGAAGTCGCGCCTTCAACTGGCTGGACACCATCGTCACAGGTGACGAAAAATGGGTCCTCTACGTCAACCACGCTCGTAAACGTGTGTGGTGCCAACGCAATGAAGTGCCGAAATCTTTCGTAAAAGGTGAAATTCATGCGAGGAAAGTCATGCTGAGCGTCTGGTGGGGAGTTTATGGGATCTACCATTTCGAGCTGCTGCCTGACAGCATGACTGTCACTGCCGGGGTCTACGCTACCCAACTGCAGAGACTGGCCGACAAGATGCCCAAGGAACAGCCCAGGCTCGACATAGTTCGCTTGCAGCACGATAACGCGCGCCTACACATCGCGAAGACGACTTCTCAGAAAATTCGGTAACTCGGATTGGAATTTCTGCCGCATCCACCGCACTACCCAGATCTGGCCCCAAGTGCCTACCACCTTTTTGAATCACTTCAGCACCATCTGGAAGGGAAGCGTTGTGAAGATCGTGACCACCTCGAAAACGACCTCCGAGCTTTTTTCACCTCCAAGTCGTCGGATTTCTACGCCAGAGAGATTCGAAGTCTTGTGGAACGTTGGCGGAGAGTAGTCGATGTTGATGGAAATTAGTTGGTTGATTAATAAAAGGTTGATAAAAAATGTGTTATTTTATATTGTCGTATTTCTGCAGATACTTTCTGGACACCCTAATAGATCCACCTGACAGCACCGCGGCACAATATTATAAAAAAGCATCAGCAAAAGGTCAGAGTCCGAAGGAGAAGTCATTGCGTTCTAACCACAGCGCCGCGTCCGCTACCGCAGCGGCGACGAGCAATGGTCTGCTGCCCACACTGCCACATTAGTCGACAGCCAGTGAACTGAGGAGGAGGTGCAGCTCGCAGACAGCGCCCTGCGGCTGGACTTTAAGAAGGGTAAATTCAGCAAGTCTGAACAGTGCAATGGCTCCGCTCTAGACTGCCGAGGGGAGACCCGCGAGAAAGTGGGGGAGTGGAGGAATGCCTTGACAGTGAATTATCCGAGGACGGGAGTGTGGAAAAGGCGTTCAGGGGACTGGCTCGAGCGAAGGAGCTCTGGTTTCATCTGCGACCGTGGACGCTTCCGAACTCTTGAAGACAATACCATGTAACAGTGGTCAGTCCTGGCATCCTCTATGGAAGCGTGCACTGGGCCCTGGATAAGGCCTGGAAGCGGCTGCTGCACGTCTCTGGCATGACAGTGATGAGTGGACATGCGGATAGCCTCGATGGCCTGGCGTGTGTAGAATGAAGATTTCAGGGAAACGGTGGAGACAACACCGATGCAGTAGGAATGACAGCAACGTCTGAGGTGGAATAGGCACATCCACAGAAAACCAGGGTATCACCCAAGACGGACGCCTAGAGTTAGAAGTTAGCAGCAGAGGTAGAACACCACGTAGAGTAAAGAAAAGGAGGAAGGACAATATCGAAGGATACTACTCAGAATTCGAAGTTACGGAAAAGGAAGCTCTGATAGGATGAGATCCCACCACGATACTACGTCGAACCGAAGTTTTCACCGCTCTTCGCTTCAGTGACAATAAGTTCGTATAGTATCAGCCAATTTTTTAGTCATGGCAGAAACTTCTACACTTAGCATATCTCTACCGAAGAAAGCAGCTACTAAAGTGATTTAATTTGTGAATATTTCTGCAGCTAAGTCTCATGAATTGTCGGTATACATTTTTTACGCCCTCTTGAACACGGCTAGATTTTCCCTCTGAAAGCTTTCTAAGAAACTCTTAAAATTACATCACGAAAGCGACGTTCTTGTGCATTAAGTAAAATAAAAAAATTCAACTCCGAGTTCGACAGTTTTTTCGATCACATTAAAGGTGAGTCATTTTGAGCTGTCGATCGCTTCACTAGGGACACTTTGTCTACTAAAGCGCGAGACATTCTCAGGGGATTTCCAATGCTTGTCTTCAGATTTCACTCAGCATGCTCTGCTTCGATTTACTAGTTTACTACGTGATTCCATTTCGAACTATGCCAGCAACTGCTCATCAAATACCAAAAGTGATTCGCGAGTGATCTAGAAGCTTCTCAATGACTAAAGAGCAGGTGGCTAGTTCTTCCCAATTTTTCCAACATGCTGAATAGAATCTAAGGACAATGGTGGACTTTAACTTGTTGATCATGATCCTCTATGTAGAACGTTTAGCCAGCGGTTAAAAGGTTCGCATTCGTTTGCCATTGAAGGAAGAAACCAGAGTAGCGGCTTTTACTACATCTGTTGAGCCGCCAGATTCTAGCGCTTAAGTGAACTTCTCTCTCGCTCTTTTGCAGGAAGGGCGGCGCAGTAGGATAGCTTTTGATATGTAATGCCCTAAGAAGTCATTCACGCCTTGCATCTACCGATCCTCTGGGTGATCCTCTTTTCTGACACCTTTCCGTCATTTTAAGGGCCTCTATCTCCAGTTCAAAGAGTATTGTGCCAGCACTTTGCTGCCAATATTTCGGATAATCATTTCTGACGTAGCATTTATATTTCGAAATCTGTTCGAAATCCAGCCTTTAAAGCTAAACTACGGCACAAAACCAGGCTTTAGGGTTCTCAGAAGAAGTGGGCCGAAGTCTTTAATTTTTGGTAGATGTCATATATATATATATATATATATATATATATATATATATATATATATATATATATAATACTTAATTAATGTTGTAGGCGCGTAGTAGGGCAGTCAGAGAAGATGCGGGCTGTCGCATGCATCCGATGGCCAGGTTCCTGGTTCGGAGTTCCCCGCAAGCCAACCAAGCCTACCATCCCTCAGCAGCCGGTGAATTGGTGTCAGACTTCTCCGGCAAGGTCGAAACAGTGACATTGGCTGGCCACCGCACGTGATTTTGTATTGCTCCACGGCATCCCCAACAACTAGAATGTATGGAGCATCAAAAAAGGAATAACGAATAACGCGCTCCTTTGTGCTCTTGTCCACTACGTAAACTGCATTTTCTATGTAGCGGTACCAGAATCTCCTATCAGCTCATAGACTATAAGCAGTAATGAGGGGCAGACATACTCAAAGCACTGAAACGATGGAAACTTTCGGTCTGACGTAATAACAGCAGCCGCTGCGACTGCGCATGGACCCGGAAGGAAGGAGAAAAGATGACTTTCGAGTACCACTACCTCAACTTTTTAACCTAAGCCATTGTTCAAAGTTCGCAATTCACAGTCTAGCGTAAGCGACTGAAGGTATAAAAATACCTAGCAATGTCTGGCTTCAAATAATGGTCAAGCAATTCAGTTCAGGCAATCCAGGAATCGCTTCGTCACATTCACGGAGTTCAATCAGCTCTACGTCTTTTACAGGCCTGCACAGTCAGCTATTCGAGGTGATTGTGGATGTTATGGGTGTTAAGAAACTCAATGGATTGTAGCAAACCTCTCTGGACGCCTCGAACTTGTGATGAATTGAAAAATTTCCCTTCTTCGCTCTTTAATTAGACTTCATGAAGCTCCTAATAAGTTACCGCGTTCGATTTTTAACAACAGTTACCATTTGAATGCGGCCTGTGTAAGAAAGGTTTCTAGTTCAAAACAACATGTAGAGCAAAGCCTTTGTTTGGGCCAGATTTGCAAGTTGGACAGACTTCCTAGGTCGGCTGCAACCAGGCTCCGAAATTTTTAGCTGTTCATGGATTTTAGGATATTAAGGAGGCATTTTTAACTTCAACTCGACACTTTATTACAAGGGGAAGGCCAGAACGGTGCATGAAGAAGCACTGCGGCCACCATTGGAGGATTCGGCTCCTCAAAATTGGTGGCAGACCGGGATGATGGCCTCGGACAGACACTGTGGAGGAGGCTGAAGAGGGGTGGCGTGTGGGAAGGGAAGAGGAGGGTCTCCTACAGAGTGCAACCGTTTCCTTTTCTTCTCGCCTTCAGGCCGCTGGTACATGGACGCTCACAAAACGGTGAGGATCCCTCGTAGTAAATAATATGAAGGTGAAGAGAAGGCATAATCCGTGCTATTAGGACGCACCGAACGTTTTTGAATTTTAAGACTAAATCGATATAACCCATGAAAAGCTGAACAATTCACAGAGTGCAAAAACGACGCTACTTGGCATGCTGCAACTTGCAACTTCCTTGCCTAGAAAATTTCAAATTTAGTCAACGCTTCGGCCATTAAAGCTTGTGAGCTTTCGAAGGACATGTTTAACGTCCTACTGTACACGGGTATACCCCGCGCACGTTTCTTAGAGATCTGAGAAGTTGCGGCATGTCTTCTCTTGGTCTGCGTTAGAGTATTCTTATTCCGAAGAGGCTAAATTTCGGACGATTGGTGGATGCACATTCAGTATTATGGTGTCGTGCAGGGCACTCCACGGCTTTCTTCAAAGTGATCATTAGATGAATGGATGTCGGCCACAACTGAAGAGCGCCATGCTTGCGGGCAACACGCAATGAAGTAGCGACTTCTTCAAAGCTGACAAGGAGAGCCTCCAAACTGGCGGCGAGCTTTTGCGATACATTTTTTACAGGATGTAGGTCCCGTGCGGGCAGTCTAAAACCATAGTAGTTTTTTCGGAATGCTCTTCTGTGGTAGAAAAAAAGCGTGTCGACGCGTGAGCGCAAAATTCATGACGCCTTGTTGCTACCGGACCCTGTGTGTCGGTTTGCGTAATGGTAGTATTGCAACTTCGCAAGAGCATGGTTGTGGGTTCGGTTCCCCCTTGTGCTGGTGTTTTTGCATTTTGCGATTTATCGTCAGTGACACCCTTTATCTCGATTTCCAGCATGTTTTTGGACAAAAATGTCGTTTACGTTCATCGAGCTCTTTGAAAGTGGATAGGTGAGATTTTTGACTTCCAAGTTAAGCAACCCAGATTCATGATCAGCACCCCAAATAACTCCCATGCACAACGTTTGGGCGAAATTGGTACCCCCTCACTGACTCATACCTTCTCTACCCTGTCATAACAAAACAGGAAATCCAGAAACCGAATTCATATTCATGGTCAGCACTCCAAGTAACACCCGTAACGAAGCATGAATAACCTTTTCTCGACCTCGCTAGTACACTGCATGGGCCCCTTTGATTTCTGAACAGTCAAGCTGTTTCAAGATGAAGTGTTGTAGATATCAAATTCTATTATATTCTTTACATGGATGGAGTCAAAAACGCACTAACCAACTGGTGAGAATAGCTAGTGATGTACCAGCCTTCTTCAATAATGATGGAGGATTGCAAAAAAGCATGTAAGCGAACTACAGAGTGTCTCAAAAAATGTATGCACTGTTTGAAAGGTAATAACTTTGCTCGCAGTAAAAGTAGTAAGGAAGTTAAAAATTCATACGAAAGCTTAAAAAAATAGAAATTTTATGACATATGAACAGTTTGGATTGCGCCGTGCACTCGTCTGAAATTTTGCCTTTTGCACTCGATTGATTATGTTTCGCTTGAAGACTTGTTATAATTTCTTCGCAAAGTGGCCGATTCATTTGATTTCAATTGATTTGTGTTTTTTTGAAAGTTTAAAACAAAAACACACTCCTCTTCTTCTTTTTCTCCTGAGCGTTTAGTCCCGCGCAGTCGCAGGGTCCGCTGTTCTTTGATCTGTCGCCACCTCATCCTATCAAGGGCGTCATCTGCCGTGGCGCCGACTTCGGCGAGATCTCTCTTGATGACGTCCTTCCATCTTTTCCTTGGGGCTGCTCTCGGACGCTTTCCGGGTGCCTCGAAATCTAGGGCCAATCTTGTGAGGTGATCCTCTGGTCTTCTGAGGACGTGTCCATACCACCTCAGGCGCTGCTCTCTCATCTTCAGCTGGATCGGGGCTGTCTTCATCACTGCCCTAACATCCTCGTTTCGCACCCTGTCCCGACGGGTCCATCCACATGCCCACCTCAGCATCCTCATCTCCGCCGCGTGCAGTTGCCGCTCCTGCGCCTTACCCAGGGCCCAGCACTCACTGCCGTAGAGGAGGGCAGGTCTCACAACTGTTCTATAGAGCTTGCCTTTGAGCGTCCAGGAGCATCTACGGTCGCAGAGGATCCCTGTGGACTCCCTCCACTTGAGCCAAGCTGCGTTTATCCGTCCCCTGACCGCCTGGTCCGGGGACCCTTCCTCGGATAGGTCACTTCCGAGGTAGCGGAATTCTTCCACCTTCTCGATCGTTTCCCCTTGGCAGTCTAGGATCGATCCAGCGCACTGCTCAGAGCTGATGAACTTCGTCTTCTTCACGTTCAGCCGTAGGCCGTTGTCTGCGAGGGCTCTCTGCCACAGCTGCACCTTCTCCTCCAGCTCCTCCTGGTTGTCGGCTACTAGGGCGATGTCGTTCGCGTAGAGGATCGTTCTGAGAGGGCCTTCCTCAAGGTGGTTCACTATAGAGTCAAGCGTCAGCAGGAAGAGGAACGGGCTCAGAGCCGACCCTTGGTGTACCCCCACTGTGATGTCCACTTTCCTTGTCACCCCGTGTGGAGTTCGTATCGCCGCTTTCGAGCCCTCGTGCATGTCCCTTATGACCGTGATCAGACGTTCCGGGACAACCCTCCCTCGAAGGGCATTCCAGATTGCGGCCCGAGCTAGCCTGTCATAGGTCTTCTCCAGGTCCAGGAATGCCAGGGTTTTCGTTTCTCCCGATATTTCTCCATCACCTGACGAGCGATGAAGATAGCGACTGTGGCGGACCTCTCAGGCATGAAGCCCCACTGCACCTGGGAGATGGGTACCATCTCCCTCAGCCTTGAGTCGACCAGTCGTTCGTAGATCTTCATGGTGTGTGAGATCAGTTTGATCCCTCGGTAGTTGGAGCATTCGGAAGCGTCTCCCTTCTGCTTGAAGATGGGGACTATGGTGCTGTTCCTCCAGTCATCCGAAATCTTACCTTCTTTCGTGATTCTGTTGAGGAACTGCGTCAGTCTGTTGATTCCGAGGTCCCCGAGCACCTTCCAAGCCTCTACTGGCACACCGTCAGGCCCTGCTGCCTTTCCGAGTTTCATCTTCCCTATGGCCTTGCGAACCTCTTTTTGCGTCCAGGGTGGGATGGGTCCTTCCGTTGGTTGTTCTTCCTCAGCCTCCCGACGAGGGAACTCCTCCTTCAGGAGTTCTTTGAAGTACTCCTCCCATCTCTCTCTGACCTCGACCGGCTTCCCTAACACCCTACCGCCAGCACTCTTCACCGTCTTCACTACTCGAATATCTAGGCTAGCTCTATGACGCGCCTTGGCCAGGCGGATGGCGAACTTCTTTCCCTCTGGCCCGTCTAGTTTCTTGTACAGTGCATCCATTTCCGCGTTTTTTGCCTTTGCTACAGCTGTTTTTGCCAGCCTCTTCAGCTTCCTGTAGGCTGTGAGATGCTCGCGTGCCCTCGTCTTCTGCCATAGCTTGTAGGCCGCTTCTTCCTCTTCACCGCAGCCTGCACCTCTTCGTTCCAGAACCATGCCGATTTATCCCCTTTGGTTCCTCCCTTTGTTTCTCCCAGGGTTTCCTTGGCACATCTCAGGATTGTTTGGGATACCCTCCTCCAGGTCTCATTCACGGGCCAGCTGGTTCTGGAAGGCCTGCTTCGAGCACTGCCCTTCGTAGCTCGTTCCGCTCTAATCCCCGCAGTCTCCACCATCGGATCCTGGGTTCCGTCCTCATTTTGGGCCTGGTGGGTAGAGGTATGCTAAGGTCGGCTACCAAGGGTCTATGCTGTGATGTCAGGTCTTCTCCCAGAATGACCTTCACATCCAGGACTGTTTTCAGGGCAGCCCTTCGAACCAGGATGTGGTCGACTTCCGTCCTTCTTCCTCCGCTAGCATAGGTCACCTTCTGGTTCTCCCTCTTCGCGAAGAAGGTGCTACAGACAGCCAGGTCGTGGGCGATAGCCAGATCCAGAATTCGTTCTCCATCCGGGTTAATCAGGCCGATCCCTTTACCTCCATAAACCCTTTCCACTCCTCTTCTGCCACTCTCCACATGCCCGTTCATGTCCTCTGCTATGGAGAGGTAGTCGCCTTCTGGTACGGACCTTATGGCTTCCTCGAGCGAGAGGTAGAAGTCATCCTTGTCGTGCTCGGAGCATCTGCGGAGCGTAGACAGACATGATGGTCCAGTAACCCTCATTCGTGTCCAGCCGCAGTGACATGATGCGGTCATTTATTCTTTGGACAGCCGCTACTGAATCCTTGAGGGACTCCGCGACAGCTATCCCTACCCCGTTCCTCTTGGTGTCCTCTCCGTTGTAGTACAGCTTGACCCCTTCTCCGATCTCCCTGGCTTTCGTCCCTTTCCATCGCGTTTCCTGCAGACACAGGACTTGTATCCTTCTGCGCTTCATCAGGTCAGCCACCTCCCTAAATCTTCCGGTCAGCGTTCCCACATTCAGAGTCCCCAGTCGAACTTAAACCTTAAAAACACGCTATGGCCGCGAAAATGAAGGGTGTCCTAAAAAATGCAGGTACTATTTGGAAGGCTCTAACATTGTACCTAATGAAGCTTTCAAAGGCGTTTGAGACTCATATGAAAGCACAGAATAACAGATTTCCGTTGCATAAGAACAGTCAAGATTGCGCTATGTTCCCGCACGAAACCTTGTTTCTAATTCGATTGATTGTGCATCGGTTGAATGCTTGTTACATTCTTCTTTTTTTTTCTTTACAATTACTTGGCCCGATTAACCTGTTCTGTGCTTCTTTTGACGTAATTCGTAGAGCAGTAGCTGCAATTATGCCGAGTTACCTCTTTATCCAGCTTGAGTCATCATTCCACAGAATCCGACATGGAAGATGGGGCTCGTGTTCACATTTATTTTATAAATTGTGCAATCAATATACTCGAATGTCACGTGTCTTTCACATGATTTTCAAGTTATAACATTAAAAGAGCACCGCACAGATTAATGTGGCCAAGTAGTAATAAGATTGTGCCATGCATTCAGCCCATGCACAATCAATCGAGTCGGAAATGCAAGGTTTCAAGCGAGGGCATGGCTCAATCTTAAATATTTGCACGTCTCAAAACTTTTGTCAGGCTATGGTTTTATATGAGGCTCAAACATCTTCAAAAGATTCACAATCAGCAATGTTAGGGCCTTTCAAATAGTACCTGCATTTTTTAGAATACCTTGCATTTTTCGCAAGCCATAGTGTGTCATTTAATGACAGAAAACTTAAAAAAAGCACCAATCAATCAAAACGGCCGTTTTGTGAAGAAATTATAACATGTATCCAAGAGAAACACAATCAATCGAGTGTAAAGGATAAAAAAGGATAAAGGACGGAGTTACTCAAACCCTTTTGGGATGCGCCACGCGTTCTACTTCTATGGGATGTCGTGGGGGCGACTTGAGTGCGTATTTGGCCATAAAATGACTTGCGGTGGCCAGCTGATGAACAAGTCAGCGCTCTATCCTTCCCAGACAAGTCTGGTACCAATTCACCGACCCCGGAGGGAGGAAGGCTTGATTGGCCTGGGCGGGAAATCCGACCCAGAAACCTGGTATCGGGTGCGCGCGACAGCCGGTGCCTCCTCCGACTGCGCTACACGCGCTCAATCAGTCAAAAATTGTCACCCTTACACTTTCAAAGAGTTCAAAGAACGACACTTGTTGTCGTGTTTTTGGTCGAAAATGCGTTAAGAAAGTGAAATTCCTGACGATAAATCGCAAAATGCAAAAACATCAGTACAAATCGAAGCAACAGTCATGCCCCCGCGAAGCCACAACACTACTACTACACCAACCAACCACGTTGGTCCGTGTGGCAGTAGGGCGTCATGAACTTCGGGCTCACGTGTCCACACGCGTTTTACCACAGAAGAGCGTTCCGAAAAAAATAAGTTTTGGACTCCCCACACGGGACCCTGCATCTTGTAAAAATTGCATCGCAAAAGCTCACCGCCAGCTTGGAGGCTTTCGTTGTGAGCCATCCTAGAACGACCGAAATCGAGGAGTGCTTGTGTTTAATACTATTTCTGAGGAACCTGGTGGTGGCAGTGGTTCGCCGCTCATAGTAATTGCTCATCTTCTGCTTCTTCTATGCATGTGATTTCCTGAGGTGAGACTAACTCTTACGCGCCTAGGCTTTCGTGTCAAAGAAGTGAAAACCAGTAAGAACCTTTGTCCAAAGGCACAGCAACATAGCACTCCCTTCTCTGTTCCCAACTCCGTTATTTGGAAGCAAAATGTACTATCTCGAAAAGCGACGATTCTAACAGCAAGAGAAAACGACGTAGTAGTGGTTTCCCGTCCATCTGCTCAACTTCGTATCTGCAACGGACTAGCCATGAAATTCTACCATCTTTCGATTTCTGGTCTTCGGTCATTCACCGCTTTACAGAGCAAGTTCTGCTCTACACATATAAAAAGTACAGTTCGATATCGTCCTCGAAGCTAATGAGGAATAAAATTAAGTAAGACGTGCTGCAGCGCGGCTTGCGCAACACTTTCACGATCTTATGCACCTTATTATGCATGAGTGGGCCCATACGAATTGTGCTGATCAATCGTGGGCTAGGATGCATAGGCAGATGGTGTTTGAATTTTGAATTTTTTGGTCCATTCCTACAGCTTTTATACGAATAGGCTTATACTGCATTATTTATGGGCCACGTCGCAGAGGTGACCCGACACGCCCGTGGCGTATCCAGCACTTGCCGCTTCGCAGTGACATAGGAGCGGTGATAGTTTGCCAATTCGTGTTCGGGCCTAATGCAGCTTCGAAAAAGCTCGACCGTAGGGCAACGAAAGGTGAGGTCCAATGAGACATCTTAGTGAGACTTTGATTGACGTCTCTCACCCTCGACCGCGGCGTGGTTCTGGGATTAGCCAGTCGGACACTTGTCGCACTCATTTCCCGCTACGGAACGGCTGTGCACTCGCCTGTTTTCCCAAGACAAACTGCTTGACCAACAGGTCTCAGTGCAGCCACTCTCCCACGCTCCCAACTCAGCTGGATCCCCTGCTACCAGAGGTTGTTTAAGAGCGACCTCTTTGACAGCTCACTTGTTTGCTATTAAGCTCCGACAGCTGGTGAGCTGAGCTGTCTTTCGCGACTGCTGACGTTAGGTTGGGCTTAGTGGGCAGTACGCTTCAACGCCTCCACTGTACGCGTTCGACGCTACTGATTGTCCTCATTCGCCCCTACGATACAGCACGAACAGTGTTAACTTGGCTACGGCCCTTCTCACCGCCAACTTGAGAGGCTGATTCAAAAACAGCGGCATTCCAGCTCAGTGCTAGCACCCCATAATAAGCCTTATTGGTACGAGCGGCTGACATACGCCGTACCCACTAAATAATCTCCGGTATGCCACGTAAAGGCGGCGTATGTAGTGATGTGGCAAGGATGTATTTACTTAGGAATACACTGTCTTCATGATAACTCCACAGTTCCTTTTGATGAAACCACTCCTACATGCTTTTGAAAATGCGCTCTCACATTCTGCCCGTCAGAATCGTTATGATGTGATTAACATAATCAAATATTTGTCAGAAAAGCGGATTTCTGTGGAGCGACAGTCAAGTTCGCGCTTTTCGTCAGCCTCTAGGCTGTTGCAGTCACAGTGCGAGACGTGACAGGGCATGGTCAGGGCAGGCCAGTTTGCGGTCAAGCGTTCATTTCCTTCCAAATGCGCTAAATACCTCGACAACACTGGAGCTGACGAAGGTTACTCTCCACCCCACCTTCTGAGAAAACAAGCAAAGGTAGCGAAGAGTGGAAGCCTCCTAGGCTGCTGATGACAGTGACCTTCGTTTTTTTAAGCAGTAGGAATTACTTCTTCGCAGATTTTGTGGAATCAGAGTTTTCTGAAGAGTAAATGGTACCGGAGAGACTACGCAATGAAAACTCAAACAAAATAGCCACTACCACAGTACCTTAACATGTCCTCAGTGGAAGAACTGAAGAAGGTTGAATTATTTCAGCAGAGTCACGAATCCCCACATATGATCGCTGCTGTGTGGATGCTGCAGCTCCAGCACGCATCTGACAGATCCACAACGATGAACTCTCCGGGAATATGCTGTGTCGTGATAACCGTCCTTCTGCACCTGTTTCGAGGCCTCCTTATCACTTTTGTACTTGGTCTGCGTAGCAAATAGACAGAAAGGGTTGCTTCAGAGAAAGCTGGACATCACCCAGATCGCGGAACACGGGTGACAACGCAGCCCTTGAATCTCAAGGAAGAGTGAGCCTTTCGAGTGCTTCACCGCTCACCAACCCTGATGTGGTTTGCTCCACTCGCTCCTCCACGTGGAGTGTCATTAGAAATGCGCTGCTGAAAGTCCGATTTCGTTACGACACTTGGCCGGTGGGAGCTCTTGCCCGGCCAGCGTATTCATCAGTCCCCCTAAAAGATCATTCCCTCTTGCTAGGCAAAATAGCAGAACTGACATAAACAATCTCCTTGCCGATATTTTCTCAAAGGGCACCTTGTTTAGTGCAACAATTCGCACATACATGTCAGATACGTGGCTCTCATCTTACAAGCTTCATCTAACATATATGTATGTGACTCTTGCGAAGGCTCACCAATGGGGACGTTGCTCTTTGGACGGACATCAGCGAGCCCAGTTGATTGCTTTCGAACGATACTCCTAGTTCTCCCCAGCTTCATTTCCTTGCCGACGACGAAAGGCAGACCACTGCTGTGTTCACCTCCCACGATATTACTTATGTAGAAGGTGCCAGAAAGAAGGTGAAGCTCGAGAATCTGCCCGCGAGTCTAGACCATCCTTTAAAAACGTGTTCTACGCTACGGAAAGGCGCCAGCAAGGTCCCAGAGGGGCGAGAACAGCTGTCAGCGCCTGACGGACAACTCGTTCCGATATTGGAGAGGATACTATTGATAAGTTTCACTTCACAACCGTCCCTGAAGAAGTTTGGAGCAAACTTCTCAGTCAGCTGTTGTTGAGTCTAGAAACAGGGAACGCACATACATCCATGGGTAGCGCCATTTTTGCTACCTGCGCAGTATTCCCACTTGGATGGGGAATTCCATTCCACAGGTGTTACACCTGTGGAATCAATCTCAGTAGGCCTTCGAAAAGACGCGAGCATGTGGACACAGTTTAGGTAGCAGCTTACTATCCGAACAATTCCTGTCAAAGCTTAAGCATTGTCCGGATGATTTGGGAACTCTGCCAAACAACACTCGTTCCTTTGGCGGTTAGCGTCGCGAAAAGAAGCGTCCCGAACCGGGCGTGGGCTGAAGGCTGCCCTGTTCGGGAAGAAGAGGAGAGCAATGTGCCTGTGATTCTAGTCATTGTACAGTCTGATTGCGCTCTCAGGCGTGCGTAGAGGCAGCAGCCGAATGAGGCTGCCGAATGAACTGCAAACCGAGGTTCTTGGTTCGAATCCCACTCGCGCCAACCACGCCCTCCGTCTCTGGGTCGCAGAATTGGTACCAAATTTGTCTGCGAGATAGAATACTTTAATTTGTTCATTGGCTGGCTACGGCAGTACACTGTGTAGATCAAGTACGCTTCCAAACTGCCTTTACGACATCCCGTTAAAGAAGAATTCGTGGCGCTTCCCAGAAAGGGCCAATGCACGCCGTTCTGTCTCCAAGAAGATCTGTGAAATTCGTTCCCCCTCTCTGAACCGACGCCTAGCACGCAGCTAAATGTGTATAGTTCTATCCGGATTCCCGCTGTTCTTATTTTTCAAAGAAAGCAAACAAAATGATGCGAGAAGACGAGGCAAGACAGTCGAGCGGCATCTCTTGTTTACGACCGTTTACTCCCTATGAAAACGAAAGAAAGCCCTGCAACAGGGAAAGGAAGAAAGCAGAACTCAAGCCAGGAAGTAGATTCAGCCCAAGTCTAGCCCCGAAGATCAGAGAATTAGTCCAGTTGCCAGCAATGTAACTTCAGTGAAGGGCACCTAGTGAATGGAATTACTAGGCCTAGGCAATGTCCAGTTAACGGCACTCCCACTGTTACATATTGGTGATGGTATTCCCCGTACCTAAATTGGCTGGGGGCGCACTTTTCAACAGAAATTATTCAAGCTTCCTTCAGAAATTGCACACACTGCTCAGGTGACCATAGGGATCGTGCTGATCAAACAATGAGCAGGCCTTTAGGCCTATTTGGAGGAGAAAAGAGTGCCACGCGCCTGTGTCTGCTGTATCAGGTCGACCGCATAGGTCATCCATACGCTTGCATGGGTCTGAGCTGCAGAAGACTCCACTCGATGCAGTATGGGCTGGGAGGGGTAACTCTTGGACATTTGAACCTGGGACGCGATAGAGCGCAACGCAAGCCCACGATACGTAGAAACAATCAAGCGTAGGTCAGAATGAATCCTCATATATCCTGATCATGAATCCAGAATGAATTATCCTCATCGCATCTCCAACTCAATCTATGCTCCAGAGATATGAGGTGAAGGGCACGATAAGGTGGCGAGCAGTGACCCGATTGAAATCCGGTTTAGCGAGTTGACAGACTGTCCTTGGAAGGGTTACCAGTTCCCCTTCAGTATTGGAACACGCTCTTGGATCAGTTTTCTGGATGCCAACATTCCATCCCTGCCTCTCATTTACATTTGCTGTTGCGTTGCATTATAATAATGAACACGTGTGATTCTGCATCATGTTCCCCTTTCAAAATCCGAAGAAGGCATAACTTGAGTGGTCGGAAATGGGTTGTTTTGCTGATCACTTTTTGTTGCTAGCGAATTGCTCATGTTACTCTGTGGAGCTTAATGCTACCTCGTTGCGTTTTGATGAAACGGAGGATGTCCCCGAAATGCACGCATTGTTTGGACAGCAATAACTTTCACAGCATATGCTGATGTCTGGATGAATTCCCAACTCAGCCTCGTCAATCACTACCAGCCTTTGAAGAGACTTGCGAGCGCATGGAAGCACATGAAATTAGAAATTCTATAAATAATAATTCACACTGTAAGGAATGCGCCAGGCACGGTCTAAAGCCTAAAATTCTGGACTCGGGGTATGGGGATAAACACTTGCCACAATTTTGTCGGAAACTGAACCTCTCGCTATGTAACGTTATCAATGATTGAAACTGAACAACCACACACCGCTGTTCCAGAATTGGTACCGGCAAACATAGGGTTGCTCGAAAAAACATAACTTGGAATGGAAGGGATAATAGGGAAGAAAGATAAAGGCGCTGCAGGATCTCAAGATCGCAACATGCGCTTCATCTCAATTCCGAATTGTAGATGCGATTGTCACGGTAGGAACGACTTGCTTGTTACGTCCCTGTACCAACCATTATTTCATTTGCTAGATTCTATTTGGAAAAGGCGAACATCCTCCAAACCAAAGCAGCGTCAAATCACAAGCGCTCTTCACACAGAGCTTAACATCCACCACTGGTCCAAAACATCTCAACAGCAGGAGAGCTCTAGACGCTTGAGCCAAAAAAAAACGTTTTTCGTGATTAGCATGGCTACTCAACGTTTAGATGTCTCCTGAAGCACTGTTAGATCTCAGTGCTTTTTAGGCGATTTTAAGGGAATCATATCCTAATCAGAAGTTTAAGCAAAGTGATCCGGAAATAACTAATCTCCCAAACCTGTAATTGGCGTTGGGTCCTACGGTAGATGTGCCACATAAACCACAAATCGAGTATATATCGTGATCACCTCCCAGCTGGGTCGGTAAAGCTCTTCACACAGCGAATGCATTTTTGAAGCACCCTGTGAGAAGTATGGACCTGAGGAGAAAGTACAGTTTGGTACGGCAATACTTCATTACTGCATGAATCTACGGATTATTACACCAGGATTACCAAAGGACGACTAGTGCGAGTTATCCCTTCCTTCACCATCAGTTGTGGAAGAAGACTTCAACTAGTTGCCGGGTGCTTTTACTTGCTTTTCAAGGCTAGTGGATCGAGTGGCGCTAACCGAAAGGCGGTGCAAGTCAGAAGCGGGTTTTCCAACCTCATTCTCGTCATAAAATTCGTAGAATTTGTCCAACGACGTAAAGGAGAACATTAAAACGAAAGCGTTAAACAGGCTGCGCGTATACGATAGCTGTAAAAGGCAACCTACTCTTGCTGCGACTAGGCCAAACGTAAACGCTTCAGTTGTGCAAAAGATGCAGGTTGGAGACCCGCTCTAGACTTGAAACCGAGAAGCTACTCTACCTCGGGGTTTCCCAAGACGGCATCCAGCATAACATAGGCTCTGCGGGTTATCTGGTAGTGGATATACTGGTAAAAGCACTTCTTACAGGTATCCCGACGTTGTGGAATACTCGTCACAGCACTACCTGCTGAGGAATTGGCCGGAATATATAGCTTGGTTAAGTGCACCAGAAGATAGAGGTCTAACGAAGAGTAGGCTTCCGCGAGGGCTCGACTTTAGCTTAATTGGGTAGCCTTCAAACTTGAGTGTGCTTGCTGACAAGAGACAATCGGCTGGCGATTAGGTGCTTAGTCGCCCTTGAAAGGTGGAAAAACAAGGGGATCACCTGTAGAGGGCGGTAGTCTCGGTCCTGTCGGTCGAACGTGGGTGATTGAGCATCTGCTGTGGCCAACACCGAGCAGGCCAGTGCCAGTAGGAGCAGACAGTGAATCATGACGTGCATGAAGCTCTTCCACCGGCCTTTTATATGTGGTCGGACTCCGCCCCACTGTCTCAACGAAGCTGGCACCGCAGCTAAAGGGTGACGAGGATGGGTAGCAGGTGGCCAGGCAATTGCCTCGCACTCACCGTAACGATGCCGATGACGAGGTTGATGTTGAGCATCGCGAATTTCGGAAACTCCCCCGGAAACTGCGAGCGAATGGACCAGTTCATGGAGTGGGGAGCGGATGTGTCCTGGACACCTGAACAGACTGTAATTGAGAACACCTCGATTCCACGCCTGACACAGCTCACAGGGATGTCTGGCCTTATCCCTTGGGCGCATGCCGCGGCTTGCCGAGAACAGCGTCCAGTTTGTCGTTCCCGGACCGTTGTCCGGTGCCTGTCAACAGGTTTGCAGTTGAGATGGAATACGAAATACTAGAAAAAAAAGAAAAAAGAAAAAACCGAAGTCCACCCTAGCTGCCAGATTCGACTGGCCGGACCGACGTGCAGGATACAATCTGCGCAGATGGGGACACTCCAGCACACTCTGCGCATGAACGTGCCACGCTCCTAGGGGTATGTGTAATTAGATTTTACGATTTACGGCGATTTGTGGCAATTTTTTACGATTCACGATTTACGACATTTTGGGTCGTAACTCGCAAATTTTCGTTAATCTGATCTTTGACCTAACTCCAAATAAGGTGATGCAGCCCTGTTATAAAGATGCGCCCACTTTAAAAGTCCCACTCATTCTGTGTTTGTTTTAGTGTTTATGTTCTGATGTCACTCCATGAGAGGAGACACCGTACTGTGCACAGGCCTCTTAAGTTCAACTTATCTCTTTGCTTAACTGACTCTTACATTCCTCTAACACTGTAAGGGCTATCGTTTGCTCCAGACCTGTTCTAAAGGAGAAGCAAGAACCGTACACAACAAAAGTAAGCTCACTGGGAGATTGGACTCCTCCCTTTCCAGCAAGACACACATTCCTACTGTCGAAGAACGTTCCATTCCAGCCCACAGAAAAATATTCGAGGCTACTTTGTGGGGAAAAAGATGACAGTTCGCTGATTCACATCCTATTAAATAACAACCAGCTGGTCAGTCTGTTCATAAACGATTCATGCTAACCCCTTCACCCCTCCGAACATGACTGACGCAAGCCATGATGGAATGTGATTCGTGATTGGAAGCGGGGTGTAGACTGTTTATATCGATTAACACTAGGCCACAGTGTAGAGCAAGTGGATATTCAAAGTACTGTAAGAGCAAACCTGGAACTGTTCAAACAAAAAGTCGAAGTGGTTGTGGCAATTTTGGTCTTCCCTTCCAGCGAAGTGGTTGAAATTGTCGCGCTCACCCTGTCTCCGTTTTGAGTGCTGTGGACTTTCAGAGAGCAAACGCTCGTTGGAGATGGGTAGCTCGCGAGTAGACAATGACTATACGGTAGTGCGAAGTTTTAGCTTGGAATACGTGCGCAGGCGTAGGCGTAGGCGCAATTGCAAAGGAAACCGGTAGAAGGTAGAAGCCTCGGGGCAATGACAGACACTTGGAAGGAGTCATTGCATACGGTGGTGCGTGACTACACGAGGTGGATGTTAATGCGCTGTTGTTTCTTCTATACGACCACACATCCACCTTTGTTTGCCTCCACATTCGGGTATGGAGAGGAATTCCAGTGTGTAGGCAGTTTTAAAAGTGTGAGCTATTCGGGCTACACCCCGAAGTCCCTTCCACTGCCCAAATCTGTGCTCTCCTCTGCGTCGGCGGAGGAGAGCGCAGAACACGGCATACTATTGTTTGTTTGTTTTCTTCATTCACAGTGTGTGTCGTCTCTTTCTCCTTATTGGGCCTATGATATGCTCCGGCGACGCTGTGTTGCGCGGCCTGCTACGCACTGCGTAGCAGCTCGCGTAACACTGTCGCCGACGTCGCCGACAACAGCGTCGGCGAAGTATAACGTAGGCCTTAAGGCCCCCACAGAGTTCTGCGGCAACGCCGCTCGCCGCAATGGTTAAGGATAGGGCAGGGATGCCGCCGGCGGCGAGCTCTGCGTCTCGCTGCCGCAAAACTCTGTGGGGGCCTTTAGGCCCCGTTTCTAGTTCGTCGCGGCGCAACGCGATGGCCACGCAATGAGGCCAAATTGATTGATTCCGTCGCCCGGCGTCGACGCCCGCTGTCCGGCATGAATCGCGTGAACCCACGACCAATCGCGTTGGATCGCGTCGGGCTTGAAGCCCCGTTTATACTTCGACGCCGAGCGACGCGACGCCACGTATAGTGGCTGTATTGATTAAGCGACGCGATCGATCAATTTGGCCACTTTACATGCCGTCGCGTCGCTCGGCGAAGTATAAACGGGGTTCACGCTCGAAATGGGTGCGATGCGATGGATCGCGGTGGAATGGAGAGCGGTATGGCTCCGATCCGCTGATTTTCGAAGTTTGGCCTCGCACTTGCTCTTGATTTTTGTTTTATTTTTCTTCGGCGACACCCTTGACATGTTTTGTGCGTTCTCCGTAGACTGTTCAGTTCCGTTTCAGGTCGCCGACCGCCCGGATTTTCTGGAGGTGAGCCGGATTTTGCCCACAAGGTGAGTGTCCCACATGTGTTCCAGTTGTGATGTTTTCACGTGTTTGTTTCCACTGTTTTTTTACCGTGATTGTGTTCTGCCTTTTTGTTTATTAGTGTTGTTAGAATTGTTACATGTTAATAGTCATCCCCATCCCACATCCCTTACGATACGCATATCCTGTGGCGTATCCACGATCCATTGCTGACCTTTAGGATCAGTAATTGCTCGTGAGCGCTAGAGGCGTATCCGTCCGATGACCTTTTGGATAACCGATGTGTCGAGAATGCCAGAGGCGTGTTCCTAAGTAGCACATAACCTGGGACCTTGAAAGTGGACCCGGAAGTGTGCTAGTACGCAATGGTAAGTAGTCGCGGATCGCGTCGCAGGCGGCCTTAAGGCCACCACAGAGTTCTGCGGCAACGCCGCTCGCCGCAATGGTGAAGGATAGGGCAGGGACGCCGCCGGCGGCGAGCTCTGCGTCTCTGCCCTATGATGAAGGATAGGGCAGCGGCAACGCCGCAGAACTCTGAGGGGCCTTTTAAGGCCCCCACAGAGCTCTGCGGCAACGCCGCTCGCCGCAATGGTTAAGGATAGGGCAGGGACGCCGCCGGCGGCGAGCTCTGCGTCTCTGCCCTATGGTTAAGCATAGGGCCGCGGCGCTGCCGCGGAACTCTCTGGTGCCTTTTAGCCCTAGTTTATACTTGCGCCGCCACGCGGCGCGGCACCACGATCGCCATGGATATCGAATTTTCGCGCCGCCCGGTCGATATCTATCCCGACTGTCGTGCCGCGCCACGCAGCGGTGCAAGTATAAACTAGGGCTTAGGGTCCGTTTATACTTCGACGCCGAGCGACGCAACGCCACGTTGATCGTATCGTATTGTGGCCACATTGATCGCGCAACGCGATTGATCAATTTGGCCACTATGTATGCCATCGCGTCTCTCGGCGTCGGAAGTATAAACGGGGCCTTAGGGTTCGTTTAGTGTGCCCGCGATGCGCGACGCGATGCCATGTGTAGTGGCCGAATTGATCAATCGCGTCGCTTGATCAATGTGGCCAGTCCGAATGCATCGCATCGAGCGTCGCGCGCACACTGACGGAGTAGTTGTACTGAAGCTTCAGTATCACTACTCTGTCAGTATCACTGCGCCGAAGCCTGATATTGTCGGTCGATGTTTCAGAAATTGTAAGTACTTTTCTTGGAAAGTTTTAAAGCTTTTCCCCTAACAGTGTTTCAATCGCTCTACGGCTAAAAGTAGATCTGAATTCGGGTATTGCGTGGTGGGTATTGCTAACCATCAGTACCGTCTCATTACGCATTTTATGTTTAACTGCTTTCGTGACGATTCGTATACAGTTTTCCTTTGTCACTTTTAAAATGAACTTTTATAAATCAAAAAGAACCACTTCCTTTTTAAGCCCAACTCATTTTGGATTTTCAAAAGTCAAACAAGACACCTTCGAAATCAAATTGGATGCTTATGGAATCAAATTGCAGCCGCTTGAAGAAGCTGCACGTTACACCTTCTATTCAAAAGCTACTACAGAGGGTACCCAAGAAATATGCTCATGTTGTTTCAGTGGTCGTGGGTATCCTATCCTACTATGCAGTGTTCCTGGGCGAATTTCAAAATGTAACGGCCCTTCTCTGCATCTTGTAGCTGCTGCAATCGTCGAGATTTTCGGCGGTGAATTTTTTAGACATTTCAGTCTTCACGGTAGATCTATGCACAGCCAACAAATTACCAAGACTTTGGGAATTTAATGGTCATTCAAACGACGTAAGCTTTTTGTGCGAAGGCATGCATTGGTTGGAATAGAGCATTTTAATTTCGACTTTCCTAAAAGATGTAATGATTGGTATGAAAGGTGCTCGACTAAAAAGAAAAGTAAACGTAAAAGTAGAGCAAAGCAAAAACTTGGGAAGAGAACCGTCCACCTTGAGCTGAAAATAACACAACAAATATGCAAATATGGATCATTTTTGTTCAACGTTTTATTTTGATTTCGATTAACGGCAGGAAAACTCTAAAGTTTTAGTTGTACTGATTTACACCTCAGGACACTCTTAAGCTGCGTTCATACTCCGCAGCGGCAGTGGGGCAGTCACGCTGAAGTATAGCGCGAAGGGGCGGAGCCACACTGCGGCAGCGAAGCCCGCAGTGAGAGGGTGTGCACACTTCCGCTGCCCCAATGTTGCCGACAGCGGCCGCCGGCAGTGGCAGCGAGTAATGACTCGGACATTCCTCACTGCAGCTGCGAAGACCAGCTCCGCCCACATTCCACGGCCGCTGCAAAGTGTGCACGCAGCTTTACGATTTAAGACTCAAGCACGCTTTGCAATGGCAGTAAACTCGGTTTGAGCAGCAAAAGAGGGTGCCCGCAGCTTTCGCAAACGATGCGCGAAGCAAACAGCAGCGCGCGCTTTTTAGCTGCGCCGTTTGCTACTTGCTTGTAGGGTCGCACGCGCACGCACCGCACGTGCTCTTGCCTGCAGCCGCAGCAGGAAATGTCGTTCGACATTTCTTGCTGCAGTGGCAAAAAGGCCCCGCTGCGGCAGCAAAATGTGCACACGGGTACGACGCTGCCTTTGCTTTGCAGCAGAAGAGGCAGCGAAGTGTGTTCGACCCTTTACGATTTACGATTTACTACGGGTTTTTTCTTCGTAATTACGATTTACGAAATTATGGATCTCAGTTATGCACACCCCTGATCCCGAGACAGCCGGACGTCCATCCACTGCATCCCAATTGCGTCTCTGGGCTGCACACGGTTTCATTCCCTTGCACACTAGGTGGGTTTGCGCCACCTGCTCCTGCGACTAGTAGCCCTATGCACCTCTAAAAAGAATCCGAAGGGCCGCTAAAGAGGAGATCCATTTCTCAACGTGTAGATAAATAAAGCTGATGTTAAAGCAACTACTGGCAAAGACAATAAAAAGCTGCGCGAATAAGGGTGGCTTTCTTCGGACGGAGCCTTAAATGATGTACATCTAACGACGCTTTTCCACTGAAAGAAGCTTTAGCGGTTCAGTGGATTTTTTCTTGAGTGATCAGCGTACACGCACCAACGGGACGACGCGTTTATGTCTCAAACTTGGGTAATTAAACCAGTTGTATATGTATTGTATTGCAAATATACATATATCAGACCATCAGGTGACATACGGTAAATAACAAGGAAAAAAGTTGTGATATGAGCTGGTGATCGAGAGAAAATGTGGAGCGCCGCCCGTAGGAATTCAACTGCGTACTGGTAATGAGCCAAAGAAATGAGATATGAACTCGACAGATTAACGTGATATAAAGCTTAGGAGTTGCAAGAGCCGAAAAGCTGAAAACCCTAAAAGGGATGAAAGGGCTAAAAAGCTGGAAAAGCTACAAAGGCTGACAGAGCCCAAAAGAACTGAAAAAAGTGGGACAGGTAAAAAAGGCTAAGAAAGCTGCAAAGGCTGGAAGACCCTAAAAAGGGCTGGATCGGCGAAAAGGGCTGAGAAGGCTGGGAACGGGTAAAGCTGGTGGACCTGGGAGGCTGCTGCCGACTGCTGTCGGCTCCGACCGTGGCACTGCCATCGGGAGTCCCGTGGGTTCGCCGCGCATTGTTTTGGAATGTGCAGCGCGGCGCCGGCGAGAGCCCCGATGGCAGTCGGAGATAAGGGCTTACAGAAACAAGGGCCTGGTATCGATTGATTTGTAAGCATTACATAAAAGGATAAGTAAAAATCAATCGCGAATAGTCGCGATACTCCCCACGGCCCAGACGGACCGGGGAGCCACAGAACAGATCTTGACAACAAAAAATGGGTAAACCACGGTCGGAAGAACAAGCAATGTGATTCGAAACAATATTCTACGTCGAAGCTAGTGAAGTTCCAACTCTTCGAAGGAAGAACGTGGTACCACGCTGATTCGACTTACGGCTTAATCTTGCCGTACACGGTTGAGAGTCGAGCATCAGTGAAATGTGGCACACGGGCCACTCCTGTACCTTGTCTTATAGTACACGATCGGGAAACTCGCACGTCAGCGAGTGTGGCACACGGGCCACTCGTGTACAATGCCTTGCAGTACACGATCGGGCAGGTCGAACATCAGCGAGTGTGGCGCACGGGCCACTCATGTACCATGTCTTACAGTACATGATCGGAAGAGTTGAACATCAGTGAGTGTGGCACACGGGCCACTCGTGTACGAAGCCTTACTGTACACGATAGGGAGTTTTGTTCGGCAGCTGGAAATTGGTCAGACGTAGAATACTTCAGCGTGAATGGGAAACATTGTTGTTCGTTGACGGTTGGTTTGCTGGGGTTTCTTTTCTCAGATAGTCTTCTCATGGGAGCTGAATTGTGATAGAGATTTGCGTACAAGTTGGACTGTGACTATGGCCACCCGTAGTGGTGCGCACAGTAGTGTGAGAGCTGCTCGCACGAGAAGTTGTACGAGACGGAATCCCATGACTTGCAGGAACAGGTAGGATAGTGCAAGTGCGAATAATACCGCCAGAAGACTGAAGAGGATGGTCTTGCACCACCCGAACATGACATCCAATATGTGTGATGTGTCTGGTAATTTGATGTCGTGGTAAGTTGTGCTGTTACCTTGCAAGAGAACTTTCAACGTGTCGTGGAAGTTGTTGACGTATTTGAGAATTCCGCTCAAGGTGAAGTGGTTCACCGTCTTTCCACACGTGACTGTGCATTTGAGAAATTGTCGAGCGGAGTCGAGATGGAAGTTTAGATCGACAAACTCCGGCGTTGGTGAACATGGAACCACGAACGCATGTTTATCGCAAATGATTTCTCCAAATGTGCGACTCGAGGCGTGGCATAAGATCTTGGCTAATGCGCCTTTTTCGCAGTGGCAGCAGCCTTCTATCGAGGTGCTATGAATTGTGCAGATGTAGTTATCTATCACTGTTATGGATTTGTCGACTGTTTGATTGAATTCGATTGAGAAGTCCGCGGATACCAAGTGCGGGATCTTCGCTGTTACCGAGCCGTCATAGCTTTTGGAAATTTCCCATGAAGCCATTTTGATTGGAAGGAGGCTGGTAATCTGTTGGAATTGATGTTCAATGTCCTTTTTAGAACAATCGCAATGGACGCTATTCTCTGCGCTGTTGCATGTGCAGTCGTCTTTGAAACTGCAATTCATGCGTTGAGCGTGATCTGCCGTAGGGCACTGCAAATCTGGCACGAACTTGTTGTCCCAGATGGCTATGTCCGTCCCGTCTGTGATGTTTTCTCTCTTCAATGCTGGAGTGGGTGGTATTGATATGGCTGTCATGGTTATTCTCATGTCGGACACAGTCGTCGGTACATTTGGAATCAATGCTAGTACATAACGACGGTTCCCAGTAGTAGATCTCAAGCTTTCGGTCGTTACTTCCAACTTTATCTCTTCGGTCCAACGTGCACATCGGAAGAGTTCGTATATCTTCTCGTTCCGAGGTTTCGCATAGATTCAATAGAAGAGGCATCCTGAGCTAAGAAAGAAGCAATCACATCCAGGTCCTCCACTTGATTCCATGCATGCTGTGCGGCCTGGGAAGTTATTTCCTGGCTCCAGTTCAGGGATGAGACTCGAACTGTTTATGCCTGCACATTTGAGGTCTTGACAGGAACCCATGGTGGGGCATCGTTTGCTGTCAATTGAGGTCAAGACTGTTGAGCGAGTGAAGTAGGAGGTATACCGCTCGCAATGAAGATACAACCCTTTCCAGCGAAGTTTTATATTCGCTATTAGGGTTGCATTATGTGTGATGCGTATGCAGGCTTCCCTGTGGAATGTGTTGATCTTCAGGAGTTCTGTCAGCGTGATATGGCATGCCTCGTGTGTTCCATCATTCGAGCAAGTAGTCGCCTTGTGTTCCAGGATGTTGATATGTTGGCAAGCGTCTGTTTTTTGACTAAGTATTCCCAGGATAGCTAGAGCGGCGAGTAACCGTTCCTTCCTTGAACTGGTACGTTTTGTACGCCGGCAGGGTAGTATTTTGCTTGCCAGTGCTTTTAGCACTCGGAAACCCATCAATAAAAGAAGTTTGACGAGATAGAGGATAATGCGTATGGGTTTCCCTATCGTCATTGGAACATAGAGCAGGATGTAGCAGAATGCGACGAGACCGTAAAGTATTAGTGCTGCAAGGAAGATTGCTCCGGCTGGCCAACACTCCGGATTGAGTAGTACTGCTAGGCAGATGGAGCAATCCAGTTGCTCACAGAAGTTCAGTCTGCCACATATGGTTTCTATAACCGTTAGTTGTTGACCTGTGTGCCATTTGAGAGTCACGAGATGATCGTGCAAAGTGATTTGTGGTGGAAGTTTTACAGAAAATGGTGTTGTGCGCGATTCGTAGGTCGCACAAAGGTTGTCTGCACAAACTTCGATTTGTCCGGATTTTGGTGTATGAATGAGTACACCGTCCTTGGTGCATTTAATGTGTCTCTCTCTATGTGACCGTTTGCGTGTCTTGGTGACATTAGCATGACTACCATGAGGTAGAAGAGGAACCATCTTGGTGAGAGAGATTTTGGTTTCCAGGTCGAAATCGATGTCATTGTTTGTTCTGCGTATGTAACCGGGTGTCGAGGGCGTAGTTTATAACGCATAGGTGTTGCGACCTGTTGGTTGTTTGCGGCCTGTTCATGTTCAATTTCGTTTGTTGTAGATGTCTCTGGTTCTGATGCAGTGATCTCGAGTGGTGTAATAAGGTTTACAGGTCGGCGAATTCTTCGTCGCGTGGATGTCACCAGTTCCACTTCTCGTATAGCGCCATCGTTGCTGGTTTTTGTCCCTGTGATACGGGCCATGCGCCAGTCGTTTCTCGGGATTACAGGATCACATAGTAGTACTATGTCACCTGTTTTTGGTGTTAGATGTGTGTGTCTTCGATCTGTCAGCGATTTTTTATGTGTTTCTCGGAGACTGGTGAGATACTGATCTGTCCAAATTCTCCAGAATTTTTCTGTAGCTTCACATGATTTTTCCAGAGCATCCAAGACTTCTTGACGTGTTTGCAGTGCTCGCATCTCTTCTGGTGGTAAATATGCCGCGTCGTCTTCAAAGAGTTTTGCTGTCCATTTTTGTGGCAGTGTGATGTTGAAGTCTTTCTGTAAAAAGTCTGCTGGTCTGACTGACACAAGATCTTCACGCTCAGCTCCTTGATAGGTCAGTGATCTGGAGTTGAGGCAAGCTTCGATTTCGGCCAGTATGGTACGTAGATAATCTCCAGATCGGTGTGCAGCGCCGCGTAATGCTTTGTACAGGGCGTGCTTGACCGATTTTATAAGACGTTCATAGAAGCCGCCTTGCCAGGGTGCGTATGGTGTGATGTGCTTCCACTGGATCTCGTTACCTGCAAGAACGTCTCCTAGTTGTGAGTTTATGTCGTTTTCCTGTGGACTGTTGGACAATATAGAAGAGCTTAGGAGAAATGTTGGAGCGTTATCACATGTGATGGAATCTGGTACTCCTCGTCTTGCCACAAACCGTCTTAGTGCGTTGATGAAGTCGATGGTACTCATGCTGTCTAGCATTTCTAGATGCAGTAGTCGCGTAACGGTGCATGTGAAGAGCAGCGTGAGTTTCCTTGTTCCTCTGATGTTGTGGGTAGGTCAAAAAAGTCGAGGCCGATGTGGTGGAAAGGACGGCTACGGCATACTCTTCTTTCAGGCAGATCCGTAGCATCTGGATAAGCAAATGGATGTCCATTAAAGCGTCGGCATTTGACACATTTGTGTACTAGTTTCCTGGGTTGTTGTCGTATTTTTGATATCCAATAGTTCTGGCGTACTGTGGAGATTGTATGTTCGACTCCTCGATGATATGTGCCATGCGCTTCTTGGATGATTAGTCGAGCTAAGTCGGTATTCGGCGCGAGAATTGCTGGAGCTTTGGCTTCGTCATCCAAATCGGACCTATTCAAACGTCCCTTAGATCTCCAAATTTTGTGTGGATCCAAGTAAGGGCGTAGTGAATTTTCCAGGGTTTTCCGGTAAGTTTCTGTCAAGTGGGTCGACTGATGGTTTCGTATTAGCATGAATCGTGCGTTGCGAATATCGGTCCCTTGGAGGGCTGGTGTGCCCTCAGTCATGGAACGCAATTCCGGGATAGTCCCATAAATGCGTTTTTGTGATTTCTCTGATAGTGGTCTTAGTATCTTTTTGATAAATATTAGTATGTATGCCGTTGTTCGAAGAGCCTTTTTGAATGAGCTGAAACGTTGAAGGTTCACCAAATTGCCGTCAAAATCCGGTGTTGATGATGTGACGGTATTCAGTGCCACTTCTTGAGATGATTCCTGTAGTTGTTCCGGCTCACACGGATAGAAGGTATTGGTCCATTCGTTGATTGGTGTGCGCAAAAACTTTGGACCTGACCACCAAAAATGATCGCGCAATTGTTCGCGAGGTACCCCTCGTGTACCGGCGTCGGCTGGATTTTCCCTTGTGTTGACGTAGGCAAATCGAACTGAGACTCCGTTTTGTTTGAATGCCTGTGTGATTCGGCGTATTTCTTTGAGTCTGTTGGAAACGAGTACTCCCGGATTTGATTTCTTTGGTGTTGAAGATAGCCAGCTTAAAGCGATTTGTGAATCCGAGAATATGAATACAGTTGATGTTGTCTTTGGTATTCGAAGCTGCTCAGCTTTTACAGCTTCACAAACAGACCAGGACAGCCTTGCAGCCATAGTTAAGGCGTTCATTTCCAATTTCGGCATTGTCATGGTTGTCCGAATTGATGGTAGTCTGCATTTTGCCATTACTAGTGTGGATTGCGTTTCGTTGAAGGCGTACGCACATGCCGCGATTGCAATTTCACTAGCGTCGGCAAAAACTGCGATGTTGTAGTCACCACTGTGTTGCAATAGTTGTCTTGGACATGTGTGATTGAAACCATCGGCGTCATTGCGTATAGTTTCCCACTGCATCTGAAGGTCATTGGGAAGGATGGAATCCCATTTGAGATTGTGTTTCCACAATGTTTGTTGGAAATGTTTCGCTTGAGTAAGAAGCGGTACTAGCAACCCTAACGGGTCATATATGGAAGCGATTTGGTGAGCTATTGTTCGTTTAGTGGCTTCCTTGGTAGTTGGGAAGCAGCAGTGGATGTTTATGACATCGTCTTCAGCGTTCCATATCATTCCTAGTACCTTTTGCGTTTTTGCCTTGGCACACGTGTCCTCTGGAACTACTTCTTGGAGATTTACGTGGTTAGCCATGAATTCTCTCAAGTTCGCCTTCATTTCCTCGAAGATCAAGCGGGATGTGGAAACCTTGTACTGGAGCTCATCTGGTGAAGAAGCGGATAATATAAGGTTATCCACATAAAGGTTGCTTTTTATTTCTTGCGCGAGATTCTGATCTTGTACAGCGTGGTTTAGCTGATGGTATATTGTTGCTGCTAGTAGGAATGGTGAAACATTCAATCCGAAGGTGACTCTGGTGAATCGATATGTTATGATGTTATCCTCGGTAATAGGTGATTTAACGTTTCGGACCCACAAGAATCTCGTTGCATCGCGATCAAGTTCATGAAGGCGAACCTGTAAGAACGCTCTCCACATCCGAAGTCGATGCGTAGGGTTGTAAACGAAAGCGTATTAGCATCGCGTAGATATCTGGTAGGACAAGTGGTCCTTGGTGGAGGATATCGTTAAGGGATGGACAACCTTTATAGTGTGATGACGCGTCGAATACAATCCTCAATTTCGTCGTTTCCTTATGTGGTGTTAGCACTGGTTGATGAGGAATGTAGTGGGTGATTGGACCATCTCCTGGTGTGTTGTTTCCAATTTCTTCTATTATTCCCTTTTCAAGTTGTGTTTGAAATGTGGAGTTGTAGTTGTCCAATAGTTCTGGATTCGTACTGAGCATGGTGATAACTCCTTGTAAGCGTTTAAGGGCGATCTGCTTATTATCCGGTAATGGAGGATGATTGTCAATATAAGGTAAGCGTACGTAATACCCGTCATCACGATGTTCAATTGTGTTCTTAAAGAACGTTTCTACTTGTATATTGATAACGGCTTTTTCAGCATTTTTGGTTCCTGTGAACTCGCAGATGCCTGCGGAGTCCATTGTCCAGTACTTGTCCCATCGGGTTAATTCATCGTCAATGCCTGGGAAGACGTTGATCATGGATACAGTGTTTGTGTTAACAGCTTCCTCATGCTGCTTAGACTTTCCCTGGGGTATCCGCTGTTTGCCAGACAGTAGATATCCTAGTTTAGATGGTATAAGTTGTAAACCCGATGGTAAGCTGAACTGTGGTAGTGGAGCTTCCAGCAAGTTCCACAACTGATCACACCCGAGCAGTATCTCTGGCTTCGAGGTGAGATTGTCTGTGCGCTTCGACAACTTTATGTTGTGTCTCGACACAAATGCCAAGTCCTCTTGGCTTAGCTGTATGGTTTGACTTGAGCCTATTAGTACTGGTGTAGTACATAGGCGTACTGGGTGTTTCTCACCATGATCATCCCAAATTTCGAGCGTAGTCACTCCACATTTGGTTGCCCTGGGACTGTCCCTGCCGAACGTGTACACTAACAATCCTTGTTGCTGTGTACACTGTAGCTTCAATTCATCAGCGAGTGCTAAACCGATGAAGGATTGGTCGGCTCCTGTGTCAAAGAGGATCTCTACCTCTTTCCATGTGTCGCGAACTTCATCGCGTACCCGCGCAGTTCCTGTTAGCAACATTACCCTGCCCTGGGTTGGATGTATGACGATGTTTTGGAGAATTGCTGTTTCTCCTGGAATGGTGTGCGCGGTGTCTGTACTCTCTTGTTCGTTAGGAACGAGGGCTTCTGTGTGTAGAGGATGTACATTGGAGGTATTTGATGTTTGCTGTGTTGCAGCATTCCTTCGTGTGTAAGTAGGTGATGATCTCTGCTGCGATCCGTTGTGGTTCACATTACCTCTATTTATTTGTGTACTGTGAGCCGTGGCATTTGTTTGTCTCTGTGGACATAAGGTGTGGTGATGTTTTGCACCTCGACAGGTCTTGCATCCCTCACTTCTACAGTCTTTCACGAAGTGTCCTTCGCGTCCGCAGTTTAGGCATCTGTTCTGTCTCAACATAATGAAGTCGTTGAGCGCCTCGGAAAGGAGTTTCGTAGAAGTCTGGAGTTCAAAGACCGTTGCCTCAATAGACGGCGCTGGTGAGTTACTGGCTTCTCCTTGGGTAGCACGAGAGTCTTTTACTTTGTCAAATATTTTTCGCAAGTTGTTAGAGTAGCGTGTGACAAGACCCTTATTCGTCCTTAGTGATGCAGGACCAACCATGATTCTTGTTTGAGACAAGTAGAAAAATGGGAATCAGTAGAATAATTGGTTAATATTTTTGAAATGTAAAGCGTTAGTAAAAATATGATGAGAACAAAATTTGTTGATAAGTTCCGTTCTTGAAAAATTGGAAACAGAAGAGAAAGAAAATTGTTGCGACGTCAGCGTACAGAACGTACCTTCCTTGTTTGAGTTCTTAGCTCTCTGCGGTCCGCGTCCGTTAGGGCCGATGCACCATTTAGCGGTTCAGTGGATTTCTTCTCGAGTGATCAGCGTACACGCACCAACGGGACGACGCGTTTATGTCTCAAACTTGGGTAATTAAACCAGTTGTATATGTATTGTATTGCAAATATATATATCAGACCATCAGGTGACATACGGTAAATGACAAGGAAAAAAGTTGTGATATGAGCTGGTGATCGAGAGAAAATGTGGAGCGCCGCCCGTAGGAATTCAACTGCGTACTGGTAATGAGCCAAAGAAATGAGATATGAACTCGACAGATTAACGTGATATAAAGCTTAGGAGTTGCAAGAGCCGAAAAGCTGAAAACCCTAAAAGGGATGAAAGGGCTAAAAAGCTGGAAAAGCTACAAAGGCTGACAGAGCCCAAAAGAACTGAAAAAAGTGGGAAAGGTAAAAAAGGCTAAGAAAGCTGCAAAGGCTGGAAGACCCTAAAAAGGGCTGGATCGGCGAAAAGGGCTGAGAAGGCTGGGAACGGGTAAAGCTGGTGGACCTGGGAGGCTGCTGCCGACTGCTGTCGGCTCCGACCGTGGCACTGCCATCGGGAGTCCCGTGGGTTCGCCGCGCATTGTTTTGGAATGTGCAGCGCGGCGCCGGCGAGAGCCCCGATGGCAGTCGGAGATAAGGGCTTACAGAAACAAGGGCCTGGTATCGACTGATTTGTAAGCATTACATAAAAGAATAAGTAAAAATCAATCGCGAATAGTCGCGATAGGAGCAAACGAATTTACGTTGCGGCTAGAAGTGCTCCTATTTCCCCTCCTGTTGCTCACTACATCGAAAGCAAGGTAGAGTGAAATGTACTAACTCATAAAACAAGAACGTTAGGGAGTGGTGTCGTGTACTTCTGCCCATTTTTATCGTCGAACACGAATGATCTCTAAATTTCCCGAACCCATAAGTCATTCGACATTGTGCGGCAGCGCTGCGAGGGAAGCCTTCGTGAGGGGTAGCTGCATAACCGGTGCTTGAAAAGTGTGAAGAAAGCATAAGTTGAGGTTTTCGTTGGAACATAGGGCTTCGTATTCAAAAAAAAATTGGAGGCTGTACTTAGTGTAAAGAAAGGCCTCATCGAACGCTGGAAATGCCTTAGATGGACGTCTAAAAACGTGGTTGTTATGTTAGTGGTTAATAGAGTTGCCTAAAAAACACAATGGCGGCTGAAAGGAGTTATAAAACAGGCAGCATTGTAACAATTGCGCACCCTTCGAACCAACATTCCCTGGCTAATTCAGCCAATTTCAAACATCTATGAGTTATTCAAATTGACTCTACACAGACTGCATTGCTTTCACGAAAAGTGTTAAATTCTCTGGTTCAATATTTTTGAAGGAACGTCATAGGCTACCACAAGCCTGACAGACTAAACGGGTAACTATAAGTTCAATGACACAAAGGAGCGGGAATCTTAAGAAAATCTTCAGTAGATGGTCGCTTCTGAACCCATCTCGCTACTAGGGAAGACTTCCTTCTGTTACACGTTGTGTAGAAATCAGCGTCAGTGTTTTTGTCTTTTCAATAAACGGGCATTGACCGAGCTGACATTCCTGATTTGAATCAACAGAGTAGACTGGAAATCGGGTTGGTTCTAGAAGGAATATGGAAACGTTGTCTGGGTCATGCTGCCAAAAACAGTTCTTGTTGAAAATGTTTAAAGGGGAGAACAGACTGCATCGCTGCATCTCACAGCATAGGGGGATCTCAGGAGGCTGACAAAAAGGCTGCACCGATGGTAAAAGGTGCACCTGTACACTCATTGTTTTCTCATGAGTGATAATTAAGCGGGTACCTGTGATCGGTTATTTATTTATTTATTTATTTATTTATTTATCTATACGTGGAGGTCCACGCAAAAAATTGCATAACAAAACATGATCACTAAAAACAGAACAGAGCGAATAAAACATATATTGTTAGCCACCGACGACAGACAACAGTAACAGTAGGAAGTAAACTATTAAGGAACATCCTGAAGATACCTGTCAACAAGTCTTTTGAATTGTCTTAACGATCTTGGTAGGATGTTTTTCTTCGAAAATTTTCGAAATTCGGTTCCAGCTCGGTTTGTAAAAAATGTCGACCTTACATTACTTCTGGCTTTTGGAATTTGAATCTTCATCTGACTACCTCTAGTGTTTGAGTTAGATAGAGAATAAAATTCCTTAAGAGGAATATCCAACATACCATTGATTAGCTTATAGACAGTGATTAGATCACATCTTTTCCTACGAGAGTTAAGGGTGCGTAAATTGAAGAGTTTGTTCCTCACAAAAGCCGATGGAATGTTGGTGTAATTACACCCGTGTACTCTTATCCAGATTTTTTTTGTAAGGCTATTTTGTACAGATTCCAACCTAGAGATTTCACGTTTACATTTGGGACTAAATACTGTGGTGCCATATTCAAGTACAGGCCTGACATATGTCTTGTAAGCGAGAACCATATGAACGACCGAGTTAGTTTTCAGTGATTTAAATATATTATGCACGATTCTATCCGCTTTCTTAGCTGCATCTTCGCAATGCTGCTTGAAGGAAAGCTGTGAGTCTAGAATGAATCCCAGGTCCCGCACCGTAGGGGCACTGCTGAGTGGCTGATGATCGAGATGATAGACCTTTCCACTGAGCTGCCCTCCAATGTGAACTTTTGATTTCTGCCCAGATAGTGGAAGATTCCACTTAGCTGACCAATCAGCAATTGAATTTATTGCACATTGAAGGGAGTTTTGATCTTCCTAATTCACAATGTTTTTGTATATTTTATAACATCAGGAAACATTTTACAGGTGGCACCGTGTCGATCAATTAAGGAAGGAATCCCTGAGGTATACATAGTAAATAGAATTGGAGAAAGGACTCAGCCCTGTGGGACACCACTAGTAACCGCGAATGATTCAAAAAATATTCGTTGACTCTAACTTGGAAGGATCTATTTGTTAAAGATTTTTAATCCAAGTAATTATTCTTGAATGAACACTTATTCTTTCAAGGCTAACGATCAATTTGCTGAATGGAACTTAGTCGAAAGCTTTCATAAAATCAAAGTAGATGACGTCTACACTGATCTTTTGATCAATAGCCTGTGTTCAGTCATTCAATGTCGACAGCATTAATGTATCAGTAGTCCTTCCAGCTCGGAAGCCATGTTGACTTTTGGGAATAAGCGAATTCGATTCAAAGTAACCGACAAAAATTGTTTTGAGCTTTCTTTCAAATACCCGTGTGAAAACCGATGTGATGCTTATAGGACGATAGTTTGCGGCAAGATGGTAGGGTGCTTTCTTTGGAATAGGAGTAACGAACGAGTGTTTTCACCGAGCTGGTACTTCTCCTGACATGTCTTCTTCTTCTTATTATTATTCTTCAGCGTTTGTCCCGCATCGTCGCGGGGTCCGCTCTTCTGGTGTTACGACGCCACCTTTCCCGATCCTGCGCCTGATCAGGGTGGACACCAGCTACTTTCATGTCCGTGTGTAACGTATCGGACCAACGCTGCTCCACTAGGCCGCTTTCCAGATACTTCCAACTTAAGGCCAATCTTGCGGACGCTGTCTTCTTTCCCACGCAGAACGTGGCCGTACCATCGCAAGCGAGCTTCGCGCATCTTGTCCGCTATCGGCGCGACACCGAACTTCTGCCGAATAGCATCATTTCTGATGCGGTCCATGCGCGTGACTCCAGCCGTCCAGCGCAGCATCTTCGTCTCCATGACGCTGAGGCGTGTTTCAACTTCCTTAGTCGCAGGCCAACACTCAGCGCTGTACATCGCTACCGGGCGCACGACGGCTCTGTAAATCTTCGTCTTCAGGTGCTCTGGTATCCTCCTATCGCAGAGCACGCCAGTCAGCGAACGCCACTTGGACCAAGCTGCACTCACGCGTGAGTTCACTTCAACCATCAGACCGCCGTTAGACGCTATTGCTGATCCCAGGCATTTAAGCACCGAAGTGCGTGCAAGTTCAGTACCGTTAATCTTAATGGAGCCGGACTCGTTCACGTCAGTCGTTAGGTACTCGGTCTTCTTGACGTTCAATTTGAGTCCGAACCTCGCCAAACGGTCGCACCAAGCTTGCACCTGCCGCTCGAGATCGTCTTTCTCTTCGCAAGCGAGCATCATGTCATCAGCATAAAGCAGCGTCCATGGAACAGGCTGCTGAAGATCTCGCGTAATGGCATCCATGATGACAACAAAGAGGAGTGGGGAAAGCGCAGACCCCTGGTGCACCCCAACAGAGATGGGAAACTCCATTGAGGTTCCAGCTGCAGCTTGCACTCTACTCTTTGGGCAAGAGTAGAGCATCCGCACCCACTCTATGAGTTCCTCAGGTACGTTGTGTCGTCGCAAGGCGTACCATATAAGCTCACGCGGTACGCGGTCGAAGGCCTTCTCCAAGTCGAGAAAGGCTATATGCACCGGCTTCTGTCTCTCGCGATGCTTCTCCACCAGGAGGCGGGCGGCGTGTATAGCATCAATGGCCCCACAACCAGACACAAAGCCGCACTGGTTGTCGGAGAGCTTGACGATTTCACGGATTCGTCTATTGAGGATTCGCTCGAAGATCTTCATGCTGTGCGAAAGCAAGCGAATCGGACGGTAATTGAAGCAGTCCGCAGGACTGCCCTTCTTCTTCCAAATCGGAATCGTCGTACTGTTGTGCCAACACTCCGGTACTTTCTTCTCCTTTACTACCTGGTTGAAGAACTCAGCCAACCACTCAGCAAGATACCAGAGCTTTGACTTCCAAACATCGGCTGCCAGATCATCCGGCCCTGTCGCCTTACCGGGCTTCATCTTCTTTAGAGCCGCTTCTGTTTCCTCCACGGTGATCTTGCGAACGGGACCGTGAACAGAAGCCACAGAAGGGATGGCCGGATGAGGAAATTCCATAGTGGAAGTGTCCTCAAAGATGGCCGCTCTCATCATTGATGCCAACAAACTTTTCAATGTCCTCGGTTTGGCGATGGCGGGTCTTAGCAAGTCGGTACAAATACCGCTCACCATCGCGGGATTCGAGGTTTCGGTAGACATCACCATAATGAGTGGCTTTCGCAACAACCACGGCTTTCTTTGCAGCCTTCTTCGCCTTCTGATACTCCTGCCAGTTGTCGGCTGTTCTGTCGCCGAGAAACACATGATACAGCGACTTCTTCTCTCACACTTTCGCGTTCACATCGTCTGTCCACAGCCATGCCTGCTTGTCGACTCTGCGTCGTCCAGGCTTCGTAGTGCCGAGTTCCAAGCTTGCAGCTTGACGTATCACGTCGGTTGCTTTCGTCAAGTTTCATCGACAGTCGTAACTGTCGGTAACCGCACGCGAGAAATCACAGCTGCTTCCTTTTCTTTCATTCGCCACCACTTGATTCTTGCAGCACCGCATCGCTCGACCTGCTTCAGCCTCGGAGAGGCGATCTTCAAAGTACAGATCAGCGGACGATGCTGTGGGGCGACCGTTTCATACGGCACGATCTTCGCGTCTGTGACGAGATTTCGGTCACGATCCTTCACAAGCACAAAGTCTATCTGAGACTTGGAGCTCCCACTATAATATGAGATGAGATGGGAGTCGCGTTTTCGGAAAACGGTGTTCACGATGGTGAGGCTATGCGATTCCGCATACTCAAGAATACGCTCACCATCGGGGTTAGGAGACCCGTATCCGAAACCACCATGACAGCTGTACCCGTCTTTCGCAGCACCTACGTGCCCATTAAGGTCACCAGCGACTATGATGACATCTTTCGACGGTACCTCTGCTGTCTTCTCATCAAGCAGGTTCCAAAACTCATCCTTGGCTTCATCGGAGCAGCCAGTCTGCTGAGCATACGCAGAGAAGAAGTGATAGAGTCGCTCCTTAGCGGCGACAACTATCTTCATCAATCGATCGTCAAAGCGCTCGACGCTTATAATCGAGTTACGAAATCGTTCGGAGACGATTATTCCGACACCGCTGGTGGTCCTGGGACTTCCACATAGAACGGCCTTGAAACCACGTCCTATGTCCCTTGACTTGCTGCAGGACCACTTCGTTTCCTGCACCGCACAGAAATCAACTCTTCTGCGCTCCAGTGCTTCAACCAACTCGCACGAGCGGCCCGTCAACGTACCTACATTCAGCGTAGCCACGCGGGTTCTGCTTACGTTACGGGACTTTCGGACTAGCTCAGTTGCCCTCCGATGCCGTCCTCGCATCAGGGACCCTCGCATACTTCTCACACTCGCCGGGCTCTGCGAGTGCGGGTCGGCTCCCGCGGACGCCGTAGCACTATCTCGAGAAACTTGACTTATCATACACCATGTGATGTGACATGGGTCTTCGTAGGCCGGCCTGTCACAAGGGCCTGTCGCCTGCATTCGAATGTCCGTGATTAGCTTAGCTCGCAGAGCGAGCAGTTTCCAGTGGCACCACGTGGAGGAACGGACATCGCCACCTTCTCCTGACATGTAGGTGGCATTAAACATATGGTCAAGCGGGTAAGAGATGGCAATGGCAAATTTCTGGATAAAATATGATGGTACACCATCTGGAGTAATGGTGTAGTTCGCGTGCAAATTAGATAGTTCCTTGAGAATCTCCTCTTTGTAGAAGCAAATTGAGCTTTCCATAACGTATGGAGGTTCCTCACCATCGAAGTGATCGTCACTGGCTGGGCACTCCGAAAATGATTTTTGGAAATGCTCAGCCAGCATCGATGCCTTTGATAACTCAATTATTGCAGAACTACCTGACTCATCCTTCAAAGTAGGAATCCTTTCAGGTCGCTTCAGCAAGAATTTAGTAGTGTGCAGAACTTTGATTTGCTAGCACTTTCAAGAATTTTTCTCTCAACGTATTTTTAGTATCTGTTCAAAAGACGATCAAATCTATCGCTTGAGATTTTAAAACGATCGAAATTATTAGAAGAAGGATAGCAGTGATAATTCAACCACATTTTTTCTCTCTGCTCAAAAAGTTTTACAAGGTTTGGTGGAAATTTCCCATAGTTTAATGGAATTTTTTCAATAGGAACGAACCTCTCAATACATTCATGCAATATAGATAAGAAAAATTCATACTTGTCGTTAACGTTAGAGCATCTTTCAAGTAGTGACCTCCAATCCAATGACAGTAAGAATTGGCAGATCCGGTCATAATGGGCCTTCTAAAAGCATCTACGAAGTTTGTTTCATTATAGAAGGCTTAATGTGAAAGCTATGCTCGAGTGGTCACTAGAACCTATTGGTGAGTGGATATTAATGTTTTTGACAAGACATGGAAGTTTTGTAAGAATGAGGTGTAGGACATTGATGGCGAGTCGGTGTCAAAACATTTTGATGGAGATTACACGATTGGCACATCTCCACAAAACGTCTCGATACAATGCTAACACTAGAAGGGGTAGCTTGGAGCAGTCAATGTCCGGCAGATTGAAATCGCCCATAATAACACATTGCGCGTCGCAAGAGGAAAGGTCACTTAACACTTTAATAAGTTAGTACCGTTCAAAGAAGAATTGGGAGCTCCATATCCAGTAATCCTCAAAACTGTTTGAGTTAGCTTTACGTCACAGCAAAGTATTTCAAATCCATCAGCGAAGGATTCAGACCATACAGTTTCAAAAATGATTGGAACCCTAAAAAGTACGAGTCATCCACCTCCTCTTTTATAGGTTCTGCCGCACCTTGCATGGGAGAAGTTGCTACACAAACTACCCAAAAGTGGCGCAATATCTACGGGCTCATTTAACCAAGATTCTATGATAACAACTATGTCACTCTTATATCGAAAACTTGTCTATCTTTATCTTTATCGAAAGTCGCTTTTTATCAAAAACTGGAGTGCCAAGTTATTCTTTTGGAGAGAACAAACATTACTATAAAGGCATTTTAGATCAGCGACAGGTATCCAAGGAGTGCTTATTAGTTTACCGAAGAAGCTTTGTGTTGAGTAGTTTGAAAGTTCAAGATCGACACATCATGCGACGCGATAGTCTGGCTTCCCTATTGCGCTCCCTTTCTTCCTTGGTGAGTGAGGGCCGTATGTACACGTCTCTACAAGAAAAGGAACGCAATCGGTAAGCTCTCCTAAGTAACAAAGATTGATAAAATGTATTAGGTAGAACAACCTTTAAAAGACGAGGATGATCTGCTTGGGGTTTCCCAAGCCTATAGAAAACTTGAGGAATACATTCAATGTCAAGATGATTTAAAACATTCTTAACAAATTCGAAACCATAGATAGCCCTCTCGGTGGACTTAGCCTCCTTAGATTCAGGAACGCCGGATATAACAACTGAGCTTCCTTTCTTTTTCTTCAATGGAAGCCATAACATTAACTGTACTTTCAGGAGGAGCATGTGAGGTATCTTTTCTACCAGCATCAGCAAGGGCGGGTTTTGGTGCAGTGTTTTCCTTCCGAAGAAATGCTATCTGCTCCTGCAACTCTTGATTTTTTCCAGTCGAGCAGAGCTGCTTTTGCACATTAAATATATGGCATATAAAGGTTTTGATAGAGGTGTTTTCTTATCTGCATTTAGTTGCTCCATCGCTGCTGAGATTTCGGTCGAGCCAACTCCTAGGCCGCTTTCTTCGCCATCAGCAGTCTCAGTCCTCGCCTTCTTCTCTGTCGAAGTCCTCGACGGCGACATAGTTGGAGGTGGCCACCGATTACAGAAATCGGCAATCGATCAGCAGACAACGTACAAGAACTGGCAAGGAACGCCTGTACCAAATTACCTCACAAGGTGGCTCGCGACTCAAGTAGTTTCCGGGACCCGCCACAAGAATAGCTATTTCGGGAACCAGTGAAGGCGAAGGAAGTCACAGTTTCCTCAGCGTGAAATCAGAGCACAGAGTAACCAGCCGCGTAGCCTAACGGCGTGTCTCGCACTTGTGCGCTTCGCGCGACCTTAAAGCGTCACTAACCTAAGGTCACTTCGATAGAGCTGCCCTTCTTCCGCAGCTTCCTTCAGCTCTCGACGACGTCGCACAGCGTCGGCCGCACGGAGTGCTACTGCTTGCTCTTGGCTAAACTCGACCCTAACTCAGCGGTGTCGCTCAACGTTAACGTTGACGACACTGTCGCGCAATGGTGCGCGACAGCCAGTCTGTCCCGTGGGATGGTGTAGCACAATGGTGCGCGACGGCTATTATTTTAACAAGAAGATATCCGGCCATTCAAACTTCGTCCAAATACCTTATTCAGGATGCTGAACACGATGCCGATATCCATTTCGACAATTATGGCTGATTTCTCTCTTAATCTGTAGTCGTGTCAGGACCATCGACCTTCCCCACACTCTGTGTAAGAGTTATGTGAGAGGCTGGGAACAAATTTTTCCTCCGCTTTCTAGAAATGTGCTCACTTTCACTTTCGTAATAATTTCCGATCAAGCTTTTCTTGCTTTACTCCTTAGCAGCCCTCTTCTTTTCCTTTTTCCCTTTTGAATTCTCTCTACTTTCTCTGCTTTGATAACACAGTTGAAAGGTAATTGGTGAAGTTTGAAAGGAATTTTCTAGAGTAGCTGTCGAAAAGTAAAATCATGAGCGTTCCGAATCCCGATGTCGAGGAACTCAACGAAAGCTTTGAGGATTTACTGCTTGACGTCGACCTTGAAGCTGGCGATGGCGTGGATGACGACGACATGGCTCCTGCTGTTGTTCCTGGCACTGATGAGTCCGATTCCGATATCTCAGATGACAGCGGCAAAGCAGCGAGAACACCTGGAAGGACCATGCTCGAGAATATGACAGATGGACATTTAACGAAGCTGTCGGAGCTGCCCCAGAGGTAAGCAACTGCAAAACACCGTTCCAATTCTACGAGTTGTTTTTTGTGAAAAAAGCTTCTTGAAATGGTAGCTGAACAGACCAATGTGTACGGACACGAAAAACAGCGGAATTGGACTTATACCGACACTGCTGAACTGAGGACGTTCTTTGGTCTTTGCCTGCAAATGTCGCGATGTCCTTTCGATAATCTGCGGAACTACTGGTCATTAAAGTCTCGAAACTTCGCCAGAGATGGACATTCGATCGCCGGAGATTTTATGACCAGAGATCGATTTGAACGAATCCAAAAACATTTCCACTTCGTGGACAACGCTACTGCCGACAAGACTAACGAAATTTATAAGTTGCAGCCTATCCTCGACTATCTGAATGAGCGATTTCAAGCCATGTATTAACCTGAGCGAGAGCTGTGCATCGACGAGTCGATGGTGCCATTCAGAGGCTGAGTATCCTTTTGGCAATACAATGCAACAAAGCGTCACAAATTCGGTATCAAGCTCTTCAAGCTTTGTTCTCGTGCAGGCTACACTCAGAAAGTCAAGATCTATGCCGGAAAAGACCGGAAAAGGACAACCAGTGTGGCAGAGGCGGTAGTACTAGAGTTGATGGACGGTTTTGTTCTGATAATTGGTACACCAGTTTGCCGCTTGCGCACAATCTTCTCAAGAGCAAGATAGACTTGGTGGGAACCCTCGGAAGAAACCGCAAAGGCATACCTCAAATGGTCAGAGACAAAAAACTCCAGAGAGGAGAGTTTATATACAAGCAGAATTCGAAAGGAGTGCCTGTTCTAAAATGGAGAGACAAGAAGGAAATTTATATGCTATCTACCAAGCACGATGCCAGCTGTCATCCAAACGGCAAACCTACGGTTGTTGCTGATTACAACAGGATGAAGGGATTCGTTGACCCCAGTAACCAAATGGCTGCCTATTCCCCGTTTGTGAGGAAGACAGCCAAATGGTATATACGGCTGTTTTTTCATCTCATAACTCAGACTGCCTTGTTCAATGCTTGATTTCTGTTCTGCCAAGAAGGTCAAGAAGATCAAGATCAATCACTTCAAAGAGCTTATTGTTGAAGATCTGCTATACAAGGACACCAACAACGCCTCGAGCAGCAGGTCAAGATCCCGCAAGCCGAAATTAATGTCGGATCCAAATGCAAAGGCTAAGGACAGGCGGTTTTGCACTGACTGCTACAATTCGATCTCTGGTACTTCAGGAAGATCCACTGCCAGGAATCAGGCCAAAAGAATTAAGACAAAATGCAGTGAATGCAATAAATTTTGCTGTTTAGAATGTTTCCAGACAACTCATAACTGTTGACTGTTGGCAAAAAACTGTTTTTTAACATCTGTTTGTGTAGTGAAGACTTCTTCCTGAGCCGGTTTTCTTTGTAGCCTTACTTTTTCATACTGTACATTTTGCTTGTTTATGTAGTGTATTCCTTTTGTTTCCTCTATACTGAAGAATCACTGCTTTACCTTATACCTGGCTTTGACATCATTGTTGAATTACTCTGTTCGATTGTTCCTTCTTTCCTTGTTTTACAATCGCAAATTTTTACATGCCTTGTGATTAATAAATGTGCAATGAATCACAAATTTCAATCTATAGCTGCGTTCCTCCACAAGGCAGAACAGTCGTCGCCAGGGTATGTGACGGAAGATATGCGCTGGTGAGCGTTACCCATACCTATTGCAACATACCCTCGCTAGTTGGCTGAAATTTTAAAAACGGACGTCCGATTCGTCATGAGCACCAAAATAACCTCCTAGACGACGTTTTGTCTACATCGGACCCATTCCTCCCGTCTCTTTTATATCCTGATAAGACCACCCTAGTTAACGACGGGGGGGGGGGTAACCGGCCGTAACTGTTAAGAGGAACATTAGCATCGTGTTTGGCATCCCAAATTTACCCTTAGACGAAGTTGGGGTCACGATATGTCGTGTCACGTTTGTGCGGCGCGCTTCGTCCCACGGGCCAGACACGCGATAATCGATCTCGTCGTCAACGTGTTAAGGACGTAGCGACGTAAGGCAGTCTAACTCTCCGCAATACTGGCGCAACCAAACGGCTCATACACTGCATTTATTGTAGGACATGCGCCCCCTTCAAATTCTCGCATATTTCTACCAACTGAAATTCTTAGCGAAACTAGCGCTCGCCTCGACTCTTCTCTTGAAATGACCCTGCCTCCGCGTAGCCCTCCTTTTACACGTATACCTGCTCTTCATTCAAAAGGATTTACAGGCTCACACTGGTTTTCCGTTCGCATGCAAGTCTCCTTTACATGTTCGACACGTTTAACAGGCTTGCACAGGTTTACGACACACGGACAGACGGACTAACGCTTTTATACTAGCAGGATAGACGTTTTTGTCCGTCTTTCATGAAGTAATTCCAAAATTCGTAAGTATTAGGCTGTAGCAAAATTAATCAAGAAATGGACCGCTTACTTCAAACTGCTATAACTCAGCTTAAGCATAACTTTATTAGTCGAAGTAAAAACCACCAAAATCTTTACATTATTGCGAATGAAGAGGTAGTAAACCTAATCCTTTACAATAAAAACTGAAATTACAGGAATTAACGACATTAAGGAGGGCACATTCAACATCGGCCAAATTAGTGAATTGTTTGTGACACAGATGAGGATCAATAGCTCGAAAGAAGTGATAGTCAGTGAGGGAAGGATTATGAAAATATGGTGGGCAAGGGAGCACTTCGATACCTAAACGGCTCAATCTTCGCCGAGTGATTTGTGAGGTGTGTGGCCTTGCGTGTTCCTGCGACAGGAGAGGCCCTCCTCCATTCACCACTGCCGGCCACAATTTTTGCAGCTTTGATTTTTGAACTTCTCACACATTTAGTCTAAACTACAGCGGTAAGACTCTGCTGTGACTGTCTAACTGCAAAAAGCCGTAATGGATTACACCTTTCCATCACCACCACAAAGCAAGCATAACTTTTTCATGGTGAAGGTGGTGTTCAGACAAGGATGTTGGAGGAGCACCCTCATCTACCCAGACAAATCCTCACTTCCTGTTATCGCAAAGGACCCGCTTTTCAACTTTTCATCTACAGTTATAATACGGCTTACAAAAAGGCTCATTTTTAAAGCGAACTAGCAGGTTGGAGCAAGTGTCGAAACGTGTCAGACGCTGCTCATCGGTCAGCTCATGCGGCACCCACTTCGACCTATTTTAGGATCACCGATGTTGTTGTCGTTATTTTAGCGAAGTAATAAAAGAAAGAAGAAAAACAAGCAAGATGGCCAGACTCTATCTGCACGCAAAATTTTTTTTGAAGAAACCTACATTCGACTCCCGTCAACTCTGCAAGATCAAGAAAACTATACAAATTGGCTTAAACTCCAGAAGAGCTTTGGAAGCAGCATCTCAGAGAACTTTGTGCGCAATTCTCGCAATTCAAGAAAATATGAAGGGAAACAGAAGCTGAGATCAACACATCAACACTGTGGAAGCAACTATGAAGAAATACTGAATGGCTGCAGATAACATGGATTCGGACACACCACTCTCATCGAATATTCTCGAAAATGTGACAACGAATGCAGAAGCAGCGCAAGAACTCATCGATGACGTCAACACGAAGTCACGTAAGACCTCATCGATGACACCAATACGAACTCATGCAATTTTGGGGATGGAATACGACATCGAAACTGAGTGACATCCAAAAAGCTCAACTGGAAATGAGACGCCGACAGTTTCTGTGCCTCTCATCCAGCCCAAAATTCGACATCCCAAAATTCGGCGGAATACTTGGGAGTGGAGACAACTTGGGGTGCATGCAATCACTCTGTGCACTCTCGAAAACGATATCTGCAAGATGAACTATCTTTTAGGTCGCTCCAAGAAGAAGAAAAATCTTATCTCGATCGCACTTTCCCCCATTCTTCCGACTTTTCCTACAATAATGTTGTAGTTCGAGTTTTATACAACTTCCAAACATACGGTTAACATACGCCCTAGTTTTATCTCGTATGGTGTAATGTAATTAATTATAAATTCAGAGCATGTGAGTGGAGTATTCAAGATTTTGCTCATCCCCCCCCCCAATAGAAACTTACAAACACTTGCTCCCGAAGCTTCTAGTTGGTAATCCCGTCCCAATTCTTGTTTCGAATTTTCCTCACCATATCCTTGACCGCTTCCCTTCACTCATTCAAAATAGATTGAGTCTCATTCCGCCCACACTTTGTTAACAACCACTCCCACTTCCCTACGAGGAATTAGACTTGTCTCATCCTCATCTCATGTCTCTTCCCTTCTTCTGCGCGATCGACGTCGCCGGCACACACTTTCCACTAGCCGTCTTTGTAGGAGGCAGTTGGACCGCAACAGCTCGTCCAATTTCGTCGCGCACCGTGTGCGACGTCAGGGGGTTTCGCGCGGCGTTGGAGTTATGCCTCCCCCGCCTAAAGACATCACCGAGTTCCTGAAGAGCTCACAGAGTGAGTGCGAATTCTCTGCTCTTGTCCAAAGAGTAGAGTTCAAGCTGCAGCTGGAACCTCGATGGAATTTCCCATCTCTGTCGGGGTACACCAGGGTTCTGCGCTTTCCCCCACCTCTTTGTTGTCGTGATAGACGCCATTACACAGGATCTTCAGAAGCCACTCCCCTGGACTTTGCTTTATACTGGTGATGTAATGCTCGCTAGCGAAGATAAAGGTGAACTCGAGCGAGAGGTGCAAGCTTGGTGTGACCGCTTGGAGCGGTTTGCACTCAGCTTGAACGTGAAGAAGACCGATGTCCTAACGACGGACGTTACGGAATCCACTCCATCAAGGTTAGCGGCATCGAGCTCCCACGCACTTCGGTTTTTAAATACCTGGGATCAGCAGTAGCATCCGATAGCATTCTGATGATTGAAGTGAACTTACGCGTGAGTGCAGCTTGGTCCAAGTGGCGCTCGTTGACTGGCGTGCTCTGCCATAGGAAGCACCTGAAGTCGAAGATTTACAGAGCAGTCGTCCGGCCGGTAGCAATGTATGGCACTGAGTGTTGGCCTGCGACCAAGGAAGTTGAAACGCGCCTCAGCGTCATGGAGACGAAGGTGCTGCGCTGAACGGCTGGAGTCATGCGCATGGACCGCATCCGAAACGATGCCATTCGGCAGAAGTTCAGTGTCGCGCCGATAGCTGACAAGACGAGCGAAGCTCGCCTGCGTGGGAAAAAGACAGCGTCCGCAAGATAGGCCGAAGTGTCAGGAAAGCGGCCTAGAGGACGCCCGAAGCAGCGTTGGTCTGACATGTTACATAGGGGCTTGAGATTTGCTGTTGTCCATCATATTCTAGCGCTGGATCGAGAAAGGTGGCGTGATGACACTAGAATAGCGGGCCCTGCTACGAGGCGGGACAGACGCTGAAGAAGAAGAAGAAGAAAATCGTAAATCGTAATTACGAAAAAAACGCCGGAAATCGTTAATCGTAAACAGTAAATCGTAAAGCGGCTTTCACACTGCCGTTGCTGCTGTTGCAGCAGCGAGCAACGAAAAGGGGGTGGAGTTCGATGCTCGCTGCAGCCGCAACGCGTGAGATAAGATAATGAGATAAGACCTGTGATATGCCTCAGTTGACGAGCATCAGCAACAAGCAATGATGGCGATCATTCCTTGTTGCTGAGGCCGCTCAACCGTTGCGCAACCGATGTCGGTGTTGCTGCTGCGGAGTTGCGGCAACAGCAGTGTGAAAGACCCCCTCGTTGCTGTTGTTGCTCCTCTGCGTCTCTCCGCTATCTTTCATCATTACGGCTTCGGTTGCGCAACATCAGCAACGGCAGTGTGAAAGCCGCTTAAGAGTCACCTGGACTGTGGTGCAGTACAACTAAATTTCCGTAGGCTTTTTCTGGTAATGTCGATCAGATGTGATTCAATATTTATTATTTGTCGTGTTACTTTCAACCTAAGCTGAGCAGTTTTCTTACCAAACTATTTCTTTGTTCACGCCTTCTTGCTTGTAAGACATCTTTCAGCCCAAACTTTACACGGTTCAAGAAGTTCGAAAAACTGTAAATTCAAAAACCTTATTTATGCCTATGCATGGTAATCCAACAAAAAGCCTGCAACGTTTGAATATTCATTAAATTCCTAACTTAATACCTATTCTTTAGCTTGAATACAAGTCTAGATTTATCAGAAACATTAGCGAAAATCGCTGCTAAAACTAAAAATTAAAAAATCGTTTCACCACTTGCCAATGCACCGGTTTCCTTGTAAGAATTTGTTTTGTTTTGTAAGATTTCGAATCCTTTATAATACTGCAGTTCTACTTAATAATTCTCTGCACTTGCTTGCGCTACACTTCGCCAGGTCTGCAGCAAACGTTTGCTCTCCGAGAGTCTTCAGAATCGTAACCAGATTAGGTAGAGTCAATACGATAAACTCAATCACACCACCGAAGATAAAGATCAAAACTGTCAAAATCAGTTCTTGAAATGCTACGCGCTCGGTTTTACCACAATTTGTACATCAATTTGCTACTCCCTATAAAGTACAGTGCAGACCAATGGAGACATTAGTGGTTTATCCTTTCCACATGAGTGCAACAACCTTCTAGACTCCGCTTCCAATCACGAATGATGTTCGATCGTGGATTCGGGTATATGTCTCGAAGACGGGCAGCATTGGGAGTTGGGAACACCCCATCCAATCAGACCGCCTTGAATGAGCGTGCCATTCAGAGAGGGCGTGTACAGTCCGTGCCCTGATCTAATGGTATGTGGTCGATCTGTGCTCTGCTTGGTTATTATTGGCTGGTGCGCTCCCACCTACCAATGCTGCTCACCTTAGCGACATGTACCGAGATAGGTGAAATTCGAGCAATATGTGCACAGGACGGTGCCTTCTGCCACAGTAACACATTAGATCATCAAAGACAACTCTTATGGAAAGCGGGAATGAGCCGTAAGAGGACATCATTGTATTTTATTATATTTTCTTTATTGACGTAGACAATGCTTACGTAGAGAACAACAAAGCAAACAAACCAAAACAAGTAAGGTGACTTGAGACACAACACAAAAGAAGAACAAGCAAGAAAACAAAGAAGTGTTACAAAAATTGCCCAACTAATCGGAATAGTAGTAAACAATAAAACAATACTTAAAAAGTAAGAAATCAAGCATGCAGCTAAGGGGAACCTTCTGCATATACCAGCTTCTCTGCCCTACTCCTAAAACTGTGCAAAGACATGTTTACCAACTCTGGAGACCAAATTTTATTGAGACGTGACACTACTCTGACGGAGAAAAAGTTAGCACGCACCTGTATTTTGGCAAATGGAGCCTTGAATATAGTGGCACTCCTTCTAGTTCAAGACGGTGCTGAGGAGAAAAATTCTTCATTATTCAGAGAAACCCTTCCCGTTAAAATCTTGAAGGCCATAAGAAGATCATTCCTAAGTCTTCTACTTCTTAAACTCTGCAAACCGTACAAAAGGCGCCTATGAACACCATTAGGAATGAACTGATAGCCCAGGCCAGAACACCTCATGGCCAGCTTACGAGTGAAGTTATTTTGAACACACTCTAACAAGGCGATGTCCTTCTTTTTGTGAGGGGTAAACACAGACGTCCCCGTTTCGACTAAAGGTCTTACATAGCTCTTGTATGCGCTAACAAGTGTTCTTGCATTCCCACTCCTCAAGACTTTAAATAGATTATACGTTCTGCGGATCGCCAGTGAGCATATAAATTTATAATGGGTCTCAAAAGAAAGTTTATCATTGAAAAGGAATCCTAAATCCCTTATCTCGTGCACTCTTTCTAAGTTATCGGGGCCAATTTTGTATTCAAATGAATGCGGGTCTCTACCTATGCAAAACAGCTTATCGTTAGTCTTGTCAGCAGCAAGAGGCAATATTAGGGTGGCACATCCTTATAACCCGATCCACCACATAAATTTGGACGCCAATTGGATTGATCAAAGATCACATTTACGAAAATTTTCGATTTACGACCCAAAATGTAGTAAATCGTAAATCGTAAAAAATTCGGTCAAAGTAGCCGTACATCGTAATTGCGCACACCCCTGATCCTCTCTTACCCAGCGTCAGTCGCCGGCTTCGCCGGCGCCTCACGCTGGACGTGCGGGCCACGCTAGGCTTGACAGCTTCGCTGGTTTCGGGTATGGCTGGCCACGCTAGAAACGTAACCCAACCTGACTAGTGATCCTTCCTCACCCAGTTAGCGTCGAGGTCGAATACGTTGAAACGCACGCCTACTACAGATCAATTGGTGCCTTGCTGAGTACCACTCACATCCCTGTACAACACTCAGGAGAATGTCTCTCAGCAGGTCTGCTTCGTCTAGATGCTGCAGTCGGTTGGCTGTTTCCAACCGACTGCAGCATGGCGACTTCAATCAAATACACTATCCTCACATATGTATATAGTGTTGAGAATTGAGAACCGGACTGAATACGTAGCCAGCGCAAATGCCCCTAACTTTCTTCATTGGCCTGCCCTAATCCACTGCTGAAAATTTGAGGACCTGGGCAGGCAGAAAAGCATATTAACCAAGCGCGAAAAATAAGTTCGATCGATGTATCACCATGCTGGTTGATTGCCTGCTCGAAACTCCCTCTGCTGTGAAGCCTTTCCGTCGGCCATAATAATTACGCAGCAGTCACCCCGATTGGTTAAGTCTGAGAGAAGACCGGCAGTCACCCCGATCGGTTAAGTCTGAGTGAAGATAGCACCGCTCTAAAGATCGATAATATCAATCGATATTGATCATCTGATTGAAACTCACTCGGCTGTGGAGCGCTCCTTTGGTCAACACAATCAGGTAACTACCATCCGTCGGCCATCATAATTATGCAACACCTGCCCTGATCGGTGAAGTCTGAGAGGAAATAGATCAAGAGGTCGGTGGAATTGAGTGCCTGATTGAAGCACTTTCCCTGCTGTGAGGCGCTTAATTCGGCTAACACAATCCCACAACTCACATTCAGATCGGTTGCGTTTGAGAGAAGACCGATGGCACCGTTCTAAAGATTATGTCGATCTTTTGATCTTTTGATTGCGTGATCGAAAATAGCACCGCTGTTATGTGCTTCCTTCGGCCAACATAGTTACGCAGTTCCCACTCCAATAAGTTAGTTCTGATAGCAAACCGACAGCACCGCTAAGAAGGTCGGTAATATCGGTCAATATTGATTGCCTGGGCGACCTCCATCATAATCAAAAGATCGATAACTATCGATATTGACTGCCTGGTCAAACACTCGCCCCTGCTGTGAAGCCTTCCCGTCGGCCATCTTAGTCGCGCAAACGCACGTTCGACGACGTGTAGATGACGTCTGAAGCACATCTGTTGAGTCCCTACCCATGCTGAGGAATGCTGCTGCACGTTTTCTGTATCCCGACGCAGGTTGGTCGACATGTGTGGCACGTCTTCTGAATCCCTGCGGGCGTTAGATGACAGCTGCGACAGATATTCTCATCTCCGACGCACGTTGGAGGACGTATGCGACACGTGTGGAAGTGCTATAGTAGGATGTGTATAGAATGCCACAGATGCAAAGCGGTGAGGTAAATGTAAGCGATAGTGCAAAGAATGGAAAGAAGCAGCGAAAAATGCAATAAGGCTAGAACGCGAAAATCAAGGGAAAATGAATAGTAAACGTGGGTGAACGAGCATGAGCGATCAGAGCGCAATCGTATGGTGGTTCTTTGCCTTCCACCCCTCTGGCAGCTTGTCGTTAAACACGTTAGATTGGATCAGCATGAGTCATGAACAGTTAGGACGCATATGACAGTGGTAACAGGACCCCTGTGACAGGGGTGACCGGTTGCCTATGACAGGGACAGGCGACTGCAACAGAGTGAAAAAATAGAGACATGCAGCGGAAAATGTAATAAGGCTAGAATGCGAAAATGAAGAGAAAATTGAAGGGTAAACGTGGGTAAGGCGCCTGTGACAGAGTGGAAAAAATACAGACATGCAGCGGAGAATGCAGTAAGGCTAGAATGCGAACATGGAGAGAAAAATGAGGGATAAGCGCGAGTAAACCCGTCCAGAGCGCAATTCTGTGATGAGTGTTCCCTGCTTTCCACCCCTCTTGAAGCCTGTCGGTCAACACGTTAGATGGGATCAGCATGCGTCGTGAACAGTTCATGCGGTCGTCAGCAGTAAACACCGACGGTCGCGGCGGTCTTCCTGCAGCGCCCCTGACAGCGCGCCTGTAAGGCCTCGTGCATACTTCCCGTCGCCGCGATCGAATCGCGGCGATGAGTTTTGCAGAGCGACGCGAAGGAATTTGAACTTCTCAGTGCTCGTCGCATCGCCCATCGCTCTGCAAGGGAGCGCGACGGCGATCCGTCCAGGACCAACGCTAAACACCGCGCGTGGCGCGAAATAGTATGCCATGCCCGCAATGGGCGCGGGAAGCCATCGCGCATGCCGACCGCCACTGTTGCGGCGGCCGCGGCGAAGCTTCCTTTGACTTTTCCACCGCGTGCGGCGGAACGGCCGCGAACTGAGCACCACGATGGCATCGCGGCGATGGAAGTACGCCCCCGGCCTAACAAGCTGAACTTGTGACAGGACGCCTGTTGTCGCGACCCCGCGATCGCTCCTTGGTCCTGTGATCGGCCGGGCGCGCTGTTTCCCACGATGGTTTGCCGATAAGGCCTCTGTTAGGCATCTGTTATACTCCCGCGGGAGCATCCGCGGAACGTCCGCGGACCAATGGTGCACGGCGGAGGCGGGCGTGGCGAGGCGCGGCGATTGGCCAGGTGAGGTGTCTTGGCGCGATTCCCGCCCTTCCGCGGATGCTCCTGCAGGAGTATAACTCAGGCCTAACGCACTTAGACCGGCCGAGGCATGGGAAAGTGGCTGGCGTCAGCAGCCGATGGGCGCAAGCTCCGGCACTGACAGTCTCTATCGATCGTCCCTGCGCTGCGGTGGCGCAGGCAATCGCTCTCGCGCCTATACTTCGTCCTGCCATCGAGGGGCCCTGGACAGGGTCAATTCGATTTTTTCCGATAATTTACGACCCCCCACCCCCTCCAAAAGCGGAGCTGGAACGACCCCCCTTGTCTAGATCACCGTTCTATTTCTTATCTGTGTTGCGTTTTTCAAATTTTTCAAATTTTTTTTTTCGGGACGACAGAGAGAGGAATTGTAGCATATAGAATTTTAAGTCGTGCTTAAAATGCAGCAAAAACTAAGCTTCTCCGCTGCGATGAATCTCCGCTGAGGATGGATCACCTATAAAATTCTCATGTTTCACGAAAATATTATTGTTCAGCTGAAGCATATCACCCATATGGATAAAATCCAGCTATAAGAATTTTCAAGTCCTAATTAATTCATTGTGAAAAAATCGTGATTCTCTGGACAGAACAGGTTGAATCGACCTCTGGTCGACTTTGCACCAACGTCATCGGAGCATAAAATTGAACGTTCACAAAAAGGTTTACAACTCGGTAAGTTTTTCGAATTTTGAAAATTCTTTTAGCTTTTCATAAAGTAGATAAAACGCCCTTTCTCATCGTGTAAAAATCGTTTTCCAAAAAAGGAGTCGTCACGCATGGCGGTTGGTTCGATTTTTGAGCGAAAAAAATTGAAGTGGCTTCACAAAAATATTCATAACTCGACTAAGTTTTCGAAATTTAAAAATCCCGCTAGCTTTTCAGAAACTAGAGGAAGAGCCCTTTCTTGCTGTATAAAAATCAACGCCCAAAAATTCGGTGTTCATGTGCGGGAGGGGAGGTTCAATTTCGGTTCCATGTTGCAAAAATACGTAGCGAAAATAGAACCCCCCCCCCGCCCCGCATGAAGACCCCTTTCTTGGGAAACAGTTCTTATATGGTTAGAAAGTATATTTGCTCTGCTTTTTGAAGAACGAGAGGGATTTTTGATTTTTGAAAAAATGGCCGAGTTATGATCAATTTTTGCAAGTCGTGAACTGAATCCTTCACCGGCGTCATCGGAGTGATTTCACAAGAATGTTCATAGAAACCGGTTTCCAAAAAAGGGATCTTCATGCGGGGGGTTCGATTTCTGGTCGATTTTCGGCAAAAATCGACCAGAAATCGAGCCCCCCCCCCCCGCCCGCATGAAGATCCCTTTTTTGCTAAAAGTGTTTGTAACCATAAAGAAGCGCTGTTTATCTACTTTTCAAAAAGCTGCGTGATTTTTGAATTTCGAAAAATTAATCGAGTTATGAATATTTTTGTGAGATCACTCCGATGACGACGGCGAAGAGTCGATCCGCGATTCAGTTCACGACTTGCAAAAATTGACCATATCTCGGCTATTTTTTCAAAAATCAAAAATCACGTTTACTCATCAAAAAATAGAGAAAATATGCTTTCTAACCATATAAGAACCGTTTTCCAAGAAAGGGGTCTTCATGCGGGGCGGGAGGGGTTCGATTTTCGGTACGCGTTTTCGCGACATGGAACCGAAATTGAACCTCCCCTGCCGCGCATGAAGACCGAATTTTTGAAAATTGATTCTTACATGGTGATAAAGCGCATTTTATTTACTTTCCAAAAAGCTAGCGTAATTTTCAAAACTTGAAAAACTTATCGAGTTATGATCAATTTTAGGAAGTTACTTCAATTTTTTTCGCTCAAAAATTGGACTCTCCGCCGCGTATGAAGACCTCTCTTTTAGAAAACAGTTTCTACATGGTAAGAAAGCACTTTTCTTTTAATTTTTAAAAAGCTAACGGAATCTTCAAAATTAGAAAAACTTACCGAGTTATGAACCCTTTTGTGAACGTTCAATCTTATTGCTCCGATGAGGTTGGTGCAAAGTCAACCAGAGGTCAATTCAACCTGTTCGATTCAGCAAATCATGATTTTTTTGACTGTGCACTGATTAGAAAACTGAAACTTTTAGTGGCAAAATTTTAACTGCATAGGTAGTCTGTTTTGGGTAGAAAATGTTTATTTTTTTCAGGAAAAATAGCAATTTTGAACACAATTCGCCCTAATCATATCGAAGATCGCTGAAAAGAAGCTTGGTTCTTTAATGTACATTAACCACGACCTAAACGTTTATACGGTACAGCTTCACTCTCGGATAATTTTTCCTTCAGAAGGTAGAAATTTTTTTCCGCGAGAAGACCATCCTTCAGTTGCGATCGATGATATCAGAGAACGCAGTAGCCGCACGTAAACTTCCATAACTCGGAGATTTTGGGGCCTCTGTAAAACCCACAAAGCCGTTATAAATGTGGATTCTATGCTTTAAAAACCAGGTTCTAAAAATAGCAACTTCTATGTGATTAGGGTGGTCGATATTTTTTCGGTAAATGGTGCCGACCGCCGACTGAGACGCCTGATCATTCTGAAGACCATTTCGGAAAAACATGTTTTTATCACTGTGTGTCAAGCAGGGCTTGGAATTTTGTAGAGTGCAATATCATTTCTGATGCTGTTTCCTGCAGAAGAGAGAATATTATTTTCGTGGCAAGTCCATCCTTCAGTTGCATCTCCGTCATCGCTTAGAGGAGCGCCTCAAGAAGTTTCGTAGCGAGAGCACATAAGTCAGCATTAGCAATTAACACTCAGAATTTTAGTAAATACAATTTGCAATGCAGATGCTGCTCTTTCAGGTTAAAAAATGTGTCGTGTCCATGAGATCCTCGGAAAATCTGAAAAGGTGAACTCGCATTGATTAATTCGAGAACTGATCGTAAAGTTCTTTATTTTTAACTGTAGTACAATCAAAATATTATTATCAAAATATTACATACTCAAAACTTTTATCAACGTTTTTTCTAACAAACCATCTAATCAAGAAATTAATCAATTATATGACTCCTTTTACGAACGAACTTTCACACTGTTGATGCTGCACCTGAAAAAAAAACCTATTAACGGGTGCAACAAGCCTAACCTGCGGGACGGCGAGCTAGCCGCCCCACAGGTTAGGCTGCGGTGTCCCATGTACATATTGTGTGTATGTAATTTCTGTTGTGTCCCTTATCTAGTCTGGGTTTTGGAGTCGTCCTACCATGGACGCATGGGGAGACGCGGAGTGGAGTGGCAGAAGACGAAGGAGGGGCAATCCGGATGGCTGAAGTTCTCCCAATACGACGGGAGGCAATACGTTATGGGCAAGGTAAACACGCGGAGATCCCTCTTCCACCTGTGGTAAGGTAACATCTGGTATCCCTCGTGCCTGTGTCGCGACACGGAGCTTACAAAGGCTAGGGGATCTCGTCTGCCTGCTGGGCCACCGAACACCTTGACGGACATGACTCATGCCTCTCTCGATTATATATAAATATACATAAATATAAATATATATAGCAAAGATGGGGTGTGTAGGTGGAGAGGTCATGTTAATTGATTTCAACAAAACCTCGCCCAGCGAGGTTATTTATTTATTTATTTACCAGCGTCGGTTGCGGGCTTCGCCCGCACCCGACTCTGATCGGGTGAGTCACGCTAGCATAGCCGGCTTCGCTGGCGTCGAGTATCGTAAGCCAAGTGGTGTCACAAAGCCATCCCAACGGCTTCGCCCGCACCCGACTCTGGTCGGCTAGCCTAGCCGGCTTCGCCGGTGTCGCGTATGGTGAGCCATGTGGGGTCAGAAACCCATCCCAACGTCCAGCCCGCTAGGTTCACCACAACCCAGCGTCGGTTGCGAGATTCGCCGGCAACCGACGCTGAGTAAGGAAGCATCTCATCTAGCGTTGAATGCAAAAAAGGTGCAGAAAAGAGTAAACGGCTGCATTCTGCACAATGGAAAGAGATTCGGTTTCTGAGGCCAGATTCATCAACAGTTTACCGGCCTGTAATGTAATGTTGAAAAGTACCGCCAAAACCCGTGATGTGAGATTCACCAGCATCAGGTTTGGCGGCAATTTTCACCGTTACGGGCCGGTAAGCGGTTGATGATTCTGGCCCTGGAGTCGTAGCTTCCCTTCCCTGGTAGTGGGGTAGTGGAAAGTTTGGGCGGTAGACATAGAGGAAAATTGAATGCAAGAAATACCGTGTGCGATAAAAAATAGCAAAAAGTGCAAAAAAGAGCAGCCGGTTTTCATACTGCACTGGAAAAGGATTCAATTTATTATGGAGTCGTAGCTTCCCTGGTAATCGGGTGGTGGTAAAAGTATGGCAGTAAACAAAGAGGTAAGTTGAATACAAAAAACGCCATCTGAGAGGTAAAATAGCAAAAAAATGTGCAGAAAAGAGGAAACGGCTGTCATTCTGCACAGTGGATAAGGACTCAATTTATGGTGTCGTAGCTTACCTGGTAGTGGGGTAGTGGTAAAGTATGGCGCTAAACATAGAGGTAAATTGAATGCAAGAAGCGCTATCTGTGGGGCGAAGTAGCAAAAAATGCAGCCGTTGCAGAAAGTGCAGCCGGTTGTCATTCTGCGCAGTAAAAAAGGATTCAGTATCTGGAGTCGTAGCTTTCCAGGTAGTAGGGTAGTGGTAAAAGTATGGCGGCAAATATGGAGGTAAATCGAATACAAAAACGACATATATGAGGCGAAATAGCAGAAGAGCTGCAGAAGGGAGCAACCGGTTGCCATACTGCACAGTGGGAAAGGATTTAACCTCTACAGTGGTAGCTTCCCTGGTAGTGGGGTAGTGGTAAAAGTATGGCGGTAAAAATAGCAGAGAGTTGCACCACACAGGAGAGCAGGAAAGGAAGACTGAGGTATGACCACTAGACACGTATTGCGAAACCTCGTTATATGGTGGGTGATCTGTGGTGTTGGCGTGTAGCCAATAGATCCCTATTTCGAAATCACCCAACGTCTGGCAGTCGATGGCAGTCGATGGTAAACAACAGTCTTGGGCAACTGTCAAGCATTTTAGTGTTGGACAACTGGCAACCGAACTCCAAACTTGGGTGATTAAACCGGCGAGGCTAGACAGTATACGAAGTATGGGTGGCTAACATCGGACAAAAAACCTTTCTTCTTTTATATATAGAGGTATTTATTTATCAGGTCACTTCTCTGGCGGGCTTTTTCGTTTCGCATGAGATGCATGGGTTGATTGTGGTGGCTCTTTTTTAGGAAGTGCATGACTGTTCCACTACAGGAGAGTTGAACACAAGCCACTACGACTCACCACGCCGCTCTTCTTCTATCCAAAGAGCACCGCTGCCCTGCCGCCGCCACTGCCTCCAGCCGACTTGAGCTCGCCCTCTCGTGATTGGAGGTACACAACTTCGTTGCCAGAAGGGTTCAGCAGATAAAGACCACACACTTGGAATCAGCGCTCGAAGCCACAGCCCTGTATACACATCGCATCTCAAAGTACCATGGTCACCTTGGCCCGGATTCATGAACGATTTACCGGCGGGTAAGTGCAAAATTTACCCCACTCCCCAGTTACGCGCGATTTATGAGCGCGCGGCGGGAAAAATCCAAGGTAAGTGTCGAGGTAAATGCTCCCCGTCAGCGCGTCGGGGAACATTTACCTCCAAGGCGAGGGTTTTGCTCCGCGGCCAATTTCTGACCCCATGCATGCCTCCGCTGGCCCTTAGCCAGCTCTGAGCTGGCCGCCAGCCGCAAATTCAATGCCTGGCAGGGCGCCTAGTTGCCGTCGCCATGCGCACGTCTTTCGCCGCACTTCGGTGAGTTACTTTACCCTTTGTTTTTCTCTATTAGGCTTGCATTCCATGATTTTTTTTGGGCTCTGTGGACCATGGCGGCCCACAATGTCACTTATTTTTAAGTGAATTGCTTCCTTTGGTGGCATTGTGGGTCGGCTTGGGCCACCATGAGCCTAGTCCACCACGCAAATCGTATTTACGATTTGCGTGGGTGGACTATGCCCATCCGCCACCTTAGCCTTCCTTGGCATATGTTGTCTATGGAGGCTACTGTGGTGGATGGCACCCATTATTAGTCATGTAGGCCCACATTTACCATTGTTTCTCTACTACCTGCTATGCTACTAGTTTTCACCCCTCTCCCTCCTCCCCCCCCCCCCTCTCGCCGTACCCCACATTTCACATTTCATTTCCCCTAAATACGATGCTGCTAGTGTCGGTGGCAGCGACGTCCAGGCAGCAAGTGTGACTGTTTGGTTTCGCTGTTAGCTGATGCCGCGGCTAGCGGAGGCATGCACATTGGGTCAGAAATTGGCCGCGGAGCAAAAGCCTCGCCTTGGCCGTCACGAATCAGAAAACGGAGGTGAGTTCGGGGAAAGTGGCGGGTAAGTGACCGTCGAGGTAAGTGGCGGTAGAATTTACGGTACTATTGTACTTTTGGTACCCCACTTAATCTTGTTCAAAATAGGTCTACTAGAGGTAATCTGCCATGGGAAGAACGAATACCATAGTCGTTTATTGCGGAAATGTCTTATAAGCCCGCTATATTAAGTTGGAATCGCCCAAGGCCTTGCGAAATAGCGCGCGCTGGTAAGAGACGCAGATACTCCGCCCCTACCAGCACGCATTCGCGGCCGTCTCGGGTGGGGGGGGGGGGGGGGTTACCATAGTATGCCATGGCGCACAGGCGTAGCGACTAGATACTCGCAGCGAATTAAATGCAGTCTTATCTCCTCGGGGCAAGAGAGACCTCTAGGATGAAGGCAATTTTAACACGGGTGTCCTAGTGGGCCCACACCCCGGAGTCCCATCCCCTGTCTAATTATGTGCTCTGCTTCGCGTGAGTAAAGAGAGCACACAACAGAGCTTTCAAGCCTTTTCGAGATTTCAAGGCTTATGCTCTGGCTAACTCTGCTGCAAGCTAGGGGCGGCAAAATAGTGCGCATCGTGAGGAGGAGGCGGAGTCTCTGCGTCTCTTATCAGCGCGCGCTATCTCGCAAGGCCTTAGGCAATTAGAGCTTAATATAGCGGGCTTATTAGGCATTTCCGCAAAAAACGACTATGATATTCGTTATTCCCATGGCAGACTACCCCTAGTAGACCTATTTTGAACAAGATTAAGTGGGGTACCAAAAGTACAATAGTACCGAATTTACCCCCGGCCGCGTTCATGAATCCGGCTCCAGGACACGGAGCAGCCGCTGCTGACACCGCCAGCCCCTGCACGCCGCCGGCCGAACGCCATCACACGCCGTCCGGCGATCGCGACCGTCCCGTCGCCTCCGCCGGCTTGGTCACTGCCCGCACAAACAGCCCTATCGACCAGCGATGGATCGGTGCGTTTCAGCCACTGCTTTCTCCACCATCGCCTCTTTCCGACCACCCACTGCGACGCACCTTTCAGCGTCCATGTATTATTGTTAGGCTTCATATGTGTGTGTACCCCCTCTTCACGTCAATTCGGGCACCCCTTCCGCAAGTTTAACGCGTTCAAATCAAACTAAACATCCTCGAAATCAGAGCAAACGTCCTCCTAATTAAACTAGAGGGTCCAAGGAGGTTAGCGTAATTTTTTGTCGGGAGGAAATTTGGATTAGCGTTGTTTTTTTTTAATTTTTAATTCACTTGCCCCAATAAGTGATTACAATGTTTGAAATTTAACAGAATTTTTAGGTTTTAGGGAACTTGTGGTTTGAAGCTTATTCTGGAGCACAAAAGGGCTCTAATTTTGTGTTTTGTTAAGGGGAAGGGCGACGACCATGCTTTCGTCTAGCTCGTTGCGATTTTAATTTGACTGATAGTGCAAGTGCAGCTTACTTGGAACAGCAAAGTGAGGATAAGTGTGTTTTCTGCAGTCACTTTGGCCGTACCTTTTACAAGTGTGTCATTCCACGTAAACTGAATTGTTGTTATCAATCGAAGGGGAGTCGCAACATCCTGGACAAGCCCATATTCCAATTTCTTTTTAGCACTATAAAATTTCTGCTTTCCTGCGCTATAAAGCATCCATTTGATTTAAAAAGTGTCCAGTTGTGGAACTGTCGTCAGCCTTTTCATGGCTGCACACTGCTTTAAAAAAAAATCACAGTCCAGAAGAAACCTGCGGCATGCGACCCTTTTGGTTTCCTCCGTTCCGGAAAAACTCTTACTGTGCTTCTTGGACGCTGTGCAAGACCGGATCGTAGCAGCAGCCCTTACCATGTGGGAGTTTCGACAAAACCGTTGTCCCCGAATAGAGGATAACGACACTAGCTTCATCAGTACACGTCGCCCACTTAGTCCTCAGCCAGACCATCGAGGGGACGTCGCATTTCCACCAGAGAAGTCGGCGGTAGATTATAGTCCCAGCAAATGGGGGTCTTCGTAAGAGCACGTTGCCTCAGAGTCAAGCACAACATGGCAGCCATTTTGGGAACTCGGTCGAGTCTAATTGGGAGTGGACGAGTGCTCTGAAGACAGGAAGTAGTTCAGTCCCAATCTTAGACGTGTCCGAACACGGTAAAATGATAAAGGATAAGGATAAGGAGCTGCGTTATTCAATCCGTTTTGGAATGCGCCACGCATTCTACTTCTATGGGATGTCATACGATTTGAATGCATATTGGCTATATATGTTTTGCGGTGGAAAGCCGATGTACAAGTCAGTGCATTATCCTTTCCAGACAATTCTGGTATTATCTCACCGACCTCAGAGATGCAAGGGTTGGTTGATCAGGGCGGGAAATCCGAACCTGGAGCCTGGTATCGGGTGCGCCCAGCAGCCGGCGCCTCCTCCGAACGTTCCTGCTAACTGTTGTTCCACATCGTCCTATTCCCAAAATTCATAGAAACAATGTATATCTAGGATTTTAAAAAAAGTCCTGGCAGTCCCTATCCAACGTGGCGTTACAATCGGTCGCCCACATCCAGTCTAGGTAGATAGAGTCAGGACACCATCAGCATCATCCAGTTTACCTATTTTAGAGGCGACAAGAAGCAGCTTGCAGCGAGGTTCCACTCCACCTTCGGGCATTGTCCAACGGTTCGAGTGTTTTGTCCTGGCAGAGTCAACCTGATAGGTAAGGCAGATCAGGAAATTTAGTCCTGTTCGACGAAGTACTATATGCTAGTCTTCTGACAAGGGAGATACCACGTCACAGTGGCACTTTGAGATAAGATGCGCATCGCGGGATGCGGTTTCGAAAGTTGATTCTAAATGTGCGTTCCATATCTGCATCGGATAGTGATCTTTCAGTGGCAGGTAAGATGGTCCGCAACTCCGATCCCAGGTGGGAATCAGCGTTCGGACGTTCGGAAGGAATGGTGTCAGACAGCAGATATTGTCACGCTGCCATCGATTGTGTTCTATAATATTTATTCTCCCGCACTTGTTGTCGACCTGACGAATAGCTATTCAGAGAATCAATTATTGAACCCGGGGGCATGTGGGAGGCAGGGAGAATCATATCCACGATGTAGTGTTTACAATACACCTCACCCACTCATGCACGGGTGTAGTGCTCGATGATTCTCGTGGGTGTCTCTGCATACCTTCGAGTATTTCTTCGCCTTTGCCCTAGATTGATGAACCCCGACACAGGTGAGCACATCGACTACCATGGGTATGGCGTTCTTCCAATGGCCATCAAACAGGGCACGGAGGTCTTGGCGGCCGCCAGCGGTATACAGGAGATCCGAATCGTCAACGTCGACGACCAATACCCGTGAGTGCCCTTCTGCTTGGGCTCAGTATTGTCGCCTGGAGGCCATATTCAGGCCTACATCTATTGCCCTGCCTTCCGAATGGAGCGGCGCTTCTCCTCCGAAGTGGTTCGACTATGTCCTTTGTGGTTGGAAGGGCATAATCAATAAAATCGGAGGAAAGCAGCTTGGATTCGATATGCTCATTGATGGTACGTTAACAGCTTAGCAGGTTTGGCAGCTTTTTCTTGACCCATTTGGTAGCACCAGTGCAGGTTCATCGACTCATTGAACCAAACATGTCACTCTGCTACGATGCAAAGCTGCGCATCCAAAACGTGCCCAACCTCACTGTGTCATAAGAGTTGCTTGTGTTTTTTTAATCGAATTTCTGGCTGTTCTGAGCTATGTTAGGCCATGTTAGAGCCGTAGTAAGTCAAGGGACGTAAGCGATTAACTGTTTTATGCGACAGTCAAGGGACCACTAGCGTGTTCCGAATAGTTGCGCAGTCGTGGGACGCTTCAATGATCACTTGATAAAGGTCGTTATCGCTGTGGAACGCTGGCGGTCTCAACTTTTCTATGCGTCTGCTCCACAACTAGGGCGCGTGTAGTGCAGTTGGAGGAGGTGCCAACTGTCGCGTGCACTCAATACCAGGTTACTGGTTCGGATTTCCCGCCGTGGCCAATCAAGCCTTCCAAAGGTCTGTAAATTGGTAAGACATGTCCAAGAAGGACCAAGCGCTGACTTTTTCATCGGCTGGCCACCGCAAGTCATTGTATGATCAAAAACGCATTCAAGTCGCCTCCACAACACCCCGTAAAGGTGGAATACTTGTCTCATCCCAAAAGGGATTGAGTAACGCCACTCACTTATCCTTTTTATCCGTTATGTTTCACAAATTGGCTGCTCCGAGCGAGTCAAGAATGAGTTTTGTAGCCTGCTCGGAGAAAAGACAGCAGAAGTGCTGTTCCAATACATAATCCATGTCGCAGGTGACCTTAAGGGACGTGTTGTAGTTCGGCGACATATCTGCGGTGCAGCGATCCTCGCCGACAATCTGTCGCCGAAGAGCATCATCAATGTTGCGTGGGTGACTACGCACTGCGTAGCACCTTCCCACCACTGCCGCTGACAGCGTCACCGAAGTGGAACATATGCCTAACGGGTACGTTGAAAGAAATATACAACTGTCATGGTGGTTTCTGTTTTTGTACACGTAACGCTGATGATTAGCGTATCTCGAGTACACGGAGGCGCACGACCTCACCATCGTGAACACCAGGAATTCTAAAACGCAGATCGACTCTGTCCTTGTGCGAAATCGTGACCAAGGGCTTGTCACGGACGCGAAGGTTGTGACGGTCGTCGCGCAACATCGACCACCGGTCTACACTATAAAGATCACACCCCCGATGTTTAAGCAGGTCGAACGGTGCGGTCCATCAAGGATCAAGTGGTGGCGACAGAAAGAGAAGGAAGCAGCTGTAACAGCTGTAACTTCGAGCATTCGGTTTCCGACAGTCACTACCGCCAACGATATCTGGCAAGGCACTACCGAAGTGATAATCAGTGCGTGCGCGTTCCGAACTAGGCATTGCGAAACCGGGATGGCGTAAAGTCGATAAGCAGACATGGCTGCTTACCAACGAAGCTAAGGACACAGTCTGAGAGAGGAAGAGATTATACCATTTTTCGGCAATAAGACAGCCGACAAATGGCGGCCGTATCAGCAAGCTAATAAAGCCGCTAAGAAGACGGTAGAAGCTGCAAGAGCCACTCATTACGACGACGTCAACGGAAACCTGAGCCGTGTGATGGTGAGCGATTTCTTTATCGACTAGCCAAGGTCCGCAATCGCCAAGCTGAGAATGTTGAGAAATTTATTTCTCTTCTAAATGAGAACATGGTCTTATGGATCGCAAAATGGTTTTGAATCGACGATGCAACTAATTCGAGGAAGTCTCGAGAGTGGGGTTTGCCCATCCGGTCATTCCGTCTGCTCCCGTAAACGGTCTCGTTCAGAAGACAACCGTACAGGAGACAGAGGCGGCTCTGGAGGTGATGAAGCAAGACAGCGGACCGAAGACTTTGAGGACGATTTGTCGAAGTCGAAGTCCTCGTACCGACGAAGTGGCTGACGAGACGAACAAGAAGGTCCCGATATATGGCAAAGAAGCATGACGTTCGATTTGGAAGAAGAAGAGCAGTCTAGGAAACCGCATAAACTACCGTGCAACCCGATTACTTTCGCATAGCAAGATCTTCGAGCGGATTGTCAACCGCTGCACTTGTGATATCATCGAACTTCTTAGAAACCAGTGCTTTGTTCGCACAGCCGATGCCATACACACCATTCGTCTTCTGACAGAAAACACCGCAAGAAACAGAATCCGTTGCATCTTCCCTTCCTGGATTAGGAGTAGGCCTTTGATGCATGTCGCATGAAATGAGATGGTATGCCTTAAGACGGCAGCAGAGTCTTGCGGGTGACGCGGACCCGCCATGGCAAAGGTGGGTGGGCGGCGTCGCGAGGGTTACTGTACGCAGTACTGCGTACTATTACCGGCAGTTGCGATCTCTAAGAATGCCAGAGATGTAGTAAGCAAAACGCTCCTTGTTTTGTGAAGAAGCGTTTTCTAAGCCACGTTAGGAGTTCTTGAATGTAAGCCCCGAAATCTAATAGAACACTCCTTATAACTCAAGAGACCTGTACAATTTTGCGCTTGCTCTCACTTTCGTCGTTCAACCTCCACTAAAAGTTCCTCGGTTGACAAGCAGCTCCAGGATAATGTGGCAGCCTTTGTGATGACAACATTTCCTCCGATGCCTTGTTGAGTCCGGGAGGTCTGCCCGATGCAGTTATAGCTCATACTAAAAAGAACTGTCTGGTTTCTTGTTGCATTTCTGTGAAAGAGATTTCTCTGAACCTCACACGGCTAATTGATGTGACTGGAAGGCCTCGAAGATTTCCAGTACAATTAAGGTTGCCTAATATCGTGCTAACGTTTTTTGCGTTACGTTTTGAGTGCAGGATTCCATACGCCTCCATTTGTCGACACTACCGGTGATTATATTTTTGGTTGTCAAGCTCCTTTATGGGCAGAAATTATGCACCAACCTACTATATTCCTAGCATGCTATTCGTTAAAAATGATTCCAAATAGATGAACCATAATCGACACCCATCTATCACGCCTCTCGGCGGGTCTCACCCCCAGCTCCTGGCACTACGGATGAGAGCCGCCGTGAACTAGAATAGCCGTAGGGGACCTTTGCGACCAGCGGTTCCGCGATAATTCGTCCGCGCCGCGGCTTCCACCACGGTGACCCCACTGCGGCGGGAGATATGGACGAGTTCTTCGGATGCTGCCGCGAGAATCTGTAGAGGTCCTTTCGAGAGCACGGAGTTTCCGAAGAGCCCATAGAGTGGGTACGAATGCTGCACTCTTGTCCAAAGAGTCGAGTACAAACTGCAGCAAGGACGTCGATACAGTTTCCCATCTCTTTGGAGTACATCAATGGTCTGCGTTCCCCCACTACTCTTCGTCGTCGTAATGGATGCCATATACAGTGATCTTCAGCAGCATGTTCCTTGGATGTTGCTGATGATGCTCTCCAGCGTCGACAGGACTGAACTGCAGCGGTAGGTATAATCGTGGTGCGATTGTTTGAAGAAAATGAGTTCACCTCTATTGCGCTTAACGGCATTGAGCTACCACGTACTTCGGCTTTCAGGTGTCTGGGATCCGCAACCGCGTCCGATGGAAGTGCACTCTTTGAAGTGAATTCACGCGTGAACGCAGCTTGGCCCAAGTGGTGCTCCCACCAGAGCGCCTCAAGTCGAAGATCTACAGCGCAGTCGTCCGCCCACTAGCGACGTACGGTGCTGAGTGCTGGCCCGTAATTAAAGAAATTGAAAGCGCCTCAGCGTAATGGAAACGAAGATGCTGTGGTGAATGGCAAAGTTACCCGTTTGAACCGAGTACGCAACAACTCCATACGTCAGAGGTCCGGAGTCAGCATGATATTTGAGAAGATGCGCAAAGCTCGTCTGCGATGCTACGGCCACGTCCTTCTGCAAAAGGTGACACCGTCCGAAAGACTGGTCTTAGCCTTATGTGCCCGGAAGGTGGCCACGACGGCGACAAAAGTAGCGGTGGATCGATGCCCTGCATCAGGACTTGAAGATGACTAGACTGTACCCTGACCATTTGATCGCGAAAAGTGGCGGCAGCATTCCAGGAAAGCGACGCGCTACTAAGCGGGACAAACGCTGAGGATTATTATCATTACAAGTGCTCCGTCATGCCTATCGGCGTACCTCGCACTTGCGCGATGTTGCAGTATCACTAAGCTAAGGGCAATCACATCGAGCTAGCTGCTCTGCTTGTACAGCGTTTTTCCTTACCTAGGGGTACAAAAGACCCGCAGTACGTACAGTATATAGTATGGTAGGGCGATGTATTGGTTCCTCACTACTGGTCCTCCCTTAGTGAAACGGTCCCCATTACTGGTACTGACCCCACTCAGTGATCCCCGTTAGCGGGCGACGTCTTCGGCACGCCTTCTGAATCCTCAGGCACATTGGACGACGTCTTCGGCACGTCTACCTGATCCCCAAACACGTTGAGCGACGTCTTTGGCACGTCTTCTGAGTCCCAGGCACGTCATTCGACGTATTCCGCACGTCATCCGAATCCCCTGGCACGTAAAAGATGTCTGGGTATTCTCCGCTATTTTCGCGCCACGTAATTTGATCAGTATCTATTGACGGTGATCGATACTGCAAAAACGAACTTCAGATTCGAGTTGTGCGACCTCGACTACCCCAGGGCTGAAGTTTCCAGGCAGGTAGAAGACGTCTGCGTATTTCCCGCTATTTTCCCGCACCGTAATTTGATCAACATCGTTTGATGACGATCGATACTTTAAAAACGAACTTCAGATTCGTGTTGAGCGACCTCGATTGCCCCAGGGCCGAAGTTCCCAGGCAGGGAGAAGACGTCTAGGTATTCTCCGCTATTTCCGTGTCGTAATTTTCCCCCCGTTCCCCCACCCCCCCCCCCGAATTCCCCCTATTCCCCCCGAATTATTATTATTATTATTATTATTATTATTATAATTATCAGTGATGATGAAGAACAATGATAGCAATAAATTGGTAATTATAGCGACGTGTGCTCTTCCAATAATGCAACCTCACGCTTTTTATTCCAGACTATGTCCTTGTTTTTTGATGATGGGGAAGGTATGCCACGGATCTCCCTCGATAGAGAGCCTTCGGGCTCTCTTGTTAAGAGGGATCTCGGGCCGCTTGTCGCAGGGCCACGTGGCGCGTCCCCGGGTGGTGGATAGGGGAATTAAACGCGAACCAAATGCGACCGTGTACTGCCCAGAGACGCAGGTGGGATGCAGGGGATGGACTCCTTGCTCCTGCTGTGTCGGGTCGATGCGTTCCTTGTGCGTGGGAGCGGCATGTTCGTGCACTGTGTGCGTGGATGTGTCCGTGACTGTGCGGATTGTAACTGTGTCGGCTCGGCCAAAAGCTTGCACTCGGTAGACTGGGAGTACATGTAAGGCGATTCGAGGCCGCCTTAAGTCTCGCCCCGTCCCTTCGGGCAGTCTGGCTGGCTGCCCGGAGTACCCCGCCCGCACGACAGAGCCTGACTAGCTACCCGTGTTGTATTCCAGTCAAACACAGCAGCACTAAAGGGCCTCATTCCCCTGACCCCGAAAGAGCCCCCATTTCTGCAGCGATGGGAAGGACGAGTACGGAGAGGCTGCTAAAATCTCAGGGCCTAACCAGGCTGCGCAAACTGAGAAGGACTAGGATGACGATCTGTACTTACAACGCCCGCACGCTTGCGTCGGAAGCATCCGTCGAGGACCTGATGATGCAAGCCAGGAAGATCAAGTACGACGTCATCGGACTGACCGAGACGAGAAGACACCACCCCCTACACGCCGCCTACGACTCCGGAGAAGAACTGTTCCTCGGAACATGCGACAGCAGGGGAGTAGGCGGCGTTGGTGTCCTCGTCAACACGCACTTGGCCATGAACATCGATTCGTACGAGTCTCTGACAAGCCGAATCGGACGTCTGCGACTGAAGCGATGTGGCTCCGTGCCAGCCTTGACTGTGTTCGTCGCGTATGCCCCAACATCCGACCACGACGACGAAGACGTCGAGGCCTTCTACGTGGAGCTGGTGAAGTTCTATAAGGAAGATCACACCTTCTACAAGGTGATCGTCGGCGACTTCAACGCCAAGATCGGGCCACGAAGGTCGCCGGAAGAACTTCACATCGGAACCCACGGTTTGGAGTGGAACGAGCAAGGTGAAAGGCTGTCTGAGTTTATCATGTCGACCAAGACCATCCATGGAAACTCGCAGTTCCAGAAGCCTCCCTCCCTACGATGGACCTGGGAATCCCCCGGTGGCCAGTTCCACAACGAGATCGACCACATCATCTTCAATCGCAAGTATTGCCTGACCGATGTCTCCGTTGTCCCCAAGTTCTACACGGGATCGGACCACCGCCTCCTTCGCGCGAGGTTCCGCTTTTCGCGTCAAGGAGAGAAGGCCGCGAAGTTCAAGAAGAGGAGTCCCAGAACGACCATCAACTGGGATCTCTACACCTCTCTTGCCTGCCTTTGGGAAGATGCCGTCATGGACAACGTCGACGAGGAATACGATCGCTTCGTGCACCATCTCCACGATAGTGCTAAGGGAGCCGAGAGCTTGAAGACCACCAAGAGACGCCTGTCTCCGGAAACTCTCGAGCTGATACGCCAGCGTGGAGCAGCACGTGCGTCAGGCAACTATCAACTGACGTCCGAGCTTGCAAAGCTATGCAGAGCGGCGATAAAGGAAGATCTGAAGGAGAGAAGGGCGGAAGTGTTGGCTGAAGCAGCAGAGGCAGGGCTGAGCATCCGCAATGCCCGCCGGAACTTCGCCAACTTCAAGACCAAGATGATCGCTCTCCGACGTCCTGACGGAACCGTCACCTCTTCCAGAAGGACCATGGAGAAAGTCATCTACGACTTCTACTCCGATCTCTTCGATAGCCACGTCCACCTGCCCCTACGCCATCTTCCGCAGGATGGATACGTCATCCCCTCTGTTCTCCCTTCCGAGATCCGACACGCCATCTCGTCGGTGAAGAAACGTACAGCACCCGGTCCTGACAGGATCAGAGCTGAACACCTGAAGAACCTCCCGCCAGCGCTTATCAACACCTTGGCGCGGCTCTTCACACGCTACCTGTCCGAATGCAAGGTTCCATCTCAGTGGAAGACCAGCAAGACCGTCTTGCTGTACAAGAAGGGAGACGTGCACGACATTGGCAACTATCGCCCGATCTGCCTGTTGTCCGTAGTCTACAAGCTGTTCACTCGAGTCATCCTGAATAGGATTAGTAGAACGCTGGACGAAGGACAGCCATGCGAACAAGCAGGATTTCGGAGAGGATTCAGCACGATCGACCACATACACACCATTACGAAGCTCATCGAAGTGTCGCGAGAGTACAAGCTGCCGCTGTGCCTTACGTTCATTGACCTGAAGAAGGCATTCGACTCCGTCGAGACTGAAGCGGTCATGGAAGCCCTGCTCACCCAGGGCGTTCCTACTCAGTACATCAAAGTCCTTCGAGAGCTGTACAGTGGATTCACGACCAAGATCTCACCATTCTACAACGACGTCGTCATTGACGTGAAGAGAGGGGTTCGACAAGGGGATACCATATCCCCGAAGCTCTTCAGCGCCACCCTCGAAAACGTCATGCGCGAACTAGAATGGGATGACATGGGAGTGAAGGTCGACGGCCGGCAACTGCACCATCTTCGCTTCGCTGACGACATCGTTCTCATAACACCGAGCATCAGTCAGGCGGAGCGAATGCTGGCCGACTTCGATCGTGTATGTGGAAGCGTTGGACTGCAGCTGAATCTTACGAAGACGATGTTCATGAAGAACGGATGGGTTTCTGATGCCCCATTCTCGCTCAACGGAACGAACATCTCCGAATGCTCAAGCTATGTGTATCTGGGTCGCGAAGTCAACATGGCCAACGACCTAGCACCAGAGCTGAGCAGGAGGAAACGAGCGGCTTGGGGAGCTTTCAAGAGCGTCGAAGAAGTCGTGAAGAAGACGAAGAACGTCCGACTCCGTGCCCACCTATTCGACTCCACTGTTCTTCCTGCCCTAACATACGCCTCAGAGACCTGGGCTATACGAAAGCAGGATGAACACGCGATCAGCGTCGCGCAGCGTGGAATCGAGAGGACGATGCTCGGAGTGACACGACTCACGCAAGTGAGAGAAGGCCTCCGGAGTTCCGAGCTTCGCCGACGTTCGAAGATCAGAGACGCTGTCGCATGGGCCAAGTCGTCGAAAATTAGGTGGGCCGGCCACGTAATGCGATTCGCAGACACCCGCTGGACGAGAGCCGTCACAGACTGGATTCCGCGGGATGTCAAAAGAACACCAGGACGCCCACCAACGCGTTGGTCGGACTTCTTCGTGAAAGCCCTGAACGACCGATATGACGCTCTTCGTGTCCCTCGAGCGAGGAGGATCCATTGGACCACTCTGGCACGCGACAGGGACGAATGGAGACGCTGCTGGCGCCCGCTCGAGCAAGTCGATGATCAACGGGACGACAGGTGATACAGGTGATACAGGGGAAGGTATGCAGGCGTGTTGGATTTGAAGCGTTTCTTTCGATGATAATAAGCCTGTAACAAATCTGTTTCCATCTTTCTCGAACCTCATTTCAATCACTGAGTTCCTTTAGCTCCGTGTTCCACCACCTCATAATATCAAATTTCGTCCAACTGTAAAATAATCGTTTTTTATGATGGGCCTCGTATCCTTAGCCCTTTCCCCATTTGTAGCTACTCTGATGCCAGAATTGTTTCATCTCCCTTCTCTTCGGATTTAGTAGTTTCTTTGTATCAGGAAAGCTGACAGAGGAGCTCTTTGAGGAGGCTACCGTCGGTTTTCGCGGGAGCTTTGGTGTGTGTTCAAGTCTCTTCTCATAATGCGTACCATGCCTTGAAGAAGCAACTAATTGCTTTGTCCAAGGCTCTATTCCACCTTCATCTGGTCTGTCAAGCAGCTCATCTCTGGTGTGTGCATCCGCGCTGACAACGTGGGCAGTGCTCACAGGAAAAGCTTTCGACGGCATCACAAGGTTGTTTGTAAAACGCGGCCACCTCTTCCTGTGTTGCACCAAGCCTGAAGTTTCCCTCAGGGATGAGCTGTCCGAGCTGTGCGCCGTCGCTGAACGCTACATCGGGACTGAGGGAGGTGGAATGGATCAAGCTGTTGAGGTATGACGGAAATGGTCGTGTTGATATGGAAAGAAGCTGAGTCCTTTCTCAGATCCTGGCTGTTGAAGGCAGTGCTCTCAAAATAGATTTCGCTCCTCTCGAAGCTCGCCAGGTGAAGTTACCGCCGCGTGCGAGTTTTACTGTCCTCCACAGCGGTGACACCCTTAACAAGGTACGACCTTTAATTAGTTTCTCCTTCTTTTTACATCATTTTCACGTCGAATTGGACACTTTTCAAATCAAATTGGACACTCTTGTAAGCTAGCCTAACGCTTCTGCAATCGAAGCGAACTCTTCCAAATTGAAATGGGATTCTTCTCCGTTAAAATAAATACCCTAAGGAAAGAGTTAGAATAATTATTGTTCACAAAAATTTAGTACAATAACTCTCTTTGAAGTTTTAATTCATCTACCCAATAAGTGAACACATTGATTGAAATTTTATAAACGTTTTTTTAAAGAAAAATAATCGTTTATAGCTTGGTGGCGATGTCCGTTCCTCCACGTGGTGCCACTGGAAACTGCTCGCTCTGCGAGCTAAGCTAATCACGGACATTCGAATGCAGGCGACAGGCCCTTGTGACAGGCCGGCCTACGAAGACCCATGTCACATCACATGGTGTATGATAAGTCAAGTTTCTCGAGATAGTTCTACGGCGTCCGCGGGAGCCGACGCGCACTCGCAGAGCCCGGCGAGTGTGAGAAGCATGCGAGGGTCCCTGATGCGAGGACGGCATCGGAGGGCAACTGAGCTAGTCCGAAAGTCCCGTAACGTAAGCAGAACCCGCGTGGCTACGCTGAATGTAGGTACGTTGACGGGCCGCTCGTGCGAGTTGGTTGAAGCACTGGAGCGAAGAAGAGTTGATTTCTGTGCGGTGCAGGAGACGAGGTGGTCCTGCCGCAAGTCAAGGGACATAGGACGTGGTTTCAAGGCCGTTCGATGTGGAAGTCCCAGGACCACCAGCGGTGTCGGAATAATCGTCTCCGAACAATTTCGTGACTCGATTGTAAGCGTCGAGCGCTTTGACGATCGATTGATGAAGATCGTTGTCGCCGCTAAGGAGCGACTCTATCACTTCCTCTCTGCGTATGCTCCGCAGACTGGCTGCTCCGATGAAGCCAAGGATGAGTTTTGGAACCTGCTTGATGAGAAGACAGCAGAGGTACCGTCGAAAGATGTCATCATAGTCGCTGGTGACCTTAATGGGCACGTAGGTGCTGCGAAGGACGGGTACAGCTGTCATGGTGGTTTCGGATACGGGTCTCCTAACGCCGATGGTGAGCGCATTCTTGAGTATGCGGAATCGCATAGCCTCACCATTGTGAACACCGTTTTCCGAAAACACGACTCCCACCTCATCTCATATTATAGTGGGAGCTCCAAGTCTCAGATAGACTTTGTGCTTGTGAAGGATCGTGACCGAAATCTCGTCACAGACGCGAAGATCGTGCCGTATGAAACGGTCGCCCCACAGCATCGTCCGCTGATCTGTACTTTGAAGATCGCCTCTCCGAGGCTGAAGCAGGTCGAGCGATGCGGTGCTGCAAGAATCAAGTGGTGGCGAATGAAAGAAAAGGAAGCAGCTGTGATTTCTCGCGTGCGGTTACCGACAGTTACGACTGTCGATGAAACTTGACGAAAGCAACCGACGCGATACGTCAAGCTGCAAGCTTGGAACTCGGCACTACGAAGCCTGGACGACGCAGAGTCGACAAGCAGGCATGGCTGTGGACAGACGATGTGAACGCGAAAGTTTGAGAGAAGAAGTCGCTGTATCATGTGTTTCTCGGCGACAGAACAGCCGACAACTGGCAGGAGTATCAGAAGGCGAAGAAGGCTGCAAAGAAAGCCGTGGTTGTTGCGAAAGCCACTCATTATGGTGATGTCTACCGAAACCTCGAATCCCGCGATGGTGAGCGGTATTTGTACCGACTTGCTAAGACCAGCCATCGCCAAACCGAGGACATTGAAAAGTTTGTTGGCATCAATGATGAGAGCGGCCATCTTCTGACAGACCGCAAAAAGGCGCTGAAGCGATGGCGTGCTTACTTTGAGGAAACTTCCACTATGGAATTTCCTCATCCGGCCATCCCTTCTGTGGCTTCTGTTCACGGTCCCGTTCGCAAGATCACCGTGGAGGAAACAGAAGCGGCTCTAAAGAAGATGAAGCCCGGTAAGGCGACAGGGCCGGATGATCTGGCAGCCGATGTTTGGAAGTCAAAGCTCTGGTATCCTGCTGAGTGGTTGGCTGAGTTCTTCAACCAGGTAGTAAAGGAGAAGAAAGTACCGGAGTGTTGGCACAACAGTACGACGATTCCGATTTGGAAGAAGAAGGGCAGTCCTGCGGACTGCTTCAATTACCGTCCGATTCGCTTGCTTTCGCACAGCATGAAGATCTTCGAGCGAATCCTCAATAGACGAATCCGTGAAATCGTCAAGCTCTCCGACAACCAGTGCGGCTTTGTGTCTGGTTGTGGGACCATTGATGCTATACACGCCGCCCGCCTCCTGGTGGAGAAGCATCGCGAGAGACAGAAGCCGGTGCATATAGCCTTTCTCGACTTGGAGAAGGCCTTCGACCGCGTACCGCGTGAGCTTATATGGTACGCCTTGCGACGACACAACGTACCTGAGGAACTCATAGAGTGGGTGCGGATGCTCTACTCTTGCCCAAAGAGTAGAGTGCAAGCTGCAGCTGGAACCTCAATGGAGTTTCCCATCTCTGTTGGGGTGCACCAGGGGTCTGCGCTTTCCCCACTCCTCTTTGTTGTCATCATGGATGCCATTACGCGAGATCTTCAGCAGCCTGTTCCATGGACGCTGCTTTATGCTGATGACATGATGCTCGCTTGCGAAGAGAAAGACGATCTCGAGCGGCAGGTGCAAGCTTGGTGCGACCGTTTGGCGAGGTTCGGACTCAAATTGAACGTCAAGAAGACCGAGTACCTAACGACTGACGTGAACGAGTCCGGCTCCATTAAGATTAACGGTACTGAACTTGCACGCACTTCGGTGCTTAAATGCCTGGGATCAGCAATAGCGTCTAACGGCGGTCTGATGGTTGAAGTGAACTCACGCGTGAGTGCAGCTTGGTCCAAGTGGCGTTCGCTGACTGGCGTGCTCTGCGATAGGAGGATACCAGAGCACCTGAAGACGAAGATTTACAGAGCCGTCGTGCGCCCGGTAGCGATGTACAGCGCTGAGTGTTGGCCTGCGACTAAGGAAGTTGAAACACGCCTCAGCGTCATGGAGACGAAGATGCTGCGCTGGACGGCTGGAGTCACGCGCATGGACCGCATCAGAAATGATGCTATTCGGCAGAAGTTCGGTGTCGCGCCGATAGCGGACAAGATGCGCGAAGCTCGCTTGCGATGGTACGGCCAGGTTCTGCGTGGGAAAGAAGACAGCGTCCGCAAGATTGGCCTTGAGTTGGAAGTATCTGGAAAGCGGCCTAGTGGACGCCCGAAGCAGCGTTGGTCCGATACGTTACACACGGACATGAAAGTAGCTGGTGTCCACCCTGATCAGGCGCAGGATCGGGAAAGGTGGCGTCGTAACACCAGAAGAGCGGACCCCGCGACGATGCGGGACAAACGCTGAAGAATAAAAAGAAGAAGAAGAAGAAGAAGAAGAATTGTTTATAGCTTGTTTGAAATAGCTGTAGGGCGACGATTTTTAGCGCAAAAATAAGAGATTGCGCCCTGCTCTCTTCCAAGACCTCGCTATTTCTCTTCGATTGACAACAGAAATTCTGTTGGCATGGAGTTTAACACTTGATAACAATAAAACGAAAACAATTGTAAAGAACACCACATATCCTCACTTGAAGATTCGCGCATGTAGCATTTACACTATCAATCAAAGAAAGTTGCGGCGAACTTTCTGAGTGCACGGCGCGATCTGATCTTTTAATGCGCTATATGCTTGCTTCTTCGCTGTGCTTCAAGACAAATTTTAATTTGCTATTTTTCTTTAAAAATAAACATTTCATAGAACTACTACACTTCTTCTTCATCTTCAGCGTTTGTCCCGCTTAGTTGCGGGGTCCGCTTTCATGGAATATTGGCGCCACTTTTTCCGATCAAATGGTTGCACTGCATCAGGACTTGAAGATCGCCAGCCTGACCTGGCGATCTTCAAGTCCTGATGCAGTGTATCAAGCCACCGCTGTTTTGGTCGCCTTTCTGGCCGCCTACCGGGCACATCAAGGTTAAGACCAGTCTTTCGGATGGTGTCATCTTTTGCGCGCTCTTTTCTTTACGTACCATCGCAGACGAGCTTATCGCATCTTCTCAAGTACCGGGATGACACCGAACCTCTGCCGTATGGAGTCGTTGCGTACTCGATCCAAACGCGTAACCCCGGCCGTACACCGCAGCATTTTCGTTTCCATTACGCTGGGGCGCTTTTCGAATTTCTTTTAGTAACGGGCCAGCACTCAGCACCGTACGTCGCTAGTGGGCGGACGACTGCTCTGTAGATCTTCGACTTTAGGCGCTCTGGTATTTTCTTGTCGCAGAGCACTCCTGTCAGAGAGCGCCATTTGGACCAAGCTGCGTTCATTTGTGAGTTCACTTGTGGGAGTGCACTACCATCGGACGCAATTGTGGATCCCAAGTACTTGAATACCGAAGTACGTGATAGTTCAATGCCGTTCACCTTAATGGAGCAAGACTCGTTTTCGTCAGTGGTCAGGTACTCGGTCTTTTTCATGTTAAGCTTGAGCTCAAATCTCCTCAAGCGATCGCACCAAGCTTGTACATGCCGATTGAGTTCAATCCTGTCGTCGCTAGCGAGCATTTCATCATCAGCATAAAGCAACGTCCGAGGAGCAGGCTGCTGAAGATCACGCGATATGGCATCCATAACGGCGACGAAGAGTAGTGGGGAGAGCGCAGACCCTTGATGTACTCCGACAGAGATGGGAAACTCCAGCGACGTACCTGGTGCAGCTTCCACTCGACTTTTTGGGCAAGAGTACGGTATCCGTACCCTCTCTATGGGCTCTTCGGGGACTCCGTGTTCTCGTAAGGCATACCACATCACTTCACCTGAACGCGACCAAAGGCCTTCTTCAGGAAGGCAGGATGCGCCGGCTTCTGTTTCTCCCGGTGTTTTTCTACCAGAAGATGAACGGCGTGTATGGCATCGATATGCCACAACCAGATACGAAGCCGCACTGGTGGTAGAGAGCTGGACGATATCACGAATGTGCCCGTCGACAATCCGCTCGAAGATCTTCATGCTATGCGGAAGCAATCGGATTAAACGATAGTTTGTGCAATCTATCGGAATGCTCTTCTTCTCCCAAATCGGAATCGTTGTGCTTCTCTGCCAAATCTCGGGCACTTTCTTTTTCGGAATAATCTGGTTGGAGAACGTCGTCAGGCACCTCGTTGGGTACCAGGATTTCGTCTCCCATAAGTGGGCAGCCAAATCATCGGGCCCGTTACCTTGCCCGGCTTCATCTTCTTCAGAGCCGCTTCTACCTCCTGTACGATGATTTTCTGAACGGGACCGTATAAAAGAGGAGAAGATTGAATGCTCGGATGAACAGACTCTACTGACGAGACTTCCTCGAAGGAGCTGCGCCATCGATTCAAAATCATCTTGCGGTCCATGAGATGACCATTCTCATCATTGATGCCAAAGAACTTCTCAACATCCTCAGTCTGGCGATGACGGACTTTCGCGAGTCGATAAAGAAATCGCTCACCATCGCGCGACTCAAGCTTCCCGTTGTCGTAACGAGTGGCTCTTGCAACGGCTACCGCTTCTTAGCGGCTTTCTTGACTTCCTACGCCATTTATCAGCTGTCTTATCGCCGAGAAATGTGTGATATAATCTCTTCTTCTCTCATACTTTTTCCTTAACTTCATTGGTCCACAGCCATGTCTGCTTCTCGACCTTACGCCGTCCCGGTTTCGTTGTGCAGAGCTCGGAACGCGCAGCACTGAGAATCGCGTGCGTGGCATTTTCCATGTCTTGTCAACGATCTTGACCGTCGGAAATCAAATGCGCGAAGTCACGGCTGCTTCCTTTTCTTTCAGTCGCCAACGCTTGGTCTTTAACGGACCGCTCCGTTCTTCTGCCTAAACATCGCTGTTGTGATCTTCATAGTGCAGATCAGTGGGCGGTGTTGTGTGGCGACCGTCTCAGACCACCATGACAGCCGCACCCGTCTTTCTCAGCGCCTACGTGGCCGTTAAGTTTACCTGCGGCAATGATTACGTCTTGTGACGGCACTTCTGCTGTCTTCTCCTCAAGCAGGTTCCAAAATTTATCCTCGGTTCGCTCAGTGCAGCCAGTCTGTGGAGCATATGCAGAGGGAAGATGATACCGCCGCCGTTCTGCAACGATTACGACCTTCATCAAGCGGTCATTGAAACGTTCCACGCCTGCAATCGCGTCTCGGAATCGTTCGGAGACGATTATGCGAACACGGCTGGTGGTCCTGAGACCGCCACACAGAAAGGTTTTATAGCCTCAGCTTATGTCCCTTGACTTGCTGCAGGACCACCTCGTCTCCTGCACCGCAAAGAAATCAACTCTTCTACGCTCCAGTGCTTCAACCAACTCGCATGAGCGGCCCGTCAACGTACCCACATTCAGCGTTGCTACGCGGGTCTTGCTTACGTTGCGGGACTTTTGGACTAACACAGTTTCCCTCCGATGCCGTCCTCGCATCAGGGACCCTCGTACACTTCTCACACTCGCCGGGCTTTGCGAGTACGCGTCGGTTCCCGCGGGCTCTGTAGCATTATCTCGTGAAACATTCAGCGCCATCAACCAAATGATGTGGCATGGGCTGTTCGTAGGCTGGCCTGTCACTAGGGCTTGTCGCCTACATTCGAGTGTCCGTGTTCAGCTCGGCTCGCAAACGCGCACAGTTTCCAGTGGCACCACGTGGAGGAACGGACATCGCCACCTATAAAATTACTACACTTATTGGGCAGGTAAACCAAGAAATCAAAGGAAGTTTTACAAAATTTTCCTTGAACATAAATTTATTCTAAATATCTTAATGATTGTGTACATGGTGGACCATAAGTCCTGCAACACTATTAGGCAACCTTATTAGGAGCTTTTCTCCAATTGCAGAGGATCACATACCAACTGTTAAGTAGCATATAGTGCTTATTAGAAAATAGTGAGCTCTGACTTAAAGCAACCGAAAATTTTCCTCAGGTTTACGGTGGAGCACTCCCATTCCGATGTGGCTAAACTTTTGAAGATTGGTAGTGGAGCATTCTGTATTATGGAATCGTGTAGGGCAATTCAATGCCTTCTCAAGAGTGAACGTTAGATGAGTGGTTCTGAATTACAGCAGAATAACACTACTAATTTGTTGGTCATACACGATGTAGCAACCAGTGGAACAAATGCAATATTCAGACGCGAGCGTAGCCTATTGTTAAGCAATATGCAGTTTTTATTTTTAGAAAACTACAAGAGAAGCTCTACAAGTCCACAAGTAAGGCAAAGACTCAGCTATGAGGAGAAGAGAGTAGAAAGAAAAATTTTATAAGAGCAGTTGGAGCGCGTAGGTCAGACTAGGTATTCATCCACCGCTTCATTTGATGGAAAATTTCTCAAAGCTGAACGAACCCTGAAAGATCAAACTAGAAACACGCCTAATACTAGCTCTGGTAGACGTGACGATTCCCAAACAAAGGTAACGCATGGCAGCTGTTCGTCTTACATGGCTTTCCAAAATGCCTTCCCTCACACCCTTGGTTTCTGGTAAAAAAGTGAAAATCAGTAGAAATGTTTGTTCGATAGACCCGAAAATACAATGCCACGTTTTTCGGACTCAACTGCGCTGATTTAAGCCAAAATGCACATTCTGGCAAAGCGATGATTCTAACAGCAAAAAGAAAAGGGCGTGGCAGCGGTTCTCAGCCCATCTGCCCAACATTATACCTGAAAAAGACTACCTGTGAAACTCCAGCTTCTTTAGATTTTTGATCTTCGTTTTTTAACCCATCTTAGAGAGAAAGTCCTGCTTTTTACAGTGTTGAAAAATTGCTCAATATCTTCCTTGGAACGAATAAGGAATGAAATTCCGTAGCTGGCGCTGCGACGCGAGCTGCAAAGCTACCTACACGATCTGAAGGCTCTCATCAATCCAGGAGTGGTCCCTCATAAATGATACCGTTCCACCATAATCTACAAACTATGGGCAAATAGTGTTTAAAAGAGTACCAAATTTGGTACATTCTTAGCCCTTTTATACAACAAAGTTTTTGTTGCAGGACTTATGGTCCACCCTGTAGTCTAGCCTGCCTCAAGGTCATTTCGTTTTGGAAGACGTCGCTTTGATTTCAAAAGTCCTAAAGCTACCTTTGAAGGCTGCCCAATTTGGTTTGGAAAGTGTCCAGTTCGACGTGAAAATGGCATATTTCGACGAATGCTCCCACCTCATCTTTTGCAGGCGGCTACTTCACGATACAACGAGCGAGTAGTCGAGGGACGGTTGGCAGGAAAGGTAGGTGGTCCCATGCTGGTCCGGTTTCACCCTTGAATTCCTTCTGATTACGTATCGTGTTGAATACGTACGGCAGCCACGTGATTTCATTTTGAGTGTTTCTTTTAGAACCCTCATTCACCAAATTGCAGCAGGTTTTGCGAAGAAAACAAATTTACGGATTGTGAGCATGTGGTACTACTGCTCTTTTTTCAGCTGCTTTTAAAAAACAACGGAGGAAAGAGGGCTAAATCATGGAAACTGAAACATGTGCAGGTCAGGCTCTCGTAAAATATTTCTCATTTGTTGGCTTTAGATGACTAAATTGTCTTCCGCACTGCATGCAAGCATACCTTCAGGAAAGTCTCGGGAAATCACTTGAGGAAATGGTGGAGCTGTGCGAGTCATTACCTGAAGAGGCGTCACGAGAGCAGCTAGAAGAGTTACTAGGGAAAGCTGTAGTCTTGGAAAGTCTGAGTGCAAACACACAGCACAGTAAGTTTGCGCAAACTAAGCACTTCCTTCTCCAAACTTGGTGGATACTCGCTTCCACTCGACACATCATCTGAGGAGCGCATTATTGAGGAAGCTGAACCCTTCCGCTTTAGTGACATCGTTCAAGCTGCGATCGCGGGCGCGGCACGTTTACAGCGAGGCGAGCCGGGTGGATCGGTTCGAAGATGCGTGCAGATGCGGAGAGCTGGGTGAGATGGGGAGGCTGATGTTCGAGAGTCACAGGAGCTGCAGTGAGGTTGGCCTTGTCGCTACACTTCCCAGGAAGGAGACGACGTGAATCCCGTTCAGGACTACGAGTGCAGTTGTGACTCACTGGACGAAGTGGTCGAGGAGTGCAGAAAGGCCGGCGCCTTTGGGGCCCGTTTAACTGGCGCCGGCTGGGGAGGATGCGCCGTTGCTCTGGTCGACAGCTTCCGTCCTCCAAACCTCGACAAAGTGCTCTTCTGCAGCGAACCTTCGGCCGGCATATCCCTGGCTTTTCTCTGATCACTCATAAACTAGCATGTGCAAAAGCCACGAACACGGAGGATGTAACGAAAGTGAGCAGAGCGGGAGCCGCGACAGCGGATGCGAGTGGTTTCTGCTGAAGGTCCTACCCTCGCTCAAGTATTCGTCTTCATGTATCCTTCTTGTGTTCAGGGTTGTTCCAATGTTCATGCTTTTTCATCCGAGAGATTCCAATTGATGTCCACTGATGTGATGTGATGTCCCGTACTTCCTCCAAAGTACAGCAGCGGTTGCTCCTGTTCATTCTGCAATAGATCAAGCTTCACTGAGTTCACCTTGATGCACTAGCCTCTTGTCTTGAGTGAAACTACGGTTTCGAAATAATACAAGCGTTGGAATCAATAAAGGCGGTAAGATTGCTAATGTCTTGGCAGCAGATTGAATTTCTCAAGTCGGAAACGTCCACAAGGCTGTGTGAACACGACGAAAAGTCTCATCGCTTCTAAAGAGGGTCGGAAAAGCCGGCGGGTGCGATTTCTCTGAGATTTTTGACAACAATTGCAGAAGAATCGCACCCTCCCTGCCGCGCATAAAGAGGCTTTTTTAAAGGTGGTTTTATGCTCGTAAGAAAGAGAATTTCTTCTAGTATTTTGACTGCCACTCGCATTTGCATAAAACTGAACGAGATACGATCGTTTGAACAAAGTACAAGTCTAGCGTCTTCCAATCACATCGGAGTGATCGACCAGCGATCCATCCTTCTTGATGACATCGAAAATAGCTCCAGATGGGCTGCATTTTTTGTCATGTATCAATCAAATTGTGCTTTTGTAAAGCGCTACATTTCAGCTCTAGACCTCGTTTCATTCAAGTGTAAAGATCTTTATTTTTGAAAAAAACTGAGCATGACCTCACTTGATAGCAAGGAAGATCGCTTAGAAAGACTTGATTTCTTGAAGAAGTGCTAAATAAAATCTGCGCTGTTGTGGACTCTAGCTTCAGCTGCAGTGGTATCCTTGTTCAGAAAATAATTTTTTAGAAAAATCCAGGATGGGAAAATCACTCCAACTGATCGGACGAAAGCTTGCTTAGGAGAGGCCTGATTTTTCTCCTGCTACAAATTGAAGGATAAATTTCGGTAAGATCCGTTTTCAGTTTCAGTAGTTACATCTCTCAACTAAAAAATGTGTCGCACCGTCATTGCGAAATTGAGCAGCAGTCGCTCCATTTCAGCTGTTTTTAAAAATGCTTAAAAAATTTATTATCTAATGCAATAACTCTGCAAATCCAAATGACGTCTGCTTTCCATAGAAGAAGCGGTGCTCTTGGTGTTGCCATGTTGTTGTCATGCCTAAAAAATCTGCATTTAATTGATTTACTTGCGTCAAAAATTTATTAATTGAATAATAATAATAATAGTAATAATAGTAGTGATAATAAATTCATTAATAACAGACCTCTTCTTACAGCACTTGCAAAAGAACAATCGCTCCGAGGAATCTTTCCTTGGGATCCATATCGAAGTACGACCCCCTGATACGCCTTGAGTCAAAGTACGACCACCCCTGCGACTCTCGCACCCCACGCTTGAGTCTGATCGGAGGTGTTTTATTCTCGGCGCTTGTGGTCGAAGCCCCAACCAGATGTTTGGCGGCCGCTAAGCTGCTGAACGTCTGGTATAATTTTATATCTAACTAGACGTTCAGCGGCCCACTGGCCGCCAAACGTCTGGTTGGGGGCCTCGCCCCCCCCCCCACCCGGAGAATAGAACACCCCGACCATCTTCTTGTCCTCTTTAGGCCTTTCTTCATTATCAGAGTAAAAAGCCAGTTTTGATATATATATATATATATATATATAGCGGGATACGGTAGGACAGAGCCTTCAAAACTGCTCCTATGGGGCCTACCCACCCTCTATCACACGTCTGCGATTCATTCTCTGAAGTACTCGTGGCGTACATGGCGAGGAACACAAAGAGAGCCTTACTCCGAAGTGCTTATTCTGCGGAAACACAAATGAAATCAATTGGTACTGGTATACCGGTGCAGTTCACAGTCCGACGGGAATGGAAGTGAGAATGAAGTACGTACACACTCGTTGTTACACGAAGCTTTTCTAATGCTATCTGAAAATCTCACGGATGCTGTGCAAAGTCTTATCTGTGGCACGTCTTCTGTACCGGATACACATTGGATAACGTCTGTGACACATTTGCTTTGTCCGGACGCATATGTCACGACGTCTACGACACGTCATTTGCACCCCGACACACGTGGCACAACGTCTATAGCACGTCTTCTGACGCCACGTTGGACGACACAGAGGGAAAATACTGGTCCCCTTATTGGTCCCTTTCACTGATCCCCTTCACTAGTCCTCTCTACTGGTCCCAACTTTAATGGTTCAATCACTGGACCCTTTACTGAGCCCCCTCAAATGGTCTCCCCTTTCTTGGCTCCCCTACTGGTCCCCTCTTGACTGGTAATTCACTGCTACCCCATTTATTGGTCTCCCTTCACTGGACCTCCCACTTTCACCGCTCCCCATTACTGACCCCCTTCAGTGGACCCCCTCTCCCCCTTTCTTCACAGGTTCCACCCTCACTGGTCCACCATTACTGCACCCTTTCACTGGTTCTCCTCTATTGTCTGCCCGTTTGCGGTTCACCCTTCACTGTCCCCCCCCCCCCTTCGTCGGTCTTCACTACTGCTCCCACCTTCACTGGACCTCCCTTTACTGGTCTCCTCTTACTCTTCATTGGTCCCCCTATCTTCACCGATCCCATTACTGGTCCCGCCCTCACTGATCCCCGTTTTATTCATCAACACTTTTCCGGTCCCCCTTCACTGGACCTCTCCCCCCCACTTCACCGGTCCCCAATACTGGTCCCTTCCTCACCGGTCGTTCCTTCACCCGGTTCCCTCTTCACTGTTCAACCATCTACGGGTCCCCCTTTACTGGACCCCTCCCCCCCCCTCACCGGCCCCCATTGCTGGTCCCTTCCTTACCGGTCCCCTTCATCTGGTCCCCTCTTCACTGGTCATCCATCTACCGGTCTCCCCTTTACTGGGCCCCTCCCCCTCCCCCCCCCCCCTTCACCGGTCCCCATTGCGGGTCCCAATTTCACTGCTCCCTCCGTTATTGGTCAACCCTTTTCCAGTCCCTATTGGACCCCATTCTTAACCGGTCCCCTATTAGTGATCCCACCATCACTGGTAACACGTCGTGTGAATCCGTAACCAATGGCGCGACATCGCTAAGACGTCGTCTGAATCTGGAAGGCCTTTCGAGACATTGGTGACACCTCTTCTGAATCCAGGCACGTGACGAACGACGTCGGTGACATGTGTTCTCAAGCCGGGCGTGCTTTGCGCGACATCGTTGACACGTCGTCTGAACTCAAGCACCTGATGAACGACGTCGGTGACATGTCTTCTCAACCCGGACGTCCTTTGCGCGAGATTGGTGACATCTATCTTCTGGACCCAGACGCCTGTTGAACGACGTCGGTGGCACCCTTTCTGAACTCGGACGCTCGCTTTCACGACGTCGATGATACATGTTCGGGACTCGGACACCCTTTGCCTGACATAGGCGACACGTCTTCTGACCTCTGTCAACACTACGTAGGTGACACCTTGCCTGAACCCGGATGGCTACTACTCGACGTTTACGAAAGGCCAGATGGACAGACGGACGGACAGACGGACGGACAGACGGAAGAACAGACACAATCCCTTACTCTTTTATATATAGTAGGATTTCACTCCCTGATGTTGTTTTCTACAGATGGGAGAAAATTATTTTGTGACAAATCTATTCTTCGGTTGCGACTCCGTCATCGATTCGAGGAGCGCTTCAAACGTCTTTGTGTAGGGAGAGCACTTAAGTCAGCTTTAGCAATTAACACTCGAAATGTTAAAGAGATTTCAGATGCAGATGTAGCTTCCTCAGGCAGAAAAATGAGTTGTATCCTTAAGGACTCTGTAAAGCTTAGCTCGTTGTGGTTAATTCGAAAACTGCTCGCAAAAGTTCTTCACTTCTAACTGTAGAACTATCAATATTCAAAATGTTTATCAATTCTCTCTTTCAATCAAACATTATTTAATCAATCAATCAAAAATGTCTTCCTCCTTGAAGGAATCTTACAGCGTCGAAGTTACCTACATCTGGGAAGAAGAACCTACTAAAGGATATGGATACGGTAGGTTTCTGTCTGAAGGAGCCTACTTCCAGAATTGCACTCTATAAAATTTCAAGTGTTAATTATTGAGGACGGCCTAAGTGATTTCCCTACAAGATATTTGAAGCGCTCTTCGAATCGATGGTGTAATGGCAACTGAAGGACGGACCTGCCTCGAAAAGAAATTTCTCTCTTCTGCAGGAAACAGCATCAGAAATGAAATCGTACCCTACAAAATTTTAGGCCCGTTTGACACACAGAGATAAAACTACAGTCCCCTCCCGTTATAACGCCTCCAGATAAGACGCCACTCTCGATATAACGTAGATTTTCTTTGGCCCCGGCCAGCTTACCTTTACGCCAACACGAATCAACTCCGGTTAGGACGCGTCGGATACAACGCCACTCCCGATATAGCGCGGTTTTGGGAGGAACCCTGCGTTCAAGATGACTCCCGTTATAACGCGACCCGGGCTCAGCTCCGGTCCCACACGGAAAATGAAGACGAGCAAGATGCTGACCACGACTGCGACCAGACCTACCCTTCTATTGCCTCGTTCGCAGGCGCGACCAGCACCTGTGCGACAATGAATCAGATGCATGTAGACGTTTTTCATGCGTGCGCGCTCCACGAGGTACTCATACTCAGATAATCGGAGGGGACGTCGGCCGTAGAAAATCTCGACTTGCCCCAGAACACCGGACTGCCTCGCCCCCACGGGAGCACAAGCGCAGGAGGGTCGGGGACATCCCCGCGACCCACTGCGCTAGTCGCCATCAGCGCTGCGCTGGTCCTCATCTGCGTCATACTCCCCCCCCCCCCCTCCCCGTAGAGGTTGAGGACTAGCGCAGGACATCGATAGAAAAGCGGGCGGTCCCGCCTTGATCCAAAATGCATCCGCTCCAAAAAATCAATAATAAATAATAAAATTAATATTAATATTAAATAATAATAATAGTTATAGTAAGCGATAAATATAAATAGTAATAAATAATAATAGTAAGGAAATAGTAATAAAAAGGAAGATAATAGCGAATAATAGGAATTAGTAATGGCAAATAATTCTGGGTAATAGATATAAAAAATGATTAATAATAATTAATGATAACAAAATTTTTCATACGGTGGCGATGTCCGTTCCTCCACGTGGTGCCACTGGAAACTACTCGCTTTGTGAGCTAAGCTAAGCACGGACACTCGAATGCAGGCGACAGGCCCTTGTGACAGGCCGGCATACGAAGACCCATGTCACATCACATGGTGTATGACAAGTCATGTTTTTCGAGATTGTGCTACGGCGTCCGCGGGAGCCGACGCGCACTCGCAGAGCCCGGCGAGTGTGGAAAGTATGCGAGGGTCCCTGATGCGAGGACGGCATCGGGGGGCAACTGAGCTAGTCCGAAAGTCCCGTAACGACTCATTCTTGACCTGAGTCGAGTCGTGAGCGGCCGACACTATCCGGCTCTCTGTGCATACCCCGACACTTCAGTGCTGTTCAACTCCGTCGTCGGTATTCCTGCACACTCCTCTTCGTTATGCGCTCCACTTCGACTGTCTCGTCAAGAACTGGCGATCCTTCAACTGTGAGCCCTGAAATCCGCCTTCATTCGGATGATACTGATGGTCTGCCAGGCGACAAATCCGACTTTGATCGTGCAATCGAACAACTGGTCAAGGACGATCGTGTACCGTCATATCTGAAGACTATCGTGGGTTATTTACTAGAGAGTCGAAATCAGTTAAGTTCGCTAGTTCAGTCCGTGGTCAACAGGAACAACGAATTGATGACAGAAAATTGCGCTCTGAAGGCCGAAATAGAAGAGCTGAAAAGTGCACTCGCTAGCAACCGCGAAAAGTGCCCCCCTCCGGCCCACACTCCTGCGGAATTCCCGTCATATGAAGAAATCGAACGTCGACGAACTGTGATTATCTCTGGCCTACCAGAATCTTCTCGATCACCCGCCTCTGTAAGAGTAGTTCATGATATGCATTTAGTCATGCAAGTCTTAGACTTCCTCGATATTGAATGCAAACCCATCTCGATTTGTAGGATTGGTTCTCGAGCTAAATCACCTAGAGAACTTAAAGTAATTTTTCCTTCTTCTTATTACTGTAAGATGACGCTATTTCGGGCTCCTCGACTGTCGCGTTTCTTCCTTCGACGCGTTTTTCTTAGGGCTTCGCGCTCGTGGGAAGAAAGAGAACGTCATCGTCAGGAAAAGCTAGTTCGACGTAGTAGTAATAGCACTAATACCTCTGTTGAAATATCTCAAAATCTCCCGCAGAATGTGTCTCTCGCTCACTCAGACAACCAAGAGAACAGACCACGTCTTTCGGCTTCTGCCTCAAGAAATTTTTTAAAAAGTCCTCAGAATTACAACCTTGAATTGAATTGCGTTCTCTCAAATATTCGATCTTTATCAAAAAATCATGAATCTCTCGAACTTTTACTAACTCAACAAAAACCGGCTCTAGTACTTTTAACTGAAACTTGGCTCAAAAGTTTCATCTCCTTACCTCCACTTCTGGGTGAATGGTGTTCTCACTATGAGTGCATTAGGTGTGATCGCCCTCGTAAATCGGGGGGCGGTGTTGCGATTCTCTGTAACTCATCTCTCTCACCAATTTTTATTTTCAAGGAATCCATCATTAATGCTTATGAGATTTTATGTTGTGATATTTGCCCAGTATCCAAGCCTCTACGAATCATACTTGTATACAGAACTCCAAATTGCTCTGCAGAAAACAGTGAGTTACTCATGAAAGCCTTAAGCGACATGTTATGTTGTGAGCATCCCTGCCTTTTAGCGGGCGACTTTAACTTTCCAGACATTTCCTGGTTTCCTTTATTGTCCTCATTCAGTTCCATTTCCAAACATTTTATTGAATTTATAGAAACGCACAACCTAATACAGCATGTTCATCAACCCACCCTGGGTGACCACACTCTTGATCTGATTCTATGCAATGCAGACAGAATGATACAAGATGTAAAAACGAGTCCCCCTCTTGGGAGCAGCGATCACAACAGCGTAAATTTTCGCATCAACCACTACGCAGAACCTAAACGCTCTGTCGTCAGAAAGAACTTTATGAACGCGGACTATGATGCCATCCGAAAACACTTGGCCGAAATAGATTGGTACAGTTCCCTAAACACGGTAAACTCCGTAGATGAAAAATACGAATTATTTCTTGCTATACTGCAACATTCCATTCAGTTGTTTGTTCCAGTCCAGAAAGTTCCAGCCTGCGGTAAATTTTTACCCAAATATCTCCTAAATTTATTCAATCTCCGACATGCAGCATGGAATAAAGCAGTAAATAACAATTCCTCTGATAGCTGGAGTGATTATAAGCGTATAAATCTCAAATTTTCTAAGAAACTTGCAAAATACAATCGCTGTCAAGAAAAGAAAATTGTTGAAGCAAAAGACAAATTAGCTTTCTACAAATTCATGAGATCAAGACTTCAAGAGAGGGAAAGTATTGGAGCTTTAGTCACAGAAGATGGCAGCATTGTCAGAAACGACCTAGATAAAGCTCAACTATTAGCGGACACTTTCGTAAAAGCTTTCACTGATAATGATCTTGACAATGTATCATCCCCAATCAATGCGTTCCCCATCATGGAAGATTCTGTTTGGTTTCATGCAGACGAATTGTACGAAGAACTTTCAAGATGGCCTACGTCTTACTCTCAAACGCCTGATGAGATACCGTTTTTCTTTGTAAAACAAGTAAGTGCAAGTATTGTCAAGCCTCTTGAATTCATTTTCAATTTAAGCTTCATGACAGCTGAAGTTCCATATAGATGGAAGAGCGCTATAGTTACTCCAATACCGAAAAAGACCCCATTTACGACACCGCAAAATTATCGACCGGTTAGTGTCACATCTATGTTCGCCCGTCTTTTCGAAAAAATTCTTAAAAAGAGAATTGTTGCACACTTGGATCACCACAACATAATCTCAACAAACCAACATGGTTTTCAGAGAAAAAGATCCACTGAGACAGCTATGCTACAGGCCTTGAATGACTGGACCAATGACATAGATAACATAGGATGGCTTGATGTGATTTATTTTGATTTTGCAAAAGCCTTTGATAGGGTATGCCATAAGAGACTAAAAGCTAAACTGATCATGGTGGGCATACATCCTCGAATAATTTCTTGGATAGTTGAGTTTCTAGATCACAGAACTTTTACTGTACGCGTGAATTCCAATTATTCAGCACCACAACTGGCTCGTAGTGGCGTTCCACAAGGTTGCGTTCTATCACCTATTCTATTTAATATCTATACCCACGAACTACCGTCACTAATAACGAACTCAGGAGTGAAATGCATAGCTTTTGCTGATGACTTGAAAATTTACCATAGCTCACCAATCCATAATCAAAACCTTCTGCAGCAAGCTATAGATGCTGTTGATCGCTGGTCCCACGAATGGCGGCTTCCTTTATCAAAAGAAAAAACTAAGGTGCTCCATTTAGGAAGAAGAAATCCTGGTTACACATACAAGTTAGGTGAAAATGAGATTACAAGCACTGATCAAACAACAGATCTTGGGTTCCTCCTCGATGCAAATTTAGCTTTGGACGCGCATTGTGAACAAATTGCAAATAAAGCGATAGCTGTGGTACACAATCTCTTTAGAAGTCTTTCCACAAAAAACCCATCTGTCCTTGTCAAAGCTTATAAGACTTACGTTAGGCCGATACTTGAGTATGGAACAACAATTTTTTACCCAGTTAAGAAGAAAAATATACTTCGACTTGGAAAAAGTCCAAAATAGCTTCACTAGAAAACTATTTGTTAGGAAATGTGGCTTTGATTACCATGCTATTTCCAGCAGTGATACAAGAAACAAACAACTTGGGCTACAGACACTTTCATACAGACGAAGAATATACGACCTCGTAATGGTACACAAAATTCTCCATGGTTTCTGTGGACTTGACAAACGTGATTTCTTCATGGTGAGACCACCTAGAACCCGAGGTGGAGGAGAGAAGCTTTCACTAAGCACTGCAAAATCTTCAATTCGACATAATTTTTTTGTCAATAGAGCAGGTTCGGATTATATGAAACTTGCCAAAAACTCAGTTATTCCGTACAACCTGAAGCCATTTATTACGAATGCAAGTCGATTCATAAATAATTCTAGGACATAACGAGATCTTGTGGCAGAGTCCCTCTTGGTCTGTTCTCCTTTCTATTCTTCATTCTCCGGGTGTTTGTTATCGAATGTACTTTCTAATCATTCTATTACACTTTGGTCTGGATCGTTGGCCAATGTCGTGTGGATATCGTTGTATACTGTTTCTAATTATATTGTTCTTCACATGGATTTTAGCCATGTAATAAGTAATAATAATAATAATAATAATAATAATAATAATAATAACGTAGGCAGGACCCGCGTAGCAACGCTGAATGTGGGTACGTTGACGGGCCGCTCGTGCGAGTTGGTTGAAGCACTGGAGCGTAGAAGAGTTGATTTCTGTGCGGTGCAGGAGACGAGGTGGTCCTGCAGCAAGTCAAGGGACATAGGACGTGGCCGTTCTATGTGGAAGTCCCAGGACCACCAGTGGTGTCGGAATAATCGTCTCCGAACGATTTCGTGACTCGATTGTAAGCGTTGAACGCTATGACGATCGGTTGATGAAGATCGTCGTCGCCGCGAAGGAGCAACTCCATCACTTCTTCTCTGCGTATGCTCCGCAGAGTGGCTGCTCCGATCGAGCCAAGGAAGAGTTTTGGAACCTGCTTGATGAGAAGACAGCAGAAGTACCGTCGAAAGATGTCATCATAGTCGCTGGTGACCTTAATGGGCACGTAGGTGCTGCGAAGGACGGGTACAGCTGTCATGGTGGTTTCGGATACGGGTCTCATAACGCCAATGGTGAGCGCATTCTTGAGTATGCGGAATCGCATAATCTCACCATTGTGAACACCGTTTTCCGAAAACGCGACTCCCACCTCATCTCATACTATAGTGGGAGCGCCAAGTCTCAGATTGACTTTGTCCTTGTTAAGGATCGCGACCGAAGCATTGTCACAGACGCGAAGATCGTGCCGTATGAGACGGTCGCCCCACAGCATCGACCGCTGGTGTGCACCTTTAAGATCACCCCTCCGAGGGTGCAGCAGGTTGAGCGATGCGGTGCTGCAAGAATCAAGTGGAGGCGAATGAAAGAGAAGGAAGCAGCTGTGATTTCCCGCGTACGGTTGCCGACAGTCACGACTATCGATGAAACTTGACGAAAGCAACCGACGCGTACGCCAAGCTGCAAGCTTGGAACTCGGCACTACGAAGCCTGGACGACGCAGAGTCGACAAGCAGGCATGGCTGTGGACAGACGATGTGAACGCGAAAGTTCGAGAGAAGAAGTCGCTTTATCATGCGTTTCTCGGCGACAGAACAGCCGACAACTGGCAGAAGTATCAGAAGGCGAAGAAGGCTGCAAAGAAAGCCGTGGCTGTTGCGAAAGCCACTCATTATAGTGATGTCAACGAAAAGCTCGCGTCGCGCGATGGTGAGCGGTATTTGTATCGACTTGCTAAGACCCGCCATCGCCAAACCGAGGATACTGAAAAGTTTGTTGGCATCAATGATGAGAGCGGCCATCTTCTGACAGACCGCAAAAAGGCGCTGAAGTGATGGCGTGATTACTTTGAGGAAACTTCCACTATGGAATTTCCTCATCCGGCCATCCCTTCTGTGGCTTCTGTTCACGGTCCCGTTCACAAGATCACCGTGGAGGAAACAGAAGCGGCTCTGAAGAAGATGAAGCCCGGTAAGGCGACAGGGCCGGATGATCTGGCAGCCGATGTTTGGAAGTCGAAGCTCTGGTATCCTGCTGAGTGGTTGGCTGAATTCTTCAACCAGGTAGTAAAAGAGAAGAAAGTACCGGAGTGTTGGCACAACAGTACGACGATCACGATTTGGAAGAAGAAAGGCAGTCCTGCAGACTGCTCCAATTATCGTCCGATTCGCTTGCTTTCGCACAGCATGAAGATCTTCGAGCGAATCCTCGATAGACGAATTCGTGAGATCGTCAAGCTCTCGGAAAACCAGTGCGGCTTCGTAGCTGGTTGTGGAACCATTGATGCTATACACGCCGCCCGCCTCCTGGTGGAGAAGCATCGCGAGAAACAGAAGCCGGTGCATATCGCCTTTCTCGACTTGGAGAAGGCCTTCGACCGCGTACCGCGTGAGGTTATATGGTACGCCTTGCGACAACACAACGTACCTGAGGAACTTATAGAGTGGGTGCGGATACTCTACTCTTGCCCAAGGAGTAGAGTGCAAGCTGCAAGTTGCACGCACTTCAGTGTTTAAATGCCTGGGATCAGCAATAGCGTCTGACGGCGGTCTGATGGTTGAAGTGAACTCACGCGTGAGTGCAGCTTGGTCCAAGTGGCGTTCGCTGACTGGCGTGCTCTGCGATAGGAGGATACCAGAGCACCTGAAGTCGAAGATTTACAGAGCCGTCGTGCGCCCGGTAGCGATGTTCGGCGCTGAGTGTTGGCCTGCGACTAAAGAAGTTGAAACGCGCCTCAGCGTGATGGAAACCAAGATGCTGCGCTGGATGGCTGGAGTCACGCGCCTGGACCGCATTCGAAACGAAGCTATTCGGCAGAAGTTCGGTGTCGCGGACAAGATGCGCGAAGCTCGCTTACGATGGTACGGCCACGTTCTGCGTGGAAAGGAAGACAGCGTCCGCAAGATAGGCCTTGAGTTAGAAGTGTTAGGAAAGCGGCCTAGAGGACGCCCGAAGCAGCGTTGGTCGGATACGTTACACACGGACATGAAAGTAACTGGCGTCCACCCTGATCAAGCGCATGACCGGGAAGGGTGGCGTCATAACACCAGAAGAGCGGACCCCGCGACGAAGCGGGACAAACGCTGAAGAAGAAGAAGAACAAAATTTTTCCTACTACTTTTTATTATGTAATAAGAAATAGTATGAAAAATTTTGTTATCATTAATTATTATTAATCATTTTTTATATCTATTACCCAGAATTATTTGCCATTACTAATTCCTATTATTCGTTATTATCTTCCTTTTTATTACTATTTCCTTACTATTATTATTTATTACTATTTATATTTATCACTTACTATTACTATTATTATTATTTAATACCAGTCGTTCGTCGGCCTAACGGCCGCCTACGACTGGTTGGGGGCTTCGCCCCAAACCCCGAGAATAGGACGCCATGGCCGCTACGGGTTTCCTATTCTTCCCTAGGCCTTCTGACCTTTATGTTAATCGAGATGGATCGATTGATCCGACTTCAGATTCGTGTTCAGCGACATCGATTACCCCCAGGGCCGAAGTTTCGTGCCACTTGAGCGCCATCCTCAAAAAATCGATAATATCGATTGATATCGATTGGTCGACTTCAGATACCTGCGCGTCATTGTCATGGCTTAACACGACGAAATGTGATCAGGTTAACTATGGCTGAACACTCGTCTCCTTTGCAGGTTCAACACGTTTTAAAGGCTCACACAGGTTTGCCGTGCGCACGCTAGTCTCCTTTACATGTTCAACACGTTTTGCAAGTTTACACAGGTTTGTGACACACACACACACACAGACAGACGGACTAACGCTTTTATATTAGTAGGATAAAAACGAAGCTTCTCCGCCGCGACGAAGATATGAATGGATCGTATGAAAATTCTCGTTTTTCATGAAAAATTATTTTTTAGCCGAAGCCGACCACCCATACGGATCAATTCTGCCACAAAAACCTCGAAGTCCTGATCAAGTCACTGTGAAATAGTGATTTTCAGGATCGAACAAGTTGAATCGACCTTTGGTCGACTTTGCACCAACTTCAACGGAGCATAAAATGGAACGTTCACAAAAAGGTTCATGACTCAGTAAGTTTTTCGAATTTTGAAAATTCCTCTAGATTTTCACAAACTAGAGGAAAAGGGCTTTTCCAGTATGTAAAAACCATTTTCTAAAAAAAAGTATTCATACGCGATGGACGGGTCACTTTTTGAGCGAAAGAATTGAAGTGACTTCACAAAGATGCTCATAACTCGGTAAGTTTTTCGAAGTTTAAAAATCCCTCTAGCTTTTCACAAACCAGAGGAAAGGCGCTTTCTAGAAATGTAGGCACCGATCTCCAGAAAAAGGTGTCTTCATGCGCGTCGGGAGGGGTCCAATTTCTGGTCAATTTCGCGAAAATATGTGCCGAAAATCGAACCTCCCGCCGCGCATGAGGACCCCTTTTTTGGAAACCGGTTCTTATATGGTTAGCAATATAGTTGTGCTCTCCCATAAATTTCGAATAACCGAATATATTCGAATAGCGACGAATTTCGAGCATTCGAATTCGAATAACATTCGAAAATCGCGTTTTCTCGAACATTCGAATACGAATACATTCGAAAATTGCGTTTTTTCGAGCATTCGAATTTGAATACATTCGAAAATCGCGTTTTTTCGAGCATTCGAATTCGAATACCTTCGAAAATCGCGTTTTTTCGAGCATTCGAATTCGAATACATTCGAAAATCGCATTTTTTCGAACATTCGAATTCGAATGTTCGAATATTCATTCGGGCGCAACTAGGGTTTTGGGAGAGAGGATCATTTCATCAAAGCAAATACGGGGTTTCAAAAAATGTATACACTGTTTGAAATGTGATAATGTTGCTCAAGGTAAGGGTACTGTAGAAGTTAAGGGCTCGTATGAAAGCTTTAAAAAATAGAAATTTTCTGACATATAAATGGCATGGGATGCGCTATGCACTCGTCTGAAATTTTTCATTTTACATTCGATTGATTGTGTTTTACTTGAATACCTGTTGTAATTTCTCCTTAAAGAAACGTGTCGTTTGATTTGGGCATCTTTCAATGTTTAAAATTTTAAAACACACTACGGCTTGCGAAAAATGCAGGGTATCCTTAAAAATGCAAGTACTAATTGAAAGGTTCTAGCATTGCTTCCAGTGAAGCTTTTGGAGCTGCTTGAGACTCATACTAAAGCACAGGATAATGAGATTCCTGTGACGTGTAAATAGTCAAGATTGCGCCATGCAACCGTCTGAAACCTTGCATTTCAGAGTCAATTGATTGTGTATGGGTCACACGAGTGGGTGGTGCTTTGGAGTAGTCGCTAAGTCGTATCTGCACTCCGACGATGTTTTTGATTTTCCAGAAGCATTTCAGAATAAACTTCTTCTCTTCGAAAGAAACCCTAAAACCGGCATGACTCTTGTTATGGGCTCAGATGTGTAGAAAGTTTATTAGAGCATTAGCGAGAACGGAAAATTGTGGAATCAATAAATCACATGTCACGTGTCCTTCACGTGATTGTCAGTTTTAAACGTTAAAAGAAGCACAGCACAGGCTAATGTGGTCAAGTAGTAACAAGGTTGTAACAAGCATTCAGCCTATGCGCTACCAATCGAGCATGAAATGTAAGGTTTCTGGCTAGTGCATAGCGCGATCTTGACCATTTGCACGTCACAAAATTTTCGCTATCCTGTGTTTTCATACGAGTCTCAAACAGCTTCGAATGTTTCACTAGCAGCAATGTTAGAACTTTAAAGTATAATATTAGGTTGTCCGAAAAGTTCTCAGCGTTATGTGTTACTGTTACTGTTACTGTTACTATTTTTCATTCATCTGTCTTCTTCTTCTCCTCCTAAGCGTTTAGTCCCGCGCAGTCGCAGGGTCCACTGTTCTTGTGATCTGTCGCCACCTCATCCTATCAAGGGCGTCATCTGCCGTGGCGCCGACTTCGGCGAGATCTTTCTTGATGACGTCCTTCCATCTTTTCCTTGGGGCTCCTCTCGGACGCTTTCCGGGTGCCTCGAAATCTAGGGCCAACCTTGTGGGGTGATCCTCTGGTCTTCTGAGGACGTGTCCATACCACCCCAGGCGCTGCTCTCTCATCTTCAGCTGGATCGGGGGTGTCTTCATCACTGCCCTAACATCCTCGTTTCGCACCCTGTCCCGAAGGGTCCATCCACATGCCCACCTCAGCATCCTCATCTCCGCCGCGTGCAGTTGCCGCTCCTGCGACTTCGTGGAACACCTACGGTCGCAGAGGATCCCTGTGGACTCCCTCCACTTGAGCCAGGCTGCGTTTATCCGTCCCCTGACCGCCTGGTCCACACTTTCTTCCTCGGACAGGTCACTTCCGAGGTAGCGGAATTCTTCCACCTTCTCGATCGTTTTCCCTTGGCAGTCTAGGATCGATCCAGCGCACTGCTCAGAGCTGATGAACTTCGTCTTCTTCACGTTCAGCCGTAGGCCGTTGTCTGCGAGGGCTCTCTGCCACAGCTGCACCTTCTCCTTCAGCTCCTCCTGGTTGTCGGCTACTAGGGCGATGTCGTCCGCGTAGAGAATCGTTCTGAGAGGGCCTTCCTCAAGGTGGTTCACTATAGAGTCAAGCGTCAGCAGGAAGAGGAACGGGCTCAGAGCCGACCCTTGGTGTACCCGCACTGTGATGTCCACTTTCCTTGTCACCCCGTGTGGAGTTCGTATCGCTGCTTTTGAGCCCTCGTACATGTCCCTTATAACCGTGATCAGACATTCCGGGACACCCCTCCCACGAAGGGCATTCCAGATTACGGCCCGAGCTAGCCTGTCGTAGGCCTTCTCCAGGTCCAGGAATGCCAGGTAGCAGGGTTTTCGTTTCTCCCGATATTTCTCCATCACCTGACGAGCGATGAAGATGGCGTCTGTGGCGGACCTCTCAGGCATGAAGCCCCACTGCACCTGGGAGATGGGTACCATCTCCCTCAGTCTTGAGTCGACTAGTCGTTCGTAGATCTTCATCGTGTGTGAGATCAGTTTAATCCCTCGGTAGTTGGAGCATTCGGAAGCGTCTCCCTTCTGCTTGAAGATGGGGACAACGGTGCTGTTCCTCCAGTCATCCGGCATCTTACCTTCTTTCGTGATTTTGTTGAGGAACTGCGTCAGCCAGTTGATTGCGAGGTCCCCGAGCACCTTCCAAGCCTCTACTGGCACACCGTCAGGCCCTGCTGCCTTTCCGAGTTTCATTTCCCTATGGCCTTGCGAACCTCTTCTTGCGTCCAGGGTGGGATGGGTCCTTCCGTTGGTTTTTATTCCTCGGCCTCCTGGACGAGGGAGGCCGAGGAATAAAAACTTGAAGTACTCCTCCCATCTCTCTCTGACCTCGATCGGCTTCCGTAACACCCTACCGTCAGCACTCTTCACCGTCTTCACTCTCGAATATCGAGGCTAGCTCTATGACGCGCCTTGGCCAGGCGGATGGCGAACTTCTTTCCCTCTGGCCCGTCTAGTTTCTCGTACAGTGCATCCATTTCCGCGTTTTTTGCCTTTGCTACAGCTGTTTTTGCCAGCCTCTTCAGCTTCCTGTAGGCTGTGAGATGCTCGCGTGCCCTCGTCTTCTGCCATAGCTTGTAGTCCTCCTTCTTCCTCTTCACCGCAGCCTGCACCTCTTCGTTCCAGAACCATGCCGATTTATCCCCTCTGGTTCCTCCCTTTGTTTCTCCCAGGGTTTCCTTGGCACATCTCAGGATTGTTTGGGATACCCTCCAGGTCTCATTCACGGGACCAGCTGGGTCTGGAAGGCCTGCTTCGAGCACTGCCCTTCGTAGCTCGTTCCGCTCTAATCCCCGCAGTCTCCACCATCGGATCCTGGGTTCCATCCTCACTTTGGGCCTGGTGGGTAGAGGTATGCTAAGGTCGGCTACCAAGGGTCTATGCTGTGATGTCACGTCATCTCCCAGAATGACCTTCACATCCCGGACTGTTTTCAGGGCAGCCCTTCGAACCAGGATGTGGTCGACTTCCGTCCTTCTTCTTCCGCTAGCATAGGTCACCTTCTGGCTCTCCCTCTTCGCGAAGAAGGTGCTACAGACAGCCAGGTCGTGGGCGATAGCCAGATCCAGAATTCGTTCTCCATCCGGGTTAATCAGGCCGATCCCTTTACCTCCATAAACCCTTTCCACTCCTCTTCTGCCACTCCCCACATGCCCGTTCATGTCCTCTGCTATGGAGAGGTAGTCGCCTTCTGGTACGGACCTTATGGCTTCCTCGAGCGAGAGGTAAAAGTCATCCTTGTCGTGCTCGGAGCATCCGGTCTGCGGAGCGTAGACAGACATGATGGTCCAGTAACCCTCCTTCGTGTCCAGCCGCAGTGACATGATGCGGTCGTTTATTCTTTGGACAGCCGCTACTTAATCCTTGAGGGACTCCGCGACAGCTATGCCTACCCCGTTCCTCTTGGTGTCCTCTCCGTTGTAGTACAGCTTGACCCCTTCTCCGATCTCCCTGGCTTTCGCCCCTTTCCATCGCGTTTCCTGCAGACACAGGACTTGTATCCTTGTGCGCTTCATCAGGTCAGCCACTTCCCTAGATCTTCCGGTCAGCGTTCCCACATTCAAAGTCCCCAGTCGAACTAGCTTCTTTAGCCGAGGTCGTTCCGCCCTCGGTAGCCCTCGCATACTGACCACAGAACTCGGGCGGGGTTCTGTGCGCCACTTCCGGGTGACGTCCTAGCCTTTACACTGATTCTATTGCGACTTGTGATCATGGTTTTGTGACGAGGTTTCTCCATCAACCGGCCTGTCAACTTGGGCCTGACGCTGGAACCGTTGCCATTTTTGCCATTTTTGCACGGCATGGCGTGCCGGAGCCGGGAGTCGAACCTGTGACCGTTTGTGCATGAAACTACACTACTAACCACTAGGCTAACTCGGCTCTTTTCATTCATCTGTTATTAAGTAAAAATTCAACTTGCATTGCGCACTAATGCTACTTTCTGTACAGAATTTTTCGCTCTGCCTCATTTATGTTTCAACGTTGTTTTATATTTCTGTTCTTGAAGTGCTTATCGAAATATGTCGAAGGAGCAAATCCGAACAATATTTTATTGCAATTATAAATTGGGAACATTGTTGATAACCCTACAATGTCCCCAATTGTGTAGGGCGCGTGTAGCGCAGTCGGAGGAGATACCAGGTTCCTGGTTCGGATTTCCCGCCCAGGCCAACCAAGCCTTCCATCCCTCCGGGGTCGGTGAATTGGTACCAGACTTATCTGGAAAGGATAAAGCGCTGACTTGTTCATCGGCTGGCCACCGCAAGTCATTGTATGTCCAAATACGCATTCATGTCGCCTCCACGACATCCCGTAGAAGTAGAATGCGCTGGCGCATCCCAGAAGGGATTGACTAACGCCGTCCTTTATCCTTTTATAAATTGGGGCAATCTGTAGCAGAGACAGCTCGCCAATTCAATCGAGTGTGGGGGCCTAATAGCGTTGAAGAAAGCACTGCCTACCAGTGGTTCAGTAAATCTCGGACCGGAGGTTTCAGCCTCGTAGATGACCCCGGTAGCGGTCGACCTACAGCAATCCTGGACGACGAGTTGAATGAATTGGTGGAAGCTGAACCATCCGAAACAGTTCGCAGGATCGCGGAAGGGCGAGACATCGGTAAAACTGCTGTTGCGGGTGCTATGAAACGCCTCGGGGAGGTGAAAAAGCTCAAAAGTGGGTGCCCCACGAATTGAGTGAGCGGCAAAAATCGTCACGTTTAGAGATTTGTTCTTCTCTACATTTACGAAACAAAACCGATCCGATTTTGGATCGAGCCATCACTTGTGATGAAAAGTGGATCCTGTGTGATAAGAAGAAACGTTTCGGACAGCGTGTGGACGACAACGATCCCAATATTATCATTTTCAGTAGCGTTTGTCCCGCTTGGTGGCGGGGTCCGCTCTTCTGGTGTGGTGACGCCATTCCTCCCGATCAAATGCTTGATCGGGATGCACACCAGCTATCTGTAAGTCCAAGTGCAACGTGTCTAGCCAACGTTGCTTCGGGCGTCCTCTGGGCCGTTTTCCCGGGACTTCAAGGTTCAGGCTAATCTTACAGACGGTGTCGTCGTTGGCGCGAAGGATGTGGCCATACCATCATAGACGACCTTCGCGCAACTTGTCGGCTATCGGGACGACACCGAACCTCTGTCGTATGGTGTCATTGCGAACGCGGTCCAATCGCGTTACTCCGGCCGTCCACCTTAACATCTTCGTCTCCATTACACTGAGGCGGCTTTCAATTTCCTTCGTCACGGGCCAGCACTCAGCACCGTATGTCGCTACTGGGCGGACGACTGTTCTATAAACCTTCGACTTGAGGTACTCGGGTATTGTCTTATCGCAGAGAACCCCAGTCAACGACCGCCATTTGGACCAGGCTGCACTTACGCGCGCATTCACCTCCAACTTTAGGCTGCCATCGGGCGTAACTGTTGATCCGAGATACTTGAAAGCAGTGACTCGTGAGAGCTCAGCACCATTGATCTTGATAGATCCCAGCTCATTCACAACCGTCGTCAAGTACTCCGTCTTTTTGACGTTTAGCTTGAGTCCGAACAATGCCAAGCGATCGCACCATTCCTGTGCCTGTCGCTCGAGTTCGGCTTTGTCTTCACATGCAAGCATGACGTCATCGGCATACAGCAACGTCCAAGGAGCTGCCTTTTGGAGATCTCGTGTAATTGCATCCATGACGACCACGAAGAGCAGTTGGGATACCGCAGACCCCTGGTGCACTCCGACAGAGATCGAAAACTCCATCGAGTACCCGCTGGAGCTCGTACTCGGCTTATTGGGCACGACTAGAGGATGCGCACCCACTCAAATAGCTCTTCAGGGACGCCGTGTCGTAGCAAAGCGTACCATATAACTTCTCGTGGGACGCGGTCGAAGGCCTTCTCTAAGTCCAGGAAGGCAAAATGCACCGGTTTCTGTTTCTCGCGGTGCTTCTCTAGCAAAAGACGAACGGCGTGTATGGCATCAACCGTCCCACAGCCGGCAACGAAACCACACTGATTATTGGAAAGCTGGACGAAATCCCGGATACGTCTATCGACAATTCGCTCAAACACTTTCATGGTGTGCGAAAGTAGGCGAATCGGACGGTAACTAGAGCAGTACGCAGGGCTGCCTTTCTTCTTCCAAATCGGGATAGTCGTGCTTTGCCGCCAACTCTCAGGCACTTTCTTCTCAGCAACAACCTGATTGAAAAACTCTGTCATCCAGTCGGCAGGGCACCAACCCTTCGACTTCCACAGGTCGGCCGGCAGTTCATCTGGACCAGTAGCTTTGCCTGACTTCATCTTCCTCAGGGCTGCTTCAGTTTCGCTCACTGTGATCTTCTGAACAGGACCGTGTACAGGTGAAGCAAAAGAACGGCAGGATAAATAAATAAAAATAAATATATATTTATTTATTTATTTATTCACTACAATAATATAAATATACAATATATAATATAATATATTTATTATTATATATATTATATATATAATATAAATAAATATATATATGTTCAAATTCTACATTCGAGATTTCCTCGAAGTAGTCGCGCCATCGCTTCACAGCCCTCTTACGATCCATCAGAAGATGTCCGTTCTCGTCATTAATGCCAAAGAAATTCTCGATGTCTTCTGCTTGGCGACAGCGAGCCTTGGCGAGTCGGTAAAGATAGCGCTCACCATCGCGCGTTTCCAGTTTTTCGCTGACTTCAGCGTAGTATGCGGCTTTAGCAGCAGCCACTGCCTTCTTTGCCGCTTTCCTCGCTTCTCGATAATTCCGCCAATTACAGACTGTTTTGTCACCGATAAATACGTGATACAGCCGTTTCTTTTCCCTGACCTTCTCTCTGACATCGTCAGTCCACAGCCAGGCCTGCTTGTCGACCCAACGCCGTAGGCTTCGTTGTGCCGAGTTCGAGGCGTGCAGCCCGGGTTACCGCATCGGTAGCCTCTTTCCAGGTTTCGTCGACAGTTGTTACCGTCGGCAACCGAATGCGAGAGATAACAGCTGCTTCCTTCTCCTTCAATCACCACCATTTAATTCTAGCCGTCCTGCACCGCTCGACACGTTTACACCTCGGAGGTGTGATCTTCAGCGAGCAGATCAGTGGACGGTGTTGCGTGGCAACCGTCTCATACGGCACGGTCTTCGCGTTTGTGACAAGGCCTTGGTCGACGTCTAACAAGGACATAGTCAATCTGCGTTTTGGCGTTCCCGCTTTCGAAATTTGGTATTCACGATGGTGAGGTCATGTGAGTCTGCATACTCAAGTATACGCTCACCATCGGCGTTGCGTGACCCATAGCCAAAGCCACCATGACAGCTGTAACCGTCTTTCGCTGCTCTGACGTGACCATTAAGGTCACCTGCCACAACAACCATATCTTCTGACGGCACTTCCGCTGTCTCCTCATCAAGCAGGGACCAGAACTCGTCCTTGGTTTGCTCGGAGCAACCTGTCTGCGGAGCATACGCGGAAAAGAAATGACATCGTCGCTCTTCTACGGCGACCACAATCTTCATCAAGCGGTCATCGAAACGTTCTACGCTTGCAATCGCGTCACGGAAACGCTCGGAGACAATCATACCGACACCACTGGTGGTCCTGGGACTGCCGCACAGAACGGTCTTGAAGCCGCGGCCAATGTCCCTCGACTTGCAGCAGGACCACCTCGTCTCCTGCACCGCACAGAAATCTATCTTTCTTCCCTCCAGTGCTTCTACCAGCTCGCACGAGCGGCCCGTCAACGTACCCACATTCAACGTTGCTACGCGGGTCTTGCCTACGTTGCGGGACTTTCGGACTAGCTCAGTTGCCCCCCGATGCCGTCCTCGCATCAGGGACCCTCGCATGCTTCTCACACTCGCTGGGCTTTGCGAGTGCGCGTCGGCTCCCGCGGACGCCGTAGCATTATCTCGAGAACTCTGTAACGTCATCAACCATATGATGTGACACAGAATGTTCGTAGGCCGGCCTGTCACCAGGGCCTGTCGCCTGCATTCGATTGTCCGTGATTGGCTCGGCTTGCAAAAGCAAGCAGTTTCCAGTGGCACCACGTGGGGGAACGGACATCACCACCGACGATCCCAATATGCATTTTCCAAATCCGAACCTCCACACGAAAGGTAATGGTCACTGTGTGGTGGTCGGCAGCTAGAGCGATCCATTACAACTTTTTGGCACCAGGCCAATCGATCGCGGCAGAGTCCTACTTAAGGAGGTCGACGAAATGCACTGAACTTCAGCCGGCATTGGCCAACAGAAGAGGTCCGATTCTTTTGCACGATAACGCCCGCCCACACGTTTCGTGAATCACTATTCGAAAATTGAACGAATTAAGGGTTCAAGTTCTGCCTCACCCGCCATACTCTCCAAACCTCTCCCCAACCGACTAACACCTTTTCAAACATTTTCAGAACTTTCTCGCTGATAAACCCTTCACCAATCAGAACCAAGCCAAATCAACTTTCGTGGATTTTGCCGATTCTTGACCACCTAGTTTTTTTCGCTGATGGAATAAGTCGACCGGTGACCCGTTGACAAATGTGCGCTGATTCGAACGGTGCTTACCTCGACTAAATCCGATAAGAATTGAGAAAGTCATGGTAGTTCAAAGGAAGCACTCAAAACGCTGAGAACTTTCCATACAACCTAACAGTTCCATTTTCGCAAGTCGTAGTGTGTTTTTGAATTTTATACTTTAAAGAAGCACAAATTAATCAACACGGCTCCTTTAAGGAGAAATTACAATTATTTAGCTGGAATACAATCAATCGAGTGTAAAATGGAAGAATTCAGACGAGCGCTTGGCGCAATCCACACCACTCATATGTGAGAAAATTTCTATTTTTCAAAGCATTCATTCTTGCCCTTAATCTCTTGAGTACCTCCACTGTAAGCGAGGTTATCAACTTTCAAAGAGTGTATACATTTTTTCAGTCACCCTGTATGTTGACGACAAGTGCCCTACCCCATCTTTACGTGGGCTTCGCACTTGCTCGCCTTGGTTGCTGTCCGTCGCTAATATATGTATAAGATAAACATATATATATATATATATATATATATATATATACACTGGGATAAATTAATCGCTAATATGTGGGTAAGATCACCTACACACAAAATTTAAAGTTTATGCAATTAGACTTCTCAATGCGATTGTCACATCATCAGATCTTTCCCATGAATGACAGCTTCCTCATCTCCCCTCCTCTTGCTTTTCCTCTCATTTATACTGTAAATTAACGGCCCGGTGAGCAATCTTCTACGAAACATTGAGGGGATAACACACCTCGCCTTTCGCCACCCCCCTAACCCCTATTTGAAATTAACGGCCGTTAAGACCTGCCATAACTCTTACCGCTTATAGTCCCAGATCTGTTTTATCAAATCGGCTTCCACATAATCAGCGATAAATAAAACCAGCCGCAGCATATTCTACCCTTCTTTTGTAAGCGGTTCTGTTTTCGAAGTGAAAAATGTGTCAAAAGTACAATTCCATTTCAGTTTTCAACTTCAATTCCTCTCTCGGAAGTGATAATGCATCAAAACCAACTAACCAGGGAGGGGCCTCAGGCGTAGGTCTGAACGGGGAAATGGATAGCACTGTGAGAATCTCCACCCTTCATATAGTAGAAAGACATGCTTCATTTTTGCTGAGTCCATGAACCAAAAGAGCTACGGACCCTCGGAGGTGGGGTACTCTAGCGCACCGTCAGCCCGTGCGGGCGCTGACGGGAAGTGGCGAAAGGCGGTGCGGCGAGCAAATCGGTGGCTTAGCAGGATGTGACGGTGCCTCCTTTACCAAATTGCTTCCTACACATCTTCTAAACATTTATTTCACCCTAAATTGTGAAAAGGGTCAGATTTCTGATCAACACCCCAAATAAGCCCTATAGACAAAGTTTGGACGAAAACGGTGAGCATGACCTTACCATTAGTCATGCATACCTACTGTAACTCCCCGTATTCCAGCGTAATACCAAAAACAATTCGTGATCAGCACCTAAAATAACTCCACCCCTTGGGAGAAGTATGGGCGAAATCGGTGGTTATGACCTCGACAGCCCAAGTCACCCGTACCTGCTGTAAGGTCACTATTTAACATTGCTGAAAAACACAATACCTTGCATAACACAAAAAGTGAGAGATGTGAGTGAAGGACAGCTCAAAATAAAGTCTTATTTGACAATTTATAGTGAAATAAATGTATAGGAGATGTGTAGGTAGCAAATTGGTATAGGAGGCAGCGGTCATGAAAAAATGCAAAATTAGTGAGCACCGGAGTCGAACACCTGGGCTAGCAACTGTGAAGCAGCGTGGCACCCTGCTGAGCTGCTGACTCGCTCGCCGCACAGCCTTCCGCCACTTCCCATACGTCAGCGCGCACACGTATGCAGTAGGCACGCACCGACGATGCGATAGTGTACCCACCTTCGAGGACCCGTAGCTCTTCTGATTCAGGGACTGAACGAAACATGTTTTTCTATTGCATGGAGAGTGGAGATTCTCGCAGTACTATCCATTTCCCCCGTTCAGACCTACGCCTGAGACCCTTCATTGGTAAGTAAAATTCCATCAAACAGTCAAAGTCGACTCTTCTGAGCTTGTTCTTGGAAGCGGATTCATGATCCACGATCCTGCTTTGTACAGAAGCGAATCGGCATCGGGATCTGGTCTGTTACGGGATGCCTTTGCCGCAGAATGTCCCAATTTGAATTCGTAAAGCATGATGACTCGATAGTCGCGTCGGTTCATGATTTTACGGGGCTATGGAGAAAGTCGGCTAGAAAATTTAGAGCGAAATCTACATATATTTATTGAAAGAGCAGGAAAAAACCTACCGAACGATATATGTGGCTTTCCCTGAGATGGGATGATTTGGTGTAAAAAACTTATCTATACATACCTCGAAACGGAGATTAATTTTGCGACAACCTAACATTATTCCCCCCTCGCCAAAAAAAAAGCAGCTTTATAAAATTTCAACCAATGTGTCAACGTGTTGAGTAGTGAAATCAAATTTCCAAAAGTTATGCTAAATTTCCTTGAATAAAAATTATTTATTTATTTATATAAGGCATGCATTGTACACCCAATGATACATTATACAATGCATACATATATCAGGAACGAAACAAAATTTAGAAAAACGCCGACAAGATATTCTGACTAGTCACGAATTATTCTTCTTTGTTTAATCATTATTCTAACCCTTTTGGATAGTCTCTAGTTTAATGCGGAAAAATCTCGTTTTGATTTGGAAGATGTTCAGTTGATTCCAACAGAGTTTTGTCGTAAAATATGTCCATTTTGATTTGAAAAGTGTCCAGTTTACATTGGTTTCCACATTCTGAGCGATCAAAAAAACCACTCGCAGCGATAAATGAAAATCACCCCTGGAGACGTGCCGCCGATGTTGATAACGCGCCTACGAATTCAGAAGACGTTGTGGGGCACAGTGGTGTTGCTTCATGCGAGAGAGGTCGGGGTTCGGCTCTCTTGCGTTGCGAGATTTTTGCATTTCAACGGAGTGGCTGAGATTTGAGGTGTTTGACGTCTACATTATTCGCTGGCGTTTTCCGCGCATTTTCCAGCTGTATGCGGTTCCGCACTGGAGAGCGCAGAACCCAGCTGCGGACTTCCCCTGAGCGACGAAAGCATTTTCCACACGAGCAGCTTGGATGGCACACAATCTGGAGTCCCTTCCTTAGCCTGGTTCTGCGCTCGAAGAACATACGGCCCCTGAGTTCCCGATGAGGGCGCACACTTTTCTGGTTGGAGCGTAAATTATTTGCTCCTGGGATGCTTGAAGCAGGAAAGATAGATTATTTTGTTAGCTCGCAGATTTCGTAGCAATCGAACGTTCGAATTCGAATGTTTCGAGCATTCGAACACGAGTGTTTCGAGCATTCGAATTCGAATACATTCGAAAATCGCGTTTTTTTTTTAGCATTCGAATTCGAATACATTCGAAAATCGCGATTTTTCGAACGTTCGAATACGAATATTCGAATTCGAATAGAATTATTCGAATTCGAATGCTCGAATAATTATTCGGGTACAACTATAGTTCGCAATTGCTTTTCCTCTAGTTTGTGAAGAGCTAGCGGGATTTTTGAATTTCGAAAAATTTGTCGAGTTATGAATATTTTTGTGAGGTCACTCTGATAACGATGGTGAAGGGTCGATCCGAGGTTCAGTTCACGACTTCACAAAATTGATCATAACTCGGCTTAATTTCCGAAAACCAAAAATCCCTCTCGCTCACCAAAAAGTAGAGCAAAGATGCTTTCTAACCATATAAGAACCGATTTCCAAAAAAGGGTCTTCATACGCGGCGGGGGATTCGATTTTCGGCATGTATTTTCGAGAAATGGTCCAGAAATTGGACCCCTCCCGACGCGCATGAAGACCCCTTTTTTGGGGATCGGTGCCTACATATCTAAAAAGCGCTTTTCCTCTAGTTTGTGAAAAGCTAGAGGGATTTTGAAACTTCGAAAAACTTACCGAGTTATAAGCATCTTTGTGAAGTCACTTCAATTCTTTTGCTCAAAAAGTGACCCGTCCGCCGCGTATGATTACTTCTTTTTTAGAAAATGGTTCTTACATATTAGGAAAGTGCTTTTTCTCAAGTTTTTGAAATTCTAGGAGAATTTTCAAAATTCGAAAAATTTACCGAGTCATGAACTTTTTTGTGAACGTTCAATTTTATGCTCCGATGGCGTTGGTGCAAGGTGGACCGGAGGTTCATTCAACCTGTTCGATCCAGAAAATCAATTTTTCACAGTGACTTGATCAGGACTTCGAGGTTTTTGTTGCAGAATTTTATCAGTTTGGGTGGTCTGCGTTGGTTAAAAAATAATTTTTTCATGAAAAACGAGAATTTTGTATACGATCCATTCTAATCATATCTTCATCGCAGCTCCGTCATCGCTGCACTTTCCTAATATGTAAGAACCATTTTTGTTGGACGATACACAGGGCTTGAATTCTTGTAGGCTTCATTTTGACTTCTTTGATGCTTCCTTGAGATAGTAGAACATTATTTCCATGGGAATTCCATCATCCACCATTCGTTTGCCGCTCCGTAATCGATTCAATGAGCGCTTCAAAGAAAAAAATCTAGGAAAAGCACTCAGCAACTACCGAAATTTTATATCATACAATTTCAGATGCAGACGTCGCTCCCTCAGATAGAAAAATGTGTCGTGTACATGACGTCCTGAAAAAAAAAACCTCCACAGACTGAGCAGTGACGATTGGAAGACTGCTACCAGAAAATCTTTACTTTGAAGTGTCGAAAAGCATTTAAAAGTTTAGATAATTTTATTGTGCTATTGTTCGTGACCTCTTTTCATTGTTCAATTGTTTCGAAGTCTTCGGAGTGGGGGGTCGTAACTTTTCAGCGAAAATAGAACCCCACGTTTGACCCTGCTCCCACCACATTGCTTCCCTACCACTGCGCCACGATTGCTGGGTCGCCACCTTAGCCGAGGAAAGTGGAAGTGGTCCGTTACTCTGCTCCCCGATGTCCGTTGCAGATATGGAACGCACACAATGAATTTTCGAATGCGTTCGAAGCTGCATCGCATGGTGCACATGTCATCCCAGAGCTCCACTGCGACCTTGTGTTCTCTCCTTGCAAGAAAGTGAGTACACCGCTCGGATGTCCATAAATCTCTTCTCCTCGCAGCTACAGGGAAGTTTTTGAGCCCGTTCCAATAGGCAGAAAGACGAAAATTTCTCGGATGGCTTGGAGCTACATATAAATCGACCATGTCTCGAGGACAAACGCAAAAATACATGCAGTTCTCCGCTGTCCTCATCGAATGGAGGGCAGACAACTGCATTCCGTCCTCGAAAATGCAGCAGCACCTCCATGCGCCTCCAGTGTCTGTCTGTGCGGGCGACATGTCACCAGCTGATGACCACGCTTTTCGAGAGGCACCGCAGTAATAAGCACCTAGACCACAGAACCACACGCACTGGATGAGGCTCTACCTGCGCGTGTCTCATGCCTAATGCTTCAACATATGTGTCCAGAAAATTTATTCAGCGTTGTGGATTGAGAACTCAAAGAACCGAATGATTCCTGGATAGGACAGAGAAGATCTTATAACTGATAGATATGGGTATCTACAATATAGCACAACATCTCAAACCCATAAGATTTGTAGGACTACAGCTCACTATAATAAATACAAAACTCAAATATGAGACGAAACAGTCTGCAAACGCATCACATGGATGCCGACTTCTTCAACCGAAATGGAGAATAGATAAGCATCAGAAGCGGTGGGTGTGCGACCGACTGAGTCATGATCAAGAAGCCAGTGAAATACTGTCTGTTTGTACAGCAAGCCTATCACTGATCTTACAACACGTCAAGAGAACCCTTGCCGTCGCCGACGGGTTGTAAACACCAAAAACTGTTTTGAAATGGGAGACGAGATGAACAGGGAAACGCGAGGGCTGCTGAACGTGAATAAAACCATCCCAACGAACCGCAGTAAGAGCCAACAAGGTGATATAGAGGGTGGCGCGACCTACTTCTACCGCTGAAACAGACAGCGATGTTTTGACCCCGTTTGGGAAGAACCGTCGTCCAAGGCAGCTGACGGCAAGTGTGCTTGCGGTTCTTGAGAAGAGACGACAGTGCTCGACTGAAGCAAGGCGCAGCTCGGTCGCAAGATCTGCAATCCTCAACGATGAGTAAAAACAGCGTCAATTAGTGCTTCTACCGGAATGGTTAGCATACGCGAACCAGCCACTCACCCTGGGGATCTAGAAACGCCCTTGGGCCGCCTGCTGAAACGCCGCTCCAGCGGCTGCCGTCGTGGCCGCACTGGCCGCCGCTTGCACGTTCCTGTCAGCCATCACTCCGTTCGTGAACTCCTGTCGCGCCTTATCGATGGAAAATCCGGAGCCCCTCAAATGCAAAACTTGCTCAGAGCTAGTGAACCACCCATCACTCAAGACGTCTCTGGTGAGGTCTGTTCTCTGAGAAACAATACCTGTATAGTTTGTGCACTCTGAGCAGAGCGTACACCATGCCCCCGAGAGCCGCAGTGAAACAGAGGGCCGAAATCAACATGATCAACGCAATTGGGATCGAAACTGGAAAGCAATCGTATGAAATGGCCATATCCGTGTGTTAACACTAGAACTGACCTGAAAAAGTCTCAATAGTATTGATCCAACCACATGCGTACGAGGAAACGCCAAGTGTTTGAACAAGGGTGAACAGTGAGTGGAAGAACAGCACAAAGAAGAACACCTAAACATCTGATCATGGACTCAAGGCCCCTTTATGTTACTGAAGCGCCGCTCAGGGTGGGACTGCTATTTCGACTATTTCTACCACACTGTTCACCTAACACACCGCGAGTGGATTAGACGGACCAGTTTCTATCCCTCTGGGGTGGTGAATTGGTACCAACCCTAGTTGGCAAAGAAAAAACAACACTCTGTGTGATAGAGTTCCAATTCGTCACCGGCTGCTCACAGCAGTCTTCGGACGAAACTCAAGATCAAGGCCTCCACTGAGTGGCACAGGACTGCGATTTCTTCCCATCCTCCGTTCATCTTATGCCACCAGACTGCTTTTGCCTCTACTACCCTCTAAAGCTAAGACCCTACTACGTTGGGAAAGTTGGATACGCACAAGGCGGACAACTACTTGGAATATAGCACACGCGACGAAACTGTTCGAAGTACTGCAATAAATGACACCATGCCCAAGACTAGAGACTCGACTGAGATCGCAAGCGGCAGCGAATGCTATATCGTTCCCCTCTTTTCCCAACAGTTGAGAACTTTTCATAAGAATCAGAACGGTACGCCAAGTATACCCCACTCCCCTCACAAGGAAGGCCCATGAACTTCCCCCAAAGATTCTCAACGTGACCTATATGGTCTTGTAGAGCATCGGAAGAGGATCACAGAACTGTGCTTCGTTTTTGCTACGGGCCACTGGGTGGGCCGAAAATGACAGAAAACGGTACCGCTTCAGGGCGGGCTAATAAGGCAAACGTTACACCTGGAATGGCCCTGTCGTGCTCTGAACGTAACTTACAAAAGGTTTAGAGCCTAAATTATAGTTTGATTATAGTAATTTCTTACGTTTCGTAGACAAAGCTGCAGTGTACATTCAAGTGATTCAATCGCCGTCGCTTGCGGAAGCGACTAGATGGCCGAATGGGTAGCGTGACGGACTTGCGGGAGGGGGTCGAGGGTTCGATTCCGGAGGTGGGGTTTCTGGTCCCTCGGTGGAGTGTTGGCATTTTTGCAAATGAAGATTACATTTTGGCTCCGGTAGGGTACCTTGTCCGTGCCCTAACCCCGCTTTCATCCTGTTGTCAGGTGTGGAAGAAGGTGGTTTTGTTGCGTGGAGCGATATCGCGCATCCATTAAACGATGCTTGTCCCGCTCAGGACGGTTCCGTTAAATACTACCCCATATGACCTCTCTGGAATATTCTCAACCAGTTTTGGAAGTGTTTCTCACTGTCACCTCATTCATGAACAAGATCGACAAGCATTGATTTGACCCATCATCAAGACAGGCTCATTGCTCTTCGGTTTTCCTCATAGACTGCTTTTTTTTTCTCCCAACTTTCACTACTACAGCTAATTGTTCCCAAGTACTGCATATTTTATCCAACTCGTGTGCTTAGTCGCTTTGCTTTGTGTTTCTTTCTCACCATGCTCTTACACACTTACGGAAGACGGGTCGGGGGCACTGCAGATAGGAGCACTTGCACTCACTCCCTCAACTCTGGAGATCGAAAAAGATTTTTCGCCCCAAATTCATTTACAGGGTTATCTGGGATGCAGATCACCAATCTTGCAATCGTTTTCGGTGAAACTATGGATGGCAGAAGGTTACGATGGATATGTGCAAGCTAAAGCAATATGCGCAGAATAACCGGCTCTGCCGCCTTTCACAACTCCAAAGGTCGAGGAGAGGACGAAAGAAAAAGTTTTGCCCAAACATCGCCCACGGGGGTTATTTGGGGTGCTAATCACGGATATGACATTCATTTTTTAAAATTTCGGTCGATTACGGTAGGTTACGGTAGATATGGGTGACTAAAGCTCCGCACGTTAGTGGGATCGCTTCCTTCTCCAATGCTGTCAGACATATTTTCCAACCTTCAACTGCAACTTTGATGAAAAGTAGTACAAGCAAAGTGGTAATTTAGTAAAAGAACGACAGATTCGTGGTCAGCAGCTTAAATAGTTCCTGACAGGGCCATTCTAGGTGTCACTTATGCCTTATCAGCCCGCCCTAAAGTTACACTATTTTTGCCATTTCCGGACCACCCAGTGGCCCGTAGCAAAAACGAAGCACAGTTCTGTGATCCTCGTCCGATGCCCTACAACACCATATAGGTCTCGTAGAGAATCATTGGGGGAAGTTCATGGGCTTCCCTTGTCAGTTGCGACAAATCCTCGAAGAAAGGAGGACAGCAAATAATGAACACAACTACGCTTCGAGCCTTGTCGCTACTGCCCAGATTATCCTACTTCAACGTATTGAAGATCACTTCCCTTTATCCATCACCAGGAAAACGATATACTATAGGACATCTGGAATAGATTACGAAACTAGTAACGGAAGTGTTGTAAAGCGCAAAACTAAACGCGAAGAAAAGCGTCAGCTGTACAAAGTTAAAAAACCACACCCACCATAAAATTAAAGGAAGAATCGTTCCGGAAGGCTTTGTAGACAGGGCGGAACCAGAACAAGAACGAGCACGGCGAGAATAAGCAGAGCTGAATGATGGCAAGCAGCAGTTGCCCTACCGGTCCTTAATTTCCGAAAATAGCAAAAAGGTAGTAAAATAAACGGATGAGAAACGTTTTCTCTTGCCTCCTGCAAAAATCATGTAGAACAGCGATGCAATGACATTGACGCACAGTGCCAGGACATACATCAAGAATACGTAGTACACCACCGTCACGGTTTTTTGGAACTGCACTGGAATCTCCACCTCGATATCCTGAAAAGAATATGAATGTTCTGAAAAAGCAAGACTGGGCTAGAGGGATTTAAATTTAGGCAGAGCGTTTTGTTGAAAATCTCATCATTGCAGAAATATGAAGTTAGCACTAAATGATAGAAATTAAGGCAGGAAGTCTTAAAGTACCAACTAACCTGGTAAAAACACGGTTCTATTGGGATAAATGAAGGAAGCGGTGGCCAATTGTGTGGACGCTGTGTGATATTTGGCGCTGGAATTTTCAGAGTACTAGAAACAATGGAAAGGAACACGAAAGACGTCGAAAAGACGAGGAAGGAGGACCGCAGGTTCACCTATGTTTCCGGAAATGTTCTGCGTCTGCTGTTGACGTCGGTTAAGCTCTTCCTCTCGCATCCGCAGCTCCTGGGCCTTTCGCTCCAGCTCTTCTTGTTTGCGAAACAGCTCATCGCTCATTGCCGCAGGAGGATTGCCAAGCCCAGAAACCGCCTAAATCTTCAAGAACATTGCCATCGCATTGTAATCCGTAGTTTCTCCAGCGTACGAACAATAAGAACCTATATAGTGCTGAACAACTTGCATGAACAGCACTCGTACTGTGAAATATTAGAAACTGAGGGGTTCGAGGCTTCTCCACTAGGGCTCTGCACTCAAAAACGAGGCGATATGCGCAGCTCGTGTAATGAAAAACGTCCACGGAGCCCTTTTCGATTAATCGATAGCGCGCCGCGCCGGCTTCATGGGCGGCTAAATAGGTTGCAAATTAGCGCAGACTTGAGCCAGCACGAGGTATTCGGACAAACGCTCCTAACCCTCTCGAGAGGCACGTACCTGATGGGTCGGAACAGCTCCTGCCCTTCCTTGAGCGGCGAACGGATTGAAGCCTTCAACGTGCTCCCCAGCACCTGTAGCACTTGGCGGTGGTTGTTGACTTGTGGGTTCCTAAACAAGCACCACATGTACTTCCGGCATGATCTGTGCCTTCTCGCGATGCCTCCTATTCAGTGCGCAGACTATTACAGCCAAAGCACCTCACATAGGCGAGTAGGCTTGCGGGAGCGTCATCGGGGTGGACATCAGTAATGTTCTCCTCAACCACGAATTCCCGCTTATACAAAGAAGTTAATGGTCGTCGTCAACCGTTCCTTGCGATTTTTTTTGAGTTACTTTTACTTGGCCAGTTTTTGGAAATGTTGTCGGTCAGCTGGCGACAAAGGAACACTTCTTCACGGACACAGTCAACTCACCGCGAATGGATCCGCAAAGGGGTTGCTGTTAAGTGCCATTCAGTAAGGCGGTTTGCAGACCCTGTAAAGGCACACATGAATCAACCAACGCTAACGAAAGGAAACGAAACAGCAGACAGATGGCTGGCTAGTAGGAGAACGATGGAATGCTCGACGACTTTAGCTGCGAGCGAATGAACGTTTACTAGCACAAAGACTGGAACACATGGCAGGCGAAAAGACCAGAACCGCGATCTGGACGCTGAGCCAGTGTATGAACCCGTTAATGGATAATTCTCTCGGTTTGGCCCAAATGTCCGAAACAGCAATACGGCCAACGTTCTTCTGCGAGGGAGGTCGGGGGTTCGGTTCTCGTGCGTGGTGGTTCACTTGCATTTCAACTGGATACCTAAGGAGCTTTGGCGTGTGAGCAAATTTGAGGCGTTCTTTGCGCATTTTCCAGCCGTAAGCGCTTCGTCGCTCGAAGAGCGTAGAACCCAGCCGCGGACTCCCCCTGGGCGACAAAAGCAGTTTCCACACGAGCAGCTTAGATGGCACACACCCTGGAGTCCCTTCCCTAGCCTGATTTTGCGCTCGAAGAGCGAAGAACCCATCCGCGGGGGGAGCGACGAAAGCAGTTTCCACACGAGCACCTTGGATGGCACACACCCTTGAGCCCTTTCCCTAGCTGAATTATGGAGACAAGTGATGTGTGATGCTTCGCCTCGATTCATCTAGGTTCAATTCCAAAATATAACCCTCCTAGGAAGTCGAATTCTGGACACAATTGGTGTGTGTAGCTCCGTTTCCATTCATCTAGGCTCATTTCGTAACCAACTGGACAAGTGAGTGATGAGGCGTGAAGGAAAAAGAAACGACGGTGTGTGGTGCAATTACACTGCACCACACACCCAAATTCACGACAGGCCGTGTAATGGCATTGGTGCAATGTAATGGAATTCGTTCCACATGCACATAGGTGCATTGCACCGCAATCCCAACAACCTTCACGCCCCATAAAACGACGTCCCAGAAAATTGATCGGAGAAAGGCGAAGGGGCGCCAATAGGGTCCGGGGGGTCACTATGTAGTACAGCCATATTTTCTTCTTGAAATCGGAATTTTTTTGCAGCAATAGTGTGTTCTACCCCTGGGGTGAACTGAGGTAGGCCATTTATGATGTAACTGTACGTACACATGCTTTTTTACCAAGGCGTACAACCACTGAGTAGGGGGTGACCCCTGGACCCTATTTGCGCCGGCGAAGGCTTATGTGTGCACATGCTGCTACCCAAAATGTCTTCTGCACGCAAGAGAAACAAACTGCTCATTCTAGGAACTAGTGCACCTCACATCTAAGGAGATGCATTGAAATCCCAGGTGTACTGATAGACTGGATTCGCAAACTGTGCAGCGGCTGCTGTTAGAGAAAATAACTGGTCGTCTGTCGACGTCCGTTCAATAGTAACCGCTTTACGCTCGCGACACACGTTCTAACTCTACGGAAATTACGAACTGACAACCGCCGGTGTACATAAACGATGAAGGGTAAGCGCACTAGAATTCCAGGAAATCGTGTGGCACCTATTAACAGACCACGGAAGGATGCTGAACGGAATCGCTAACCTGGCGGAACGCGACACTTGGGACGAATTGGGGTGCGAGGACGCATTCTGGGGAAGCACTCCCTCTACTGCGTTGCCCCAAATGCAGCAGCGCTAAAAGCGGACACTAGCTGATCACGACTGAAAACAAAAGAAAGGAAAGGAAGGAAACAATTGTAAGATAACTATAGAGAAGAGAGGAGAATAGAGGAGACAGAAAATTAGAGAAGAAGTGGGAGAAAGGTTCGTTTGGCCACTTTCTTCAGACGCATCTTTGTTTTAAGCTCCTCCCGTGGCTCTTCACCGAAGAAGAGGAACTCCGAATAAGACTTAGTTTAACTCGGTCAAGACTTTTAATTTCTTATATTATTAAATTATTATAACTTTTCCCGACGCGTTTTTTTTTTTTGCTTTCTGAAACTTCTCTTCAAATCTTTCGGGTTTATCAACGTGAAAGCATAATAAACGGAAAGGAAATGAACCAAAAACAGAATATCGAGGGAGCTCGAAACCTGGCTGAAGGGGTAATGGAGAAGACGTACACCCTCTCCCTTACGTGAACTACGGTTGAATTACAGACGCGAAACGCATCTAGCAATCACAGCAAATGAATTGTGATAAGCGGAGCAAGATGTATTTCCTCACCTATGAGTGACTTCCCCTTCATGTGCCACCTCATCGCGGTGAATGGGTGAACATTACTTGTGATGGCCAACGGCGATGGTCACGCCTTAAGGCCCCCACAGAGTTCTACGGCAACGCCGCTCGAAGCTACGGTTAAGGATAGGGCATGGACGCCGCCGGCGGCGAGCGCTGCGTCTCTGCCCTATGGTTAAGCATAGGGCCGCGGCGCTGCCGCAGAACTCTGGTTACAGGGTACGGGTCAACCATGACTCATGTTTCGGCGGTTTCGTCGTGCCGTCGGCGCCCTCTCGATTAGAGGTCCCGCTCTCCTGCCTCGCTGCATCTCTCCAGCGTTGCGCTAGAGTCCAGACGAAAGAGCACCCTCGCGCTTCTCTACCGCAGACGAGATAGGGTAGCTCGAGGACTGCCTTCATTAACCATTATTTCGCATACGAACGATGTCGGTTAGGCGACCTCTTTTATTAGAAACGTTGGTGCGATGGGATAGTCTTGCCTTTCCTTTTCGACTTTTTTTTAAAGAATATCACGCCAAGGACATTGGTAATAGTACTCGCAACCGGTGTCCCGGCTCAATGGTGAGATCCGATTCCTCCTGCGTTGCGAGTTTGGGACGCGCCGTGTACTTGCCAGAACGGTGTGCTTGATTGGTTGCACAAAGTTACACGCAAAGTGCTGAGCGGCTTGGAATAGGTTATATCGCTTTTCTTGTCTAGACCAATGGGATTTCAAGTCTGCTACTTCTCAAAACCTGGCTTCAGAACGCTTCGGAAATCAGTTACTGCACTGTGCTGTGTGAACACTGATTGGTTTTTATCTCAAAGCGATGGCCTTTTTCAGAAGTTTTATCCTAAGGTTCATTGCTTCTAGCTGTATGCAAATGAGTATATTCCATCACTATCGTCTGTAAAAAGAAACAGACCTAAGGCTCCAGGAAAGCTTAAGAATCAGAGACGGCCTTAAGGATTGTCATCTGTTCGTAAACGCAAATGTTCTACCCAAGGAAGGCGAATAATAGAATACCATGAGGATGACCCAATTAAGTTTGTTGCTTCCTGTCTTCCACTGGCTGTGATTCCTGGAAAACCTTGTCATTATGTAAGCAGGACCCAAAAGTTTTCTCCACCAATTTCTTTTTACAAATCTAGTTTTGCTAAACCTGCGTACCTTCACTAATTGATGCCTGTCGTGCCACCCAAAGCGCAGCAGCTTCCAGACGTCTGTTGGTGACCTTTAGGAAGTCTGTAAGCTGCGAATGTTGCGGCGGAGAGTCGTTGGATACACCTCCCTCTGAAAGGGGCGGGCGAGGGGCGCGCCGAGGACAAGATGTCCGGGTCTCTGTCTTCACATGGAGGCATCGCATTTCTAATCACTTCCCTTGGCCCTGCATCTCTATCCTGTACAGATTTCGTTCTTGAGACAAGAGTTAGAACATTGCTCACCATATTTGAAACAAAAATTCCCGAAAATGCCGAAAATTTAAAGAATTGGCGTGAAAACTGAAAGAATCTAGAGAAAAGGATATTCTCCTTTCCTCAACTGCCTCCATAACCGAACCTACTGGAAAATGACTTCAGAGATCCCCGAGATGCGCTTCCCAATCGTCCCCTATCAGTTGTTAGGTTTTTGGACGATGTCACTCCATTTAACGACGGTTTCAAGCGCAGCAAACTTGTCCAAATAGGGCGGCGCTGGCAGGGCGGGAAGTGGGCGGCGGGCAGCACGGTGTACCGAACGACTGCCCCCCGCAGCCGTCGGATCGCAGCCGGAGTGTCTGTTTCTCTGCGCTCTCACCTTTCCGCTCGTCTGGTTGACCCGTGTCCTTAGACGCAGAACTCTGTGGGGGCCTTTAGGCGCCTTTCATACTCGCGCCGCCACGCGGTGCGGCATGATGGCTGACATAGCTATCGATTTTTCGCGCCGCCCGGCGACGCCGCGAGGGGCGGTCTTTATGTACGAGTGGTCGCCGCGCCCGCGACGACGACTGTCGCGTGAGCGATGAGCTCAGTTGCGGCCGTGGGAGCTGTGCCTCATGACCTGCTGCAGACGCTAGGTTTGAATTGTTGATATCCCTTTCTGCTGTTGCAGGAGCTGCGGGAAAACATGCTCTGGTTCAGAAATTGAGTGCGAGCTTCAAAACTAAGCAACGTTCTAATGCTCAATTTTATATGAGGCTTCTTCAGGAAAAGCTGGAAATATGACACACTATCGCAGTGAAACTGAGTTTGTATACACTTTCTAACACTTGATGTGCAAGTTTTGATGCAGTCTAGATACCACTGGAAGCTGAGGTCACCCAATTGCGACGTCTTTTGCCGCGCTCGCCGCGCGAGTCGCCGTGTCCGCGGCGACCATTCGTACATAATGTCCCGCAGCCCGGCGCCGCATCGCATTCATACCCAGCCGCCTCAAAACACCACATTTGATGGAATTTCGGGTTACGGTATTCGGCGAATCGCGCGCTGGAGGGAAGGGCGCGGCGCGGCGCGATCAGCTGCGGCTGACTCGATTTGGAGTGGGAGATTTCACCACCGAGATGAGTCATTTTGTACGAACTTCGACTAGGGAGGTTCTTAGGGGTGCTGATTACGAATCTATCATCCGTTTTGCATGTTACGCTAAAGCTTGGGCGGAATCGGCAACCATGTCCTTAGTCACCCGTACCTTGCGTAACCTAGGAAGGCGGTGGAGATCTGTAGACATTCCCGAAGTTTTAGCTACAACGCTAAAAATATGTTTAGCGCACAATGATCTCGGAATGGCTATATGAGAAAGAATCCTGAGTGATTATCGACAATGAGTACCTTCCAACAGTTTTACTTTTGAACCCGCACAAGTTGCAAAATAAAGTGTCGTTTAGTGCCGTTTGCATTGCAGGGGACTCACCAATACCACATTCACCAGTTTCAACTGTAGGTTGGGCAGACGACTTTGAACTCAGTCTTAAGAGAGGATTTGTTGCTCTCCACAGAAATCCTACCACTAACATTGGCAAGATGCGTTCCGATGATCAGCCAGACGAATCCTTTCTATTTTGGTTCTCCATTGACTCACGGGCCGTCTTCTCCGTCATCCGTCACGGAGCTCGAACCATAGTGAGCAGAAACTCGTGGCCTCGCGTCGCTGACGCTCACCCTTTCTAACTGCAATCGTGCAGCGGCGCGTCAAATTCGGGGTGCGGCGCGACTGGCCGCGCCGCGCCCTTAATTGACGCGCCGCGCCGTGGCGGGAGTATAAAAGGCGCCTTAGGCCGGCAGCAGTCTTGCGGGTACTGCGGATCCGCCATGACAACGGCGGGTGGCGCGGCCCCGCGACGGTACTGTACGCAATGCTGCGTACTTTTGCCGGCTGAAGCATTAAAAAGGTCGTCGCGTTTTTTATTTAATTGATAGTGTTAACGCTGCTTACATGAGACATCATATGTGTGTATGTGAGTTTTTCAAATATTTTTGTTGATCGTTTACAGGTGTGAAGCTCCATGAAAACAGAACTTTTGCTATCAATCGAATAAAAATCGCGACGTTCCGGATGAGGGCTTGGTGTCATCCTTTTTTTTGAATAAAAAATGGAGGCCTTCCTACTCTTTCAAACAAGTTTCAAACCATTATTTTTCCACAAACATTAGTTAGAAGTCTATGAAATCTCAAACAAGATGTTCACGTATTGGGTACGTGAATTGAAACTTTAAGGAAAATTATATTAAAATTTTTTCCTCGAACAAAATATTATACTAACCTTCTTTCTTGGAGAGTTTCTATTAGTTTAATGTAGAAAGAGCCCACTTCGACTTGGAAGAAGTTGCTTTGATTTCAAATGTCTTGGGGTAGCTTAGAGAAGAACGTAAACACAGCAGCCACAGCACTTTTTTTATTTATTTATTCAAGGCATAGACAACTGTCTAGCAAACAAATTGTGAGGAAACACAAAAAAAAACACAAAAAAGGAGACAACATGAAACGGGATGAATGCAGCCATCAGCCATGTAAGAAACTATTACAAGCAAAGAATCTAGCAGCACACCGTAGTATTTAACATCGGATAAATCTTCTACAGGCCTGGGCGGAGAGTCTCTCTAAATCTTCGTATTTGCCCAGCAGCAGGTTGAATTCTTTGAGGGTTCGATAGGTTAAGAAGTCTGACCTCAGTCGCGATTTGGCCACTGAGACTCGAAGTTTCAACTTACCTCTCATGGTTTTTGTCAGAATACCATCAAAGAACTTTCTCGGGTCAACGGACACATTATTTGCGAGAATTTTATACATCATGATAAGGTCAGTGATTTTTCTTCTTTTTCTCAAGGAAGACAGGCGAAAGAGTGTGGTCCGTTTAGCACCGTTAGGAATGGAGCTATAATCCACTGAGAAGCACCTCATCATAAGCTTCCTGGAGAAGCTGTTTTGAACGCTTTCTAAAAGATCTATATCTTTCTTCTTCGTTGGATTGAACACCGATGTCCCACTTTCTACAATGGGTCGGACATAGGTTTTGAATCCACGTATGTAGACCTCAGGAACATTGGATTTCAAAGCCCTAAACAGATTATAAACACGGTAGTTGGCTTTTTTTACTATCGTACTACAGTGTCTGGAGAAACACAGGTCGCTCCTCATTATGTATCCAAGATCTCTCACTTCATCGACCCTGCTTAAAACCTGGCCGTTAATGCGGTATTCCGGAATCTGCGGACGATTTTTAGGCCCGATCATCAGAAAGTGAGTTTTCTCAGTTGCAAGGGGCAATTCCCATATTTCTGCCCAGCGACTAATGAAATCGATGGCCAGCTGGAGGGAATTTGAGTCTTCGTCATTATCAATCCTTTTGTAGATCTTTACATCATCAGCATACATTTTACATGTTACTCCCAAATCAGCGGCCCGGAAGTTCGTACGTATATAACAGAAATAATATAGGGGACAGTACTCCGCCTTGCGGAACCCCGCTAAATGCGGGAAAGACTTTGGAGTACTGGCCTTCAGTTCTAACCTGATAGGTTCTTTTGGACAGAAATTCCCTAGTCCAGTTGATGATCATGGGATGTAGTCCTACCGCCTCCATCTTTAATATCAACTTCTCTGTCGGAACTTTATCGAACGCTTTTGAAAAATCAAAATACACAACATCTGTGTGTCTTCTGTCTTCAAAACTCTTACCAGGATACTATCTCAACGGTAGGTCGGAACGGCGCAAGTGTTGTATATGGGCAGAACCCCCTCTGCCTGGGAAGTAACAAACTGCAGGTATCTCGACCCCAATACAACTCTGCGCAAAGTTAGGGGCGACGGAAATCTCCTGTTGGCGCCCTGTTGATTCACGTGCTCCACAGCTGACGGGCGCGCGCAGGGTGAGGGCAGGTATCGAGGATCGGCGCAGTGCACAGGTGGCGTAGTAGGGAAGAGCTCGGGCTCGTGAGCGAGGGGTCGGGGTTTGGATCCCGCAGACTGTGTTTCGTTTGCACTTTTGCAAAATCCATGTTTATCATATAGGTAATCCAACTAGGGGTATTATAGTGTGTTATAGAGCATGTTTACATATAACATGTGCTTCAAACTACAGATTAGCTAAAATTTCGATTTCGCTGAAACTTCGTCTAAGGGTGGATTCTGTCTCTACCTGCCGTCACCGGCAGAAACTTTAGGAATGTAATCCTGTGCCTTCCTGTATTTATATTATCCAGCCGAATCGTGAAGAATGGATATCAGATTCGTGATCAGCACCCCAAATAACCCCCCTAAACGAAGTTTCAGCGAAATCGGTGACCCTGCCTGGACCACCATTGTTAACGGTACGGGTGGCCTCCGACGGAATCGTGAAGAACGGATATCAGATTCGTGATCAACACCCCAAATACCCCCCCCCCCCTAAACGAGGTTTCAGCGAAATCGGTGACCCTTCCTGGGCCATCATTGTTAACGGTATGGATGGCAAGTTATATGTAAACATGCTCTATAACACACTATAATACCCCTAGTTGGATTACCTATATGATAAACATGGATTTTGCAAAAGTGCAAACGAAACACAGCCTGCGAGATCCAAACCCCGACCCCTCGCTCACGAGCCCAAGCTCTTCCCTACTACGCCACCTGTGCACTGCGCCGATCCTCGTTACCAGTCCTCATCCCGCGCGCACCCGTCAGCTGTGGAGCACGTGAATCAACAGGGCGCCAACAGGCGACTTCCGTCGCCCCTAACTTTGCGCAGAGATGTATTGGGGTCGAGATACCTGCAGTTTGTTACTTCCCAGGGAGAGGCGGTTCTGCCCATATACAACACTTGCGCCGTTTCGACCTACCGTTGAGATAGTATCCTGGTTAGACCACTCATTCAGGGAGGTAAGGACGGCGGTTTCCACGGACCTGCCCTTTAGAAAGCACTTGCATAATTCATTTTGGATTCTTCCCATATCCAACAAAAATCTGGCGCCGCTTTCAGTGCATTCAACCTAAGTATACAACTATGTAGTATACGTGAGCCCGATGGTGATTTTGTGAAAGGCGATGAGTGCAGTAAAACGCGAATTCTGATCTAGCTGAAAGCGCGCTGTTCTCAAGAAAAGTGTGCCTTCACTACTCTGCTCCTCGCTGTTGTTGAAGAATTGAAAATGTCACTTAGCAATTTTACTGGAATATTTGAGCTTTTAAGCATTTCTTTCATTGAGTTGCGTCATAGCTGCGAAAGGGCATTCAATGACAACTTTAATTATCTGCTCATCAATAACGAGTACTTCTTAAAAAGTTTTTCAGTAGCGCTGTATAGCTAAAGGAAAGAGCTTTGTGCAAATCACTCCAACAACCATTCTACGGGTTGTCTTGGAGGCAGTCTGAAAGCATATTTGGAGGTAAGAAGGATCTGCGGCGGTCAGCTAATGGGAAGCCAAATTTTGACCTTCCCAGAAAATTTTGGTGCCAAGTCAGTGACGCTGAAAGGATGGAAGACTTGCTTTGCCTGTACGAGGCCTGTACCAGCAACCTCGATTCGGTTTGAATGCGACGCCCGACGCTTCTTCCGACTGCGCTATCACGAGCCCCCCGTACGGCTTGTGTTAGCACAGTCGGAAGAACTCGTGTTATTTACGTTTATCGAAATGGTTATCAATGCATAAGCATGAAGAAGCATGAAAACGAGGAACGAAAACCAAAGAAAACCCCTTCCCCCAAGCTTCCAATTCAACTATGCCCTCCGGCGGGTCTCACCCACGGCTCCTGGCACTGCGGATGAGAGCCGCCGTGAACTGCAGCAGCCCTCGGGGACCGTTGCGAGCGGCGGCTCCACGACAACTCGTCCGCGCCGCCGCTTCCACCACAGTGGCAGCGTGGGTCCCACTGCGGCGGGAGCGATACGGACGAGTTCTCGGGGTGCTGCCTCGAGACACTGTAGAGGCCCTAACACATCGCAGGCAGTACACAGGCGTTGAATATCGAGGCCCTGAGGCCGGCATCTTTGACCTGATCGGTGACTTCGCGAATCGAACTGAAGGCTGCCCATGCTGCGCGTCTCCTGCGGGCGATTTCAGGAGCGAGGTCGTTATCCATGTTCAGCTCTCTTCCCAGATAGACGTAGGAGTCGACCTGTTGTAGAGCGACTCCATTTAACCACACGAGTCCCGTGTCACACCACTCGTTGACCATAAACTGCTTTTTGGACATATTCATGTCCAATCCAATCTTCATACCTGCCACATTCTGCCGTGCTGGTAGAGATGAGAACAATATCGTCGGCGAAGCGAAGGTTGCTGATCCGTTTACCGTCGACAAGGTAGCCTTTATCGTCCCAGTTCAAGTCCTTCATGGCATCCTGGAGTGCCGCTGTGAACAGCTTAGGAGAAATCGTGTCTCCCTGCCGTACTCCTTCCCCGATAGGAATTTTAAGCTTTCGATCGAACAACAGGATGGTAAAAGATGTGTTTGAGAAGCATTAGTCGAGAAGTCGGATGTAGGGCGATGGTATACCTGCATGCACAAGCGCTTTCTGCATGGCGTTGATTTCCACAGAGTCGAATGCTTTCCGATGATCCACGAAGACAAGGACAAGTAGGATGTGGTATTCGCGGCTCCTTCTGATAAGTTGTGAGACAGTCTGAATATGGTCCATGCAGGAGAAATCCTTGCGAAACCCTGCTTGCTCCTGTGGCTGATACTCGTCCAAACAACGCACGATGCGGTTAAGCAATATCTTGGTAATGATCTTGTACACAACTGAGAGAAGACTGATGGGTCGATAGTTGTTAATATCCCCTGCTGACCTTTTTTGAAGATAAGAACTGTTTTCGATTCCTTCCATAAGCCCGGTATCCTACCAAGACGAAGGTAGTGGCTGAAGTGCTTGGCAAGAAATGAGCAGAGGGCACTGCCACCCGCACGAAGGAGATCAGCAGAAATGCTGTCCGGCCCGGGAGCAGTGGCTGGCTTCATCCATCTGATGACATGAGCAACATCCGATTCCAGAATAAGAGATGCTTCCTCAGCTGGTGGCAGCAAGCATTTCGGAACAGTGATGGAAGAACGAAACAGATCTGTGAAGAATTCTTGAACGATGGCTTCCATCGCTCTTCGAGACGTTTGCGTTGTTCCATCCCTATCCATAAGGGCTGACATTATTGTTTGTTGATGTTGATAAGCCACACGAGATTGGTAAATGCGTTTATTGGCCGACGTTTCGGCAAAATCGCCTTCTTCAAGGGCCTAAATGAGACAGAACATTCGCAAAGTTGAACGACCAAATCCCTCAACAAAGCCTTACAGGAAAGTTGATGTAGTACTACTCAGCAAACCAAAGAGATCAACTGCGAAGAACCAACCTTAGGTGGATCCACGGAAGTGGAGAAGAGACCACAAGCTAGGCAGTCGGTACTTTAGATCGTGTCTGTGTTGTGGAGGTATTGGTTTATATAGGGCAGTGACTGCCCTCGCACTGACCCAGGTCAGACCGCGGCCCAGACCTAGGTCAGCCCACAGAGTCCCAAAAACGGGGAAAGTTCGCTGGTTTTTCCTCTTTCCGGTTAATTTTTGGGTTTTTAGAATGGATCCAAAAGGCCTCCAGTGTCTTTCGCGCAGTGATGTCGGATTCCAGGCCAAGAATTTTGACCGAAATGTCGAAATCTTCCCCTGCATGCCTTTCAACCCGATGGGTGCCCAGTGGAGTGGACAGCCGCGACCTGGATTTGCCCTGCAGATGTTCCTTGATCCGAATGTGGAGGGGTCGTGCCGTCTCTCCAACGTATTGGTCGCCACAGGCGCAGCAAGAGATTAAGTAGATGGTTCCACTCTTGCTGCAGTCGCCCGGTTTCCCCCAGGGACAAACTACACAATTAGGGGTCACGCACTCTTGGTCGTATATGCGGTTCCTGACAAGCTGCTTCTTTAAAGTGTCAGGTGGTATTTCTACCAGCGAGACGAGCTTGTCTAGGTCACATCTCTTATCAACATCAACAAACAACAAACACCGATGCCGAGATTCAACGATAGTCGGACCTGGAGCTGACATTATTGTCTTCTGGTCCCAGAGATCTTGTTTGTAGCGCTTTATGCTTGAACCTTTCCCAGCGGCTTCTAACAGCTTCAATCTCGTGTAGGCTTGTATGGACTCCTTCACCGCAACTCGACAGGCCTTCGAGATGGTGAGTTTTTCCAGATGGGAGGCATTAGGATCCAGTTTGACAGTTCTTCTTTGCTCCAAGAGTTTAATCTCTTGTGGGTTAAGTCTTTGAGACAGACGGTGATGTGGCTTCACATAAGCTGCTAGCACATTTCAACAGTCCTTTGGAGAGAAGTTCGTACTCTTCTGATGGATCTTCAAGAAGATTCCAATCATACGACTTTATTGCATATTCCAACTCTTCCGACTTCAATGCGGGGATCCTCACCGGTGCCGGTTTATGAGTGTCACGCTTGAACATCCTCTTTTGAGAGTCAGCTTCTCAGGGACAAGACGGTGATCCGAGCCGGTGTCAAACGAAGGCAGCACGGAGACGTTGAACAGACTCCAGCATCTGTCTGTAAGAACATGGTCGATCTCCGAACGTGTTTCTCCATTTGGGCTTTCCCAGGTCCATCGCCGGTTTGAAGGCTTCTTGAACATTGAATTTCCATGGAAGAGACGGCACGCAGATGAGAAGTCTATCAGACGCTCTCCGTTTTTGTTCCTTAGGAAGTTTTATGTGGTCCTAGCCTCCATGCCTCATGCTCATTCGTAGCGACGGTAGCGCTAAAGTCCCCAGCAACAAACTTTGTAAACGCTCTTCTCGTCGTTTACAGTCCTTTCGAATAGCTTGTAGGATTTCTTCTTTTCTTCGTCTGTGGCCGCAGATGCTGCAAACATATCCATTTATGATGGAGATGGTTTCTTGATCTTTGGTTTCCAGATAGAACAGCTACTTGAGGACTAATGATCTTGTAAGAGTCTACTAGGTGGTGCACTGTCGAGTTGGCCGAGAAATCCAACTCCGCCAATATTCTTTCTGTCCACCTTTGCTCCGATAATGAGAAACTCGTTGTGGTCGGTCCTTCTTATCGATGTTGACTTGTTTAGCTGGTAGCCAAGGTTGGTATCACGTTTATTTGACTCGGCTTACGTTTCGGCGACCTCGCCTTCGTCAGAGCCTGAAAAAGTCGAAAAACATTTATGAAACTGCCCTCCCAAACACCATTTCATCCTACAGGGTACTAATCTTAAGGAGAGATAGGGACAAGATCGAACATGATAGTTATGAAGGAACGACTGACCTTAAAGGTGGATGCCGAGATGGACCACCAGTCACCCGAAGCTGGACTTGAACGTGGGTGAATGAGTCTACCCCGCGGGACAACCCGACTTAAATACTCTGGTGGTCAGACCATACAGATCAGAACCCGCAGAGCTCGACGAAGGGTGCCAGTTCTTGGGTTACCGCGAGACACTCCTCCTTCCGGTTGACCTGGGGATTCCTAGCCGTGATCCAGAGCGCCTCAAGGGTCTTGCGCGCCGATATATCACTCTCTCGAGCTAAAATCGACACAGACACCTGCAGCATTGCGCCCGCATGGCATCGAACCCTGTGCTCCCCCCATGGAGTGCGGACATTGCCTTTTCTAAGGCCGTCCAAGTGCTCCTTAACCCTGATGCATAGGGGTCTGCCCGTTTCCCCTATGTAGACCTCACCACACTCATTGCATGACATGTTGTAGACAACTCCGGTCGTCATGCAATCCCCCTCCTTCCCATTAGGGACTGGTGGTCCATCTCGGCATCCACCTTTAAGGTCAGTCGTTCCTTCATAACTATCATGTTCGATCTTGTCCCTATCTCTCCTTAAGATTAGTACCCTGTAGGATGAAATGGTGTTTGGGAGGGCAGTTTCATAAATGTTTTTCGACTTTTTCAGGCTCTGACGAAGGCGAGGTCGCCGAAACGTAAGCCGAGTCAAATAAACGTGATACCAACCTTGGCTACCAGCTAAACAAGTCAACATCGATCTGAAGTCAATATGCCAAGGTTTATCGAAAGTCGAACTTGGACGGTCCTTCTTATGGTTTCCGCTCTGCCTTTCGTTTTCTGCAGGGCGATAGCGTCGTGTTTGATGTTGTGGCTTCTGTAAAACAGTGTCCGAAGATCCTGCTCAGATGCGATCCTACCACCGTTTCAAGTGCAGATGAGTAGACAGTTTTCGTGTGGTAGGGGGTTTCCGGTAGTCCGATTCCATATTCCTGACCAGAGATACATGAGAGCCGCCCATACATGACAAAGCATCGCGTAAGGGCCTCTACAGAGTCTCTCGGCAGCACCCCGAGAACTCGTCCATATCGCTCCCGCCGCAGTGGGACCCACGCTGCCACTGTGGTGGAAGCCGCGGCGCGGACGAGTTGTCGCGGAGCCGCTGGCCGCAAAGGTCCGCGAGGGCTGCCGCAGTTCACGGCGGCTCTCACCCGTAGCGCCAGGAGCTGCGGGTGAGAGCCGCCGGAGGGCGTGATAGATAGCTGTCCATGGTCTATCTATTTGGAAACATTTTTTTTTAAACGAATCTACATGGTAGGGATATAGCAGGTTGGTGCATAATTTCTGTCCATAAAAGAGCTTGACAACCAACAATATGATCACCGGTAGTGTCGACAAATTTAAGCGTATGGAATCCTGCACTCAAAACGTAACGCAAAAAACGTTAGCACGATATCAGATAACCTTAATTGCACTGAAAATCTTTGTGGCCTTTCGGCTACAAGTTAGCCGCGTGGTTTAGGGAAAACCCTTGCACAGAAGTGCAACAACAGAGCAGACCGTTCTTTTTAATGTGAGCTATAACTGCATCGGACAGATCTCCCGGACTCAACAAGGCATGGGAGGAATGCTGTCATCACAAGCGCTACCACATTATCTTCGAGCTGCTTGTCAAGCGAGGAACTTTTAGTGGAGGTAGATCGACAAAAGTGAGAGCAAGCGCAAAATGGCACAGAACTGTTGAGTTACAAGAAGTGTTCTATAAGATTTCGGGGCTTAGATTCAAGGACTCCTAACTTGACTTAGAAAACGCTTCTTCACAAAAGAAAAAGCGTTTTGCTTACTACATCCTTGAAATCTCGCAGCGCCGCACCACCCGCCGTTGTCATGGCGGGCCCGCATCACCCGCAAGACGCAAGACTCTGCTGCCGGCCTAAAAGGTGCGCAACCCGTGGCCCTGAACACGCTGAGTTCGCTGACCAGATCCGCAAGCTGTGCGGAATGAACGGGTCTAGCGCGGTTCGGTTGCCGCGCAGCAGACGCCAATATCGAATAGCTCTCAGGGGGGAATTTGGGTGGGCCACCATGAACGCAACCTCTAAGCGCAGTGTCGGACCTAGCAGTGGAGTCCTACCAGAAGTCGCAGAACGGCCGCAGGTAATGTTTCTGCGCGGCCTACTCCATCGACAGTTCTGTTCCACCGAGCGCATTGTCCATTGCTGTCACGTGTCAAACCAAATCGAACAAATCTGCCCAGTCGCCATACATTAGCTCTTTAGTGTGTATTCCAGGACCAACCCAAATAACTATCAACTTGCTACAAAAGCTGAGCGCTATGTTGCTGCCTAATACAATCCCCGTTCGAGCCGATGCATATTAACCCGAAACCGATCTATGGACACTGTCTCAGCTGGGCGCATGTCGACGAATATGATGATGCGTGATTCGACCCCAACCCAGGCTTTCCCGCCCGCGGGAGGGCAGGCGTCCGCAGAGCTGTCGTTCCGTGAAGTCGAGCTCTAAAAACGCGCTCCAATGCGACGCTAGTCGCCCCGTCTCGACGACGACTCTCCGCGGTGCACCTTCCGTCCGCGGACGTTCCGTGGATGCTCTCGCGGAGTATAACATAGGCCTTAGGATACTGCCTAATCCGGCATCGATCTACCCAGCGGTTGCAGACTAACCCGACTCAAAAACAGTTTGTTTCTGTCGCCTGTACCGACGCTGACCCAAGAAGAAATACTAGCACGATCTTAAACACACCCGCGAATGGTTATCGTGCCATTTGGGCGCATGTTGGCGATGGAGCGCGAAATCCTTCATTCCTAGCATTACACAAACGAACCTCTCGTCGCTCAGGGAATGCGGATCTGTGTTCCTCGCTCGAAGAGCACAGAACCCTGATCTAGGCTAGGGGAGGGACTCCAGGGTGTGGTGCATCTAAGCTGCTCGTGTGGAAACTGCTTATGTCGTTCAGGGGAGCCCGCAGCAGGATTCTGCGAGCGGCGAAACGCATCCGGCTGGAAAAAATGCGCAAAAAGGACCACAAAATCGCGTGCATGTCAAAGCGCCTCAAAAACCCAAGTAGTCAGCTGGAATGCAAACCTTACACAACGCTGGAGAAGCGAACCCCCCCCCCCCCCCCACCTCCCTCGCGTGAGAACGACGCCACTTCCACTACACCACGATCCGCTTGCCGAGAAGGCCATCGCGGGCACACAAGAGATCGATCCAATGTCAACGTGGACGCCGACTCACGATCTCTAAGCTAGGAGGGCGCAGACAGCTTCCTATCACTGTTTCCGCGCTCCATCGTTAACCGGTATACGGTAACCATTCGGGGATGCATTCGTCAGAATCGTTTTACAAGAAGAATTGGCCGGAAAGTTCTGGCGGTTTTTTGTGCAACCGCTTTTCGTTTATTACTTAAAATCAATAATCAGCTTATTTCGAGTCTTATACACCGCCTAATGCGGAACTCTTCGCTCTATCTCAAGGAATAATTTGTGTTTCACCTATGCTTAATAATTCTGTTCCTTCGAGGACGTCGATCAGGACGACGTCGACGAGCCCCCTCCCCCCCCCCCCCCCCCCCCCCCCACTCGAGGTACCCTCCAAAGCCTGAACACCACCAGGAGTCGATGGTAACAGTGTGGCGGTCGGTGGCTGGCGTGATTCACTACAACTTTCTGGAACCAGGCCGAACCATCACAGCAGAGTACTCAACGGACCTTGCGCCAGCCGACTACCACCTTTTTAAGCACTTTCAGTACATCCTCGCCGGTAGAACATTCGCCAATCAGGACCACGCAAAAGCAGCCTTTCTAGGATTTGTGGCATAGCGACTACTCACTTTTTTCACTGATGCAATTAGTCAACCAGTGTCGCGTTGGAACAAGTGTGCGATCCAAATGCTGCTTATTTCGTCTGAATCCGGCGAGTATGAATAAAGTTACAACCGTTCGAAGTCGACCAGTCAAAGCCGCCAGAACTTCCCGGCCAGCCTAATATGTGGAGAGAAGTTATCAGGCGAAGGGAGCACATGTCTTCCTCATTCTCATTGGAGCGCGTTAGCCGTCCTACCTTCTCATTGGACACGATTTTCGCACTGGAACGTGTTATCACCCACCATTACTCTCCCCTACCTGCTCATTCAGCGTGTTATTAGTATTGTTATGGTTATAAACGTTATTAGAAGACTGAAGCAACTACAAAAAGACAAAGATTATCCACGGAAGAGGAATAAAATCGGACGAGTACTATGTGGTAGCTATATTTCTACTTTTGCACTCGCCACAATTTGTTCTAAGCATGTATGTAGAACTTTTCTCACTGTTAGTGCAGGAATTCTATTTGATAAAAAGAGTCCTACATGAATGTCACGCTCTAGACTCCTCAACATACCTTTCGAGGACATCAAAAGCTAATAATATGATGAAAATACTGCAACTAAACTCATAACAGGAACAGGAGCTGTAGGCGCATCACCAGTGTCTCGACCCTATCAATGATAAAGGCATATAGTGTTTTTTCAAAGGTTTATTACCTTAAGCAGTATTTAAGAGCGTACAAATGAATCAGTATTTATTGAAACGCTGTATTTTCCATTTTCACGTCGAATTGTACACTTTTCGAATCAAACTGGACAATCTTCTAAGCTAGCCCAAGACTTTGAAATTAAAGCGAACTCTTCCAAATCGAAATGACCTTCAGGCAGGTTAAACCAGAGACTCAATAAGATGGTAAAAAAATTTTTGTTCAAGGAAAATGTGGTGCAACATTCTTTTTAGATTTTTTTAGTTTATCTGCCCCAATATGTGCAATAATTTTATAAAATTTTTATTTTTAGAGAAAAATAATAAATCGTTACAAAACTTCTCTTAAAGCAAAGAGTTAAGCATATAGCGCATTAAAAGGTCAGATCGCGATTGCACTCAAAAAGTTCACCGCAACTTTTATTTGATTGATAGTGAAAATGCCTCTTCCATGAACCACTAAAGTGAAGATGAGTGTTCCTTACAGTTGTTTTTGTTGTACCGTTAACAGGTGTCAATCTCCATGTAAGCAGAAGTCTGCTATCAATCGAATAAAAATCGCGACCTCTTCGAAGAGGTGATGGCGCGATCTATTTTTAGTACTAAAAGAATGGCCGCCATTCTGCTCTTCAAGACAAGCTGTAAACCATTATTTTTCCTCAAAAAAATATAAATTTTATAAAACTTCAAACAATGTGTCCAGTTATTGGGTAGATGAACTAAAGCTACAGAGAAAGTTGTGCTATTTTTTCACTTTTCCATCAACTACTTATAAAGTGCGCTCACAAAAAGAAACCATTCTAGGATCAATGAGAGTTAATGAGAAAGGATAGGACACTAATGCTGCAATGTTATTAATGTTTAATGAACATTAAAGGAAAGAATTGGGGACAAAATACGAGTCATGGGAAGAATGAGAGGGTAGGACGGCTAACGTGCTCCAATGAGAATGAGGAAGACGTGTGCTCCCTTCGCCTGATAACTCCTCTCTAATATGTGGTGGGATATTGTGAAATTCCTCCTTGCAACCCTAGCCGGAGGGAGGAACATTTGTCCACAGTTCAGCCAATTCCCATCGACGGTAGAAATGAACAACATGTGAAGGTGGTGCTGGCTTCAGCAGTTTTAGATCCAAATACACAGAGTCTCGCTAGTATGCCGGAAACAGTCAACTTTACCAGACGCAGTTTTCACAGCACGAGAAGGATGGCGGCCTAGATCTCGCGGCAGTTCACTGGTCGACCACTGCAGACCGGCTCCACGAGCACCCCGGCTGGCTTCAAAGCGAAGACGAGAGGGTAAGAAGAGTCTTCGTGGCGGCTATTGACACTGACTCACGTCGGCGAGCAACTCGTCCACTGACGTCGCAGCGAGCGCGTCGCGGCCGCGCGGAGCCGAACGAGGCGAGCTCTCCGAGCCCTCGCCGCCACCGACGTGTTGTTCCCCGCTTGTGGCCACACATGACGGCTGCGTGAGGTCCTGCCGCGGACCTCTGCGCCCGGAGAGCCGGCCAGCCGCGGACGAGGCCGAGTTGTCCGCGGTACGCGGTCCAGGGGTTGGCGAGCGGCCAGCCCCGCGTGGGTCTCGCGCGGAACGGCGCTGGCAGGGACGCAGAGGGCGGCGCTGGCGGTCTGCGCTCTGCACGGTGTGACCGGCCGCGCCGTCGCCGGCTGAGTGTTCGCCTTGCTGCTGCGCGGATGTGCTCGCCGGTATTCTGATGAAGATCACCTGGGAGAGCGGCGACTGGCCGGGGGCCCGCATCGAGCCGGCCATCACCCACCTCGCGTGGGTGTCTCAGGCCGACCGGCCCGGCCACGGGCTGCTCGGCGTCGGCTCCGACTCCGGCTCCGTCGGCATCACCTTCACCGACCTGCTGCCGACCGACGACGACAGCAGCCGCTACAACTTCAACCTGCGCGGACACCACTCGGCCATCTGCATGGTGACCTGGAATCGGGCGCAGACGAAACTCGCCTCGTGCGACTCGTCGGGCGTGATCTACGTGTGGGTGCGGAACGACGACCGCTGGTCGGTCGAGCTGGTGAACGACCGCGGTGTGAAGGTGCGTGACCTGAGCTGGAGCCCGTGCGGATCGTCGGCGCTCATCTGCTACGAGGACAACTTCGTGCTGATCGGCTCGAGCACAGGCCAGCGCGTCTGGAGCAACTCGTTCCCGACGGCCATCACTGTCACGGCCGGCGTGTGGGCTCCTGATTCCAGACAGCTAGTGCTCGGTTTCGCTTCTGGAAACATCCAGGTGCTGTCTGATCAAGGTGCGAATATCACTGAGCGGTCATTCACTACTGACCCCATCATTAAGCTCGCTTGCTCTCCGATCAACTCCAAGGACGAACGCTGGGTTCTGGCTGTTCTGACGGGTGCGAATAAGATCCTGATGATAAGTGCGTTCGACCAGATCGATCCCCTCGTCTACAGCTCGTCCCACTCCGTCGTGCAGATGCAGTGGAATGCGGACGGCACCGTACTGGCGCTGATCAACGCGAACTTTGAGCTCGTGATGCTGGACCGCGAGGCGCGGGTGGTGCACAAGGAGGCGCTGACGTTCTCGAAGGGCAAGCCGCTCTCGGCGCTCACCTGGGCCCACGACGGGCGAGCGATTATCGTCGCCGCCGGCGGCCACCTGGCCATCGGAAAGCTGCTGCTCGGAGTTCCGTCGCTGTTTGATCTGGTCACCTACGAACTGTGGCGATACCTCGGGTCGCAGTCCAGGAGGGTCGATTCCCTTCCGATTCCGACGAAAGAGAAGGACGCCCTGCGGTCGCTGGATCATCACATCATTCGGGTGAGAACTATATAACCATTCAACAGACTTCTCTTCGAGGCTTTCAAGTTCTTGAATGGGGAGTCCCTTTTTGTTCTTTTTTAAATCTGTTACCATAAAGTCTGTTATTTTTAACCTGTTGCTCGACATCCTGCGAAAACTTCCACTCACCGCTTGTCTAGAGCCCATTCTTCCATTCTGTTAAGGGTGGACCTTCCATATGCTGTCGTTCTCGTAAGCATTTCTAATGCTTCTTTTTCGTAACTGTCAATTGTTCCCATAATTCTCGTATTCGCGGTTGGCATCTTGGACACATACAGCCTATCGAACGTTCCACCGGGCTCATTATTTTTCTTCTCTTTTGTTTTCAAGGAAGGAACAAAAACTGGCGCTATCCGACTAAGGTGGGTGCAGCGAATTGGCGAAAGAGTTACACAGCTAATTAGGTAATTAGATAAGGAATCTAAAAACGCTCACCCTAGCTCCGGAGTCCTGCAGTCCAACGGAAATAATATTAAGGTTTAAGTCTCCAGCTTCTCTCGTCATAAAACCTCGGCATTGTAGATAGTTGTTAGTGTTTTACTTTGTGCGGTCGAGGTTGTTATGGTGGACCTTTATTGCCAGGCCTAACGTTTCGACGCTTCCGTCTTCCTCAGAGGCCTGAACGTGGTGCAAATATTAGATATGCGATTTACCCCACCAAGTGCTAGCCTCACTCTAGCGTTTCCGCTTCCTTAGAGAAACCACCCATGAAAGCCCACTCAATGAGGGATAAACTTACGTTAGATCCACCAACGGAGCCGCAGCTCTCTGTTAGTACGACCGGACGAATGAGACTTACTGTGCAGCGACGGATAGAACGGATAACGACATGCACATGCGCCCTTTCCATTCTACAGCTCGCATTTTGGCAGAAAAGGCAGAAAGCCATTCGTAATTGACGGGCGTTCCTGACGGTCGTTTATGCCAGGGTTTCTTGCAAAAATCCAGAACGCCTCCAATGCTTTCCTTGCCGATATTTCTGTTTCTACCGCCAACACCTTGCACCTAATCTCAAAGTCGCTACCGTTATGCTCCTCAGCTCTATGCTTTCCGAGAGGTGTTCTGATGTTACCACCTTGTTTACTAGTCAGGTGTTCTTTAACTCGAATGGCTAGTTTTCTCCCTGTTTCCCCTATATATGTGCAGTTGCATGTCTGACATGTTACTAAGGTTTAATATAACAACAAAACAGCCACCACTGAAGGGCATGGAGCTATCCCCCACCAGGCGAATCACGTCATGTCCTGTAGGCTTTTCAGCCTTTCAGCTGCTGACATTTCACCTGTAATCCACTGCGACGTGCTATGAAGACTTCGCAGCGGTTGGTTGAGCTGGAGAACTCAGTGGAAGATTAGGAGGCTTTCCTGACGGGAGACGATGATGCGTTAAAATGAGAAGGTCCCTGAGAGCGTCGAAGTGTCAGATTCGTCAGTGAGTGGACAAAACCATGGGGCGTAGATATCGTTATCATTGTCATTATCACTTATTGCACTTCACTCACCAGCAATACTTCGACCATGAGGCTACACACCACGCGTGTAGGCCCCTGTTCGCGACGGTGGACCCGTGCTGAATGTTATAGCGCTCATCATCGGAGCTAGGGTGAGCGTTTTTAAATTCGTTGTGTGATTATCTAATTAGTTGTGTATCTTTTTCGTCAAATCGCTGCACCCACCTTAATCGGATAGCGCCCAAAACCTCCGATAAAGTGGCGTCGTGCAGTTACAATTCACGAGTTCCAATTGCTGTCTTATTTCAAACCTTAACACGGTGACTACTTCACCATTCACCAAGAAGCACACGGAGGGCATAACCAATGCAGTGTTTTCTTCGCTCACTGGTTTTTGTCAATGTCGGAAAAGGGCGCTACTTCTGTCGTTTAGTACCTTCTTAATCTTCAGTCTGTGCTATCGATCTAGGTGCAATCCCAATAAAGGGCGATCTACCTTATACACAAATTTAAATAAAAGTTGAAGTGGGAACACATGCAACTAATGTACAACGTAACACAGCCACTAGACTCTCGAAGAAGCCCAGGGGTGCAGGGGTGAAGACGAGGGGTAGAACGCACGTCCCATTGTAGGGTGACCCCTTATGAGGATTGCATTGCGACCAATATGGATTGATCGACAATGCTGTTCGCCATCACTATGGAGCTTGCAAATCGGTCGACATATTCGCTTGCTTTCCACTTTAGAGGGCTACCTCCGATTCGAAGTCTGTGATATCGACCGTATTGATTCTCCAGTGAATACTGTTCGCTTGTTATGAAGCGTGTCCAGCCCTCATCGTGTTCGCGAGATGTCTACTTTGGAGAGTCGGGCACTTGACATCGGCTGGACTGACATCATCTTTGAATGGCCTGCTCTTATATGTAACATACATAGGACAGGACAGGTAGGATAGGATGTCCGCACACTCTTTGCTGCTTCATCCCTAGCTAGCGAACCCGTGCTGTTATCGGTTTACGACGTTGGTTTGTTGCACTTATCGTGGTCTTACTTAAAAGAGCCCTTCTGTCCTGTGGCACGTCTGTTTTAAAAGTTTTTTGTTGCTGTAGCAAATGTCCAAACAGTTCGCTTGCCAAGCTTTGTTCACAATCAAATTAGAGTGTCTATACGGCAGCTACCTCAACCTTAACGTATGGTTGCCGGTCCAAGTGTGGGGCTATAACGAGAATGTCACTGTTCTCTGCTTTTTTGGCTGAGGCTGACTTCCAGCTGTGCTCAACTTCAGTTACTCGTGTGGTTTCCACTTTGTGTCCGTCTCAGAAGAGAAAAAAGTTATTTTGGGTGGGAGGCGCTACAGGTGGTCGGCGTGTCACGTGGCAGCACTTTGAATTGCAGTAGTCAAAGAAATGATTCGAGTACACGTCGACGATCTCCTCTCGCATTTCAGTGTCGAATTCCACGAGCCGATGACTTGTGCTCGTTCGTGTGCAGTGCAAGCGATGCGAGGTGCTACTGCACCATTAAACCGCTGTCCAGAGGGAGCCACTCTTATGTGCTGTGTATGGAACATCTTGGAGGCCTTGTTCCATTGCTTGTCGGTCAGTTAAGCCCCGTCACCTCACACTGTCTTTGTTACGTTGCAGCTCTCGTTCTCACCGTACCCGCCAGCTTCAACATAGCGGGCTTTTTTGCGATCTGAATTTTCTTTGAAACCTCCGTCTTTCATAGGAGACTTATGGATCTCTTAACCGGTCACTTATCTATGCGTTTACTTCTTACCGCTATAAGTTTTGTAAAAGCAGCATCGTTTAGGACGGCAAGTGAATCGGTTTCTGCCGCAATTCCATATCTCACTCCATCCCGCGGATGGTCAACTGCTGTCCACCGGATCATCTGCTCAAGTTGGTAGGTGACTTTCCACCGCCTGATTATGTAGTTAACTAGAAATTGACGCAGATAGGTGCCTTCAAGAAACTAGTTGACTAGACGAAAAGTTGTACGTCGCCTTGAGGATGGAGCACTCCCCAGTTGCCAGCCGGGCTTCGATTTTTACGTTTCTTCGGAATTCTCTTTCGCTGTCAGATGAAGACGTTGCCACCAGACATCTTCTTCTTCTTCTTCTTCTTCAGCGTCTGTCCCGCTTCGTAGCGGGGTCCGCTATTCTGGTGTCATGACGCCACCTCTCCCGTTCCAGCGCTAGATCAGTGTGGACACCAGCAACTATGTAACGTGTCAGACCAGCGCTGCTTCGGACGCCCTCTAGGCCGCTTTCCTACCACCTCGAACTTAAGCCCTATCTTGCGGACGCTATCTTTTTTCCCACGCAGAACGTGGCCGTACCATCGTAAGCGAGCTTCGCACATCTTGTCCGCTATCGGCGCGACACCGAACTTCTGCCGAATGACATCGTTTCGGATGCGGTCCAGGCGCGTGACTCCAGCCGTCCAGCGCAGCATCTTCGTCTCCATGACGCTGAGGCGCGTTTCAACTTCCTTGGTCGCAGGCCAACACTCAGCACCGTACATCGCTACTGGCCGGACGACTGCTCTGTAGATCTTCGACTTCAGTTGCTCTGGTATCTTCCTATCGCAGAGCACGCCAGTCAACGAGCGCCACTTGGACCAAGCTGCACTCACGCGTGAGTTCACTTCAATCATCAGATTGCCATCAGATGCTACTGCTGATCCCAAGTACTTAAAAACGGAAGTGCGTGGGAGCTCGATGCCGTTAACCTTGATGGAGCTGGACTCATTGTCTTCTTCACGTTCAATCTGAGTCCAAAACACTCCAAACCATCACACCAAGCTTGCACCTCTCGCTCGAGTTCACCTTTATTTTCGCTAGCGAGCATTACGTCATCAGCATAAAGCAGTGTCCAGGGGACTGACTGGCTTCTGAAGATCTCGTGTAATGGCGTCCATCGCGACAACAAAAAGGAGTGGGGAAAGCGCAGAACCCTGGTGCACCCCGACAGAGATGGGGAACTCCATCGAGGTTCCGGCTGCAGCTTGAACTCTACTCTTTGGGAAAGAGTAGAGTATTCGAGCCCACTCTATGAGCTCTTCAGGAACTCCATGTCGTCGCAGGGCGTACCATATCACATCACTCCGTACGCGGTCAAAGGCCTTCTCCAAGTCGAGGAAGGCGATATGTACTGGCTTCTGTTTCTCGCGATGCTTCTCTAACAGGAGGCGGGCGGCATGTATGGCATCAATGGTGCCACAGCCAGCTACGAAACCTTCTTCTCCGCCACAACCTGGTTAAAGAACTTCGCCAACCACTGATTGCTGGAAAGCTGGACGATGTCACGAATTCGACCATCGACAATTCGCTCAAAGATCTTCATGCTGTGCGAAAGCAAGCGAATCGGACGGTAATTGGAGCAGTCTGCAGGACTGCCCTTCTTCTTCCAAATCGGAGTCGTCGTGCTTTGGCGCCAACACTCAGGCACCTTCTTCTCCGCCACAACCTGGTTAAAGAACTTCGCCAACCACTCAGCAGGGCACCACAGCTTTGACTTCCACAGATCAACTGCCACGTCGTCGGGCCCAGTCGCTTTGCCTGGCCTCATCTTCCTCAGAGCCGCTTCTGTCTCCTCCACGGTGATCTTGTGAACGGGACCATGAACAGAAGCCACAGAAGGGATGGCCGGGTGAGAAAATTCCATAGTGAAAACTTCCTCGAAGTAATCATGCCATCGCTTCAGCGCCTTTTTGCGGTCTGTCAGAAGATGGCGGCTCTTAGCAAGTCGGTATAAATACCGCTCACCATCGCGCGACGCGAGCTTCTCATTGACATCTCCATAATGAGTGGCTTTCGCAACAGCCACCGCTATCTTTGCGGCCTTCGCCTTCTGATAGTTTTCCCAGTTGTGGCTGTTTTGTCGCCGAGAAACTCATGATTCAGCGACTTCTCTCGAACTTTCGCTTTCACGTCATCTGTCCACAGCCACGCCTGCTTGTCGACCTTTCGTCGCCCAGGCTTCGTAATGCCGAGTTCCGACTGTGCAGCTTGACGTATCGCGTCGGTCGCCATCTTCCACGTTTCGTCGACAGTTGTGACCGTCGGTAATCGTACGCGAGAAATCACAGCTGCTTCCTTCTCTCTCATTCGCCACCACTTGATTCTTGCAGCACCGCATCGCTCAACCTGCTGCACCCTCGGAGGGGTGATCTTAAAGGTGCACACCAGCGGTCGATGCTGTGGGGCGACCGTCTCATACGGCACGATCTTCGCGTCTGTGACAATGCTTCGGTCGCGATCCTTCACAAGGACAAAGTCAATCTGAGACTTGGCGCTCCCACTATAGTATGAGATGAGGTGGGAGTCGCGTTTTCGGAAAACGGTGTTCACAATGGTGAGATTATGCGATTCCGGATACTCAAGAATGCGCTCACCATCGGCGTTACGAGACCCGTATCCGAAACCACCATGACAGCTGTAACCGTCCTTCGTAGCACCTACGTGCCCATTAAGGTCACCAGCGACTATGATGACATCTTTCGACGGTACGTCTGCTGTCTTCTCATCAAGTAAGCTCCAAAACTCATCCTTGGCTTGCTCTGAGCAGCCGGTCTGCGGAGCATACGCAGAGAAGAAGTGATAGAGTCGCTCCTTAGCGGCGACAATGATCTTCATTAACCGATCATCAAAGCGTTCGACGCTTACAATCGAGTCACGAAATCGTTCGGAGACGATTATTCCGACACCACTGGTGGTCCTGGGACTTCCACATAGAACGGCCTTGAAGCCTTGTCCTATGTCCCTTGACTTGCGGCAGGACCACCTTGTCTCGTGCACCGCACAGAGATCAACTCTTCTACGCTCCAGTGCTTCAACCAACTCGCACGTGCAGCCCGTCAACATACCCACATTCAGCGTTGCCACGCGGGTCCTGCTTACGTTACGGGACTTTCGGACTAGCTCAGTTGCCCCCCGATGCCGTCCTCGCATCAGGGACCCTCGCGCGCGTCGGCTCCAGCGGACGCCGTAGCACTATCTCGATACTCATGTAACGTCATCAGCCATGTGATGTGACATGGGTCTTCGTGGGCCGGCCTGTCACAAGGGCCTGTCGCCTGCATTCGAGTGTCCGTGCTTAGCTTAGCTCGCAGAGCGAGCAGTTTCCAGTGGTACCACGTGGAGGAACGGACATCGCCACCACGTTGCCACCAGACATATCATGCTATTTACGTCCTTCCCGAGAGCTGGAGTTGCTGGACATTTGTGGGTGGCGTTCTGGCATAGTGACAAAAATAAATTTTCGATGCACTTTGAGGTTCTGCCCTGTTTAGTTTAATCTCACGTATCTCTTCTGAGGCTTTAAATTTGTTCCGCTTCTCCGCCTTTTTACTTTGAATTGTCCCTGCATCCTTTCGATCTCTGTTTTAAGGCGTGCATACAATAGCTAAATTGTAACGCAATATGTTACCCTGGAGAGAATGAGGGCATAGAATAATTCCTTGAGCATCAATGCTGCTCCTGACTTCGGAGATACTCTCTGTGATGAGCACAGTTATGAGAAATATATGTGTGAGGCATAACGGATTGCAGAGTCAGGTGCTGCGATTGTTGTCCACGCAGGTATCGAGCCCGCATTCAGTGCTTTCCTAGTACGACGCTAGCCCACTGAACCAGTACCGCAGTTTAGTCGCAGGCGACATCCGTGATCTCCTCGCTGCAATGGCTATCAGTACTTAGCCATGGTATGTGGATGTTGCATGTGATCAAACAGCGCGGTTGGTGCAATGGGCTAGCGTCCTGCTCGGAAACCAGAGTGCGGGTTCGGCTCCCCAACCATCCACTCTTTTGTCTGTTTGTATCGCTAAACAGCTCTTCACTGCTTTTTCTGGTGGTGTTACATCAACAGGTTCGTGTGAAGGCAGTGGCGAAACGAAGCTGGAATTTTAAAAATTATTTTTTATTTTATACATTGGCCGCATGACATTGTCGCTCGTTAATGCGAACAACAACGTTGAGTGTGTTGTGGAGAGCCTGTGGGAGAGCCGAAGCACTTGTCGTATGTATCGATTACCGAAATACTTGATTAGACGGTTTGTAATTGCCGTCAGCCGTTATGACGGCCACCTTGATTAGGTCTTGAGGTTCAGTTGACATTAGCAAGTCGATGTTGTGGGAGAGCCTTTGTCATGATGCCCAATTTCACGCCGTTCGTGTCATGCTTGCTGTCCGCTGATTGCGTTTATGGGGTGCACCAATGACTGACACCTGTTGTGAATGACAACAACACACCTCCCTTGTTTGTGGATATAGATGATGGGAGGAGGATGGTCGTTCCAGATGCAGGTTATGAAAGCCCAAACCCAGTCTTTTTTCTTGACTCGAACCGCCCCTTAAGGAGAATCGCGGTTACGGTCGCCAACTCAGAGATGCCATTGTCTGAATAGGGAAGGACGAGATATTCCGCGCCCTGAACCTCTTCCTTTCGTATAATCAGATTAAGTTCTACATAAACTGAAGCAATAACCTGTACATGTTCATTTTCGGCTCTTGAACCAAGTTTTCGCGGGAACGTCGAATTTTGTATTTTTGTGTGCCGTTGATCCCCGGTTGCCCCAATTGTGCTTTCTTGTACAGTTTACTAAGTAACCGAAGTTTGCATTCCCAATGGCAACTTTGCCGAGTCCTTCGGAAGCGCGACTTTTGAAGTGGGACTTTTAAAGTCTTGAGAACATAACGTTGGAGCAATTCTGGCAAACTTACGTCGAGTTCATTTCCCGTTTTCGCTCCGCTCCTTTCAGAGGTTGGGCTCTCCTATCGCCGAAACCGAAGTTGCTTTCACAGAATTTTCTGCCCAATTTTGACCGGTCCTGCTATTGAGAGCGGATTGTGTTGTAGTTGTTCATATATAATCACTGGCTGCCTTGTTCTGCTCCTACTTGGGAAGAGCTGGAAAGGTCAAATTCCAGGACTCAAGAGGTCGGTCTATATCCGGCGCCATAGCAGCAGCGACTCAAGTAAAAGCATAAGAAGCCGGTTTGGCAAAAATCGCGATTACGTACGACTCATCCTAATTAAATAGGGTGTTTTCGTATTGTTGCAGGTTTTCCATGAAGCACCGCTCAAAGCTCAAAGTCTGGATGTAGTAGAAGTGAAATCTGCTGCTGTGTGCTAACTTTGGAAGAAGTTCTTCCGAACGAAACAGCCTTTAGCATCACACTATTTTCAAGATGTCTAAATGCCAACCATAAGCTTGATGGAAGACATCCATTGAAAAATGCTGTTCAAGCAAAGTTGTCCTTTAGTTTTCTGGTAGTATCACGAACCTATGTAATATATTGCTGTGATTTTGTTGAAATGTTCCTCACTAATCAGGAGTGGGCTACTTTCCCTTTCTTTTGCGGTTCCCGTCAACCTATGGGAGGTGATGGCTGCGTGGAGAGTGATCGATTCGCTTCGATTCCGGTTTAGGCCTTGTGATAGTCGCGTTGAATTCGATCACCACCTGAACAGGTTCCGAGTTCGCGTAGACGCATCGATTGTGCTTGGGGATTCGCTCGGGTCGTGAAGTGATTGTTAAGGTTCGTCTGTGAAAACGGAATTGAGAGAGAACTTCACCTAAAAGGGTTTTATCATCCCTTTCTTGAAATTGCTGTGCACTCTGGAAGTATTGGTGGTAAAAGATAGCTCTAGATGATGAGGTACCTAAGTTTCAACGGTTTGAACAGTTTTCAAGGCTTTCGAGCAGCATTCGATGCAAAGATTGCTCGGATATCTCGTGCACAATTGGAAACAGTCCTGGTGGGCAGCTTCTCATTCACGTTTCTTTCTGACTACGTAATTACAGAGTTTGTTGAAGTGGACGATTGGCAGAATAGTTGTCTAACATCTAAAAATCGAATTATCGCCACATATTCTCGGGTTCGGTTTCATCTGAAAAGTTTTGTTTGGGAATTCATTTTTAGCTTCTTGTTCGGATGAGGAAACCTAACAGGGGACTACACGGTATTAGTACCTGTTGCTATGATTTCTTGAACATTTCGGTAAGGAGGTCGTACGCGCATCTGAAAATTGCACAGTAGATAATAGTGCAGCCGCATACGCGAGCGCGTAAAGTTTGTTGTTGTCAAGCATTAGGCGGTACTTCCGAATTAGTACCAGGCTCGCCAGGGAAGGATAAAACCGCAAATCAGTTGCGAAATACGCGTTCAAATTGTCTACGGTATTTTGAAGAAGTAGAATAGCGTATTCCACAAAAGGATTGACTAGCGCTGGCCCTTGTGCTTCACTTCCACTTGTATGGCTTTACTTGTTTGGCAGACGTTCAGCGGCCTAGCGACCGCCAAACGTCTGCTTGAGGGCTTCTTCTCCAAACCCCGAGAATAAAGCACCCCCGACAGTGATCTTTTCTTCTCTAGACCTTCTTACGTTCATTACAGTAAACTGATTCTACTATATAGAATAGTATAGCGGGATAGGGTTGTGCAGAATCTTCAAAACTGCTCGTATTGGGCCTATCCACCCTCTATCGCACGTACGCGATTGATTCTACGAGGTACACGTTCTCTACTTATACTACTTAAACAGATTGTGAGAGTCTCAATCCAAAATGCTTAATCTGCGGAAACATAAATGAAACCAATCGGTATTTGTAGGCTCGATACCGTTAACTGTCCGACGGCAATAATATTACTCCGATTCCCTTAGTCATACTTCCTACCACCCACCCCCACCACACCAACACCCCTTACCCTTGTGCCGGAGTGAAATAAAAATTAAAAAAGGCATGGTGAGAGTCAAGTACGCGCACACTTGTAGAACGAAGCCTTTAAAAATTCTTCTCACGGATGCCGTGCAAAGTATGACCTGTGGCACGTCTTCTAGATCTAGACGCGCGCTGTACGACGTCTGGAACACGTGTGTAAATCCAGATGCATGTTGCATAACATCTGTGACACATTTGTTGAACCCCGACGCATGTGTTACGACGTTGCCACGACGTCTATGACACGTCTTTTGCACCCGGAACACGTGGCACGATGCCTGTAGCAAGTCTTCTGAAGCCCGATACATGCTGCTGCTTCCACTGGTCCCCTCACTCTATCTCTTCACTGGCCTCCCTTTGCTGGTGCCCCGCCCCCTTAAATGGTCCTTCGATACTGCTCCCAGCTTTACTGGTCTTCGCTTTACCGGTCCCCTGGTACTGATCCCATTTCACTGTTCTTTTGTAGTCCCTCTTACTGGTCCCCTTTTACCGTCCCCCCCCCCCCCCCTCACTGGACCTCCCTTCACTGGTCCCCCATTACTGCTCCCTCCTTTACTGGTCATTCCCTTTAATGATCTTCGGTACTGATCCCACTTTCGCTGTTCCCCTTGACTAGCCCTCCTTACTCGTCCCCTCTTCACTGCTCCAACTTTACGTTCCCCACCTCAGTGGCTTTCCTTTCACTGATCCCCCATTACTGCTCCCACCTTCACTGGCCTTCAAGTTACTGATCCACCTTTTGCTGTTCCCTGTTTTACTCCTTCTTGTTTTTCTGGTCCCCTCTATAGTGGTTCCTCTTTACCACCTCCCCCATTGCGAGTCCGACCTTCACTGGACCCCCCCCCTCAGTGATCTCCCCTTACTGGACCCCTTCGCTTATCCCCTCTTCAATGGTCCCTTTTACCGTTCCACTCCCCCAACCACCTCACTGGACCTCCCATTATTGCTCCCACCTTTAGTGGCCTTCCCTTTACTGATTCCCCGCCACGAATACCCTTTCACTCCTCCCCCCCCCCCCCCTTTACTGGTCCCCCTTCACTGGATCCCACTTCTTGAGTGATACCCTCAAGTGGTCCCACCTTCACTTAGTTCCCCTTTACCACCCTCTCCCGTACGTTGTCCCCTATATAACTGGTCTTACCTTTGCTGATCTTCTCTTTACTGGTCCCCTTTAATGATCCCCTCTTCACTGGTTCCCCTTTACTGGTCCCCCTTTCACTGCCCACCCCCTCACTGGTCCTCCATTAGTGCTCCCACCTTCACTGGTCCTCCCTTTACTGGTCTTCCTTTACTAGTCCCCTCTTCGCTGGTCACCTCCATCGGTCACGCGTCGTCTGATTCCAGACACCCCAAGTGCGACATCGGTGACACCTCTTCTGAAACCAGACGCCTGTCGAGCGACATCTGTGACATCTCTTCTGAACCCAGACACCAACTGCGCGACACGGGTGACACGTCGTCTGAACCCAGTCATGCCTTGCACGACATTGGTAACACCTCTTCTGAACCCAGACGGACGGACGGACAGACACAACCACTTACACTGTCAATTATAGTAGGGTGGTAGGATAATAATATAAAGGGACCCTTTGAAGTGTTTTGCTTCAGTAATAGATCGTAGGGGCAGGAGTCCTACGCATTTAGCCTGCAGTGTGAGCTCCAATAGGTAGAGAAGTTCGTGTACTAATATTTGCGCACGTGTGTAGCGTTCATTCGTTGTCGATGTAGCCTGAAGATATTTTTGTTCTGCAATTCTGACGTTTGATGAGCATTCTGCTTTCAGTGCCAAATACGCCCTAAGAAAAAAGCTATTCGTAAAAGAATTCAACTCGTTTGATTCGGAGAGAATTCTGGGCGCTATGATAGTTGGGGGAGGTCACCATGCGGCTCACACTCCAGAGTCCGCTCTTCTGCCCAATTCAATGCTCTGCTCCGCTGACGCTGAGAAGAGCACAGAGCTATAGCGCTGTTTGTTTCTTTTTCTTACTACCAGCGTGTCTCGTTTCTTTTTTCTTCGTGTGTCACCTTATAAGGTGACCCCTCTTTCATCTACCATAGCGCCGAATTCTGAGCCGTTCACTGTCTTTCACCTGTTGCTTGCTTTGATTTACTTCTGCATAGGTTCGACAAGCAAAGAATTAGGCTCACAGCCAAGAAGCTCTCAGTAATCGCTTTTTAACCACAAGTGCGGGAAAGGGACAACGAGGTTTGTTCAGCAATATCGATGTAGAGAAGCACCACTAAACCATTGGGTTGTAAGGAAAGTTCTGGCAGTTTTCGCGCCTCTTTGGTATCAGCTTGCATTAAATTTGAACGGCTGGTCAGCTAATCGATAAGTTGTGCTTCACAGGTGAGGAAATAGTTCTTGCTGAAGTGTTCTCATATGTTTTTTTTAACATTTCCGATTTCTGAGGGAACATTAATTATAGGATGGACAAGACGGCTTTCTGAACTGTTCTACTTCACGAATTCAAACTTAGTCGGACGGTGATGGAAACAGTTGTGGATGTAAACACTGCATGGGAAGAAGGTACCGCCCCGAATCGAACCGTTTTTCGCTAGGTCAGTAACATTCGGAATGGAAGAGAATCGATTGAAGACGAGGCACGAAATGGAAGACCATTGCTCGTTGATCACGATGCCTTGGACGAAGTAGTCAAAAAGGACCCTCGGCAACCACTTCGAGAGATAGCAAGAAACCTAGGGGTCTCCCAGACAGTTGCCGCTGATCACCTCAAGCAAATGGGCATGGGTTAAAAACTCGACGCCCCACAACCTTACCGAAGCGCAGCAGATGAGGCGAGTGGAGGTCGCGAGTTCCCTGATCAGAAGAAATCCTACGAAGCCGTTCCTCCATCGACTTGTCACCTGCAACGAGAAATGAATCCTATATTTTTATTTATTTATTTATCGATATGATAATAAGAAGCGCTCTGCTCAGTGGGTAAATGTCAACGAGGCCCCGAAAACCTGTTCGAAGTCGGATTTGTACTGCAAGAAGACCAGGGGTGTGCGTAAATGAAATTTGAAATTTCGTAAATCGTAATTACGAAAAAACCATCGTAAATGATAAATCGTAAACCGTAAATCGTAAGAGTCACCTGACATGTAGTACAGTACAACTAAATTTCCAAAGAGTTTTTCTGCTAATGTTAACCAGATATGATTAGATATTTATTTGTTTGTCGTGTTACTTTTAGCTCAAGCTGGACAGTTTTCTTACCAAACTATTTCCCCTTTTCACGTTATGGTATTCCAACAAAAAGCCCGCATCGTTTGAATATTTTTGAATTTCTATCGTTCTGCCAATTTCTTAGTTTTTCTATAAGTTAGCAAAATTCAGCGAAAAGATCGCTATCAAAGCTAAAAATTAAAAAAATCATTTCACCACTGACCAATGCGGACGAAAACAGCAGCTGTACATGTAGTAATCTAACAAACATACTGAGTCATAAGACGGGCTTGCGCCATGCGTACTGAGTGAGCGCATGGCACAATCCCATCGTGTGACGCACCGAAAGATCTCCGCTTTTTTACATTTGAATAAAACGGCGCAATTTGAGCTGAGTTATGGCTTTTCAAAAATAACGTGAAAAAGCGGCCAGAACTTTCCTTACAACCTAATATTAAGTATCTACGTGTGTTCGATCACGTGACATCGTTCAGCGTTCAGCGTTTGCGTCGACACCAGAAGGCGGCGTTGCCTTATTGTCATACGTTGCTTAGCCAATTAGCCCTACGTTCGGCAAACACCTGTGAAGAGCGTCAATACGCAGCACGTGGTTCTCTCAGTTACAGGGAGAATCGGTGAATCTGTTTCACTGGTGACTTTTACGTCTAAGGGATTGTATTTTCGTGTCAATCACAAACACTCTATTTCATAGTGGAAGCATGCTGTGGGCCTATTTTAGAACGGAAGTTACTTAGGGGGATTGTATTGACTAGGTTAATCGTTGAATCGCCGATTGGCTATAATAGCGTTCTGGTTAATTTTCGCTTTTCTTAGGCATTCTAGGAAGGGATGGTCTGAAGCGTAAGGGCCTGTTCATACTTTGCGACAGCAGCGACAAGGGCTCAGCGCGCGTGGTGTGCGAGCGACAAGAGCGACTGGAGCGAGAGCGCCGGCGCTCGAATATAGTCCCATGCACACTTCTGCGACACCGCGGCGCGGTCGTGTTAGAGCATCGTTATAGGCAATGAGACCGTGCATGTCGTGCCGCTAGGAATGATTTGAACCATTCCAGCCTGCGGCACTCAGCGCGGCATCGCCGGCGATATCCGCCGCGATAGCCGCAAAAGTGCTCATGACTCTCTCTGCGGCACGTGTCGCTATGTCGCGCCGCGCCCATCGCGCCGCGCCCGTCGCGGCCCAATCCTTCATCATGGCCGTGCCGCGCAGTCGCAGAAGTGTGCATGGGCCTTATGAACACTTTTCGGCGACGCGCGCTCGGTTTGAATCAATATGCATATTTTGCACGGGCGACAAGTCGCTCTTGTCGCGAAGTATGAACAGGCCCTAAGTCTGAACGGGAAAGCGAGTCATATAAGGAGAACCCGCACCCTCGATTTATTATGAAATTATGTTTCCCTTTTTGCCAGGTTGTTAAATCAAGTGGTGGGTGGTCCTCCTTATTTTCCCATGAGTCGCGGCGGTGAGGTGCCCTCACGAGCGCTGGCCTGATGGTGAGTCACCTGTATGCCTGCCATGCCTGTGCGAGCAAACTGTTCGGGGTGCAGTGGGTAGTGACGCTGTTTCGTGGGAGGGAGATCGGGGTTCGGTTCCCATGTAATGTTGCATGTTTGCATCGTGTTGTTTGGTGGAGATTTGAAAGAGTAACGCCTGCGTTCTGTGGGTTTTTCTAACCATATGCTGTGCAAAGCAACCTTGTCGTGACTGTAGAGTTCGTTACTAGACGGTAATGATATGTAAGCGTTTAACGTAAGTGCTACACAGGCATGGGGGAGGTCTGCGTTCCTGTGTCCTTTGCGCGAAATAAAAGGGCATATAGGACGAAAGGACAGTCGTCATGGCGTTTGAGTAGCCTGCCACGATGAACAAATGCTTCATATCTGAGATACTGCTTTGTGGAAAGTTAGCACTTTTCTGATTCGGAGCTGGATATCCTGGCTTCCTTGAAGATCCGAGCGGGATGGTTCTACTGACGCTATTGGTCCACGTAGTGAAAAGCCGTGTGTAGTAAAAATACGCTGCCCGTATTTCAGCATCATAAACTTTGATCCTATATCACTATTGTTGATACATGCTCAAAGTTTCTGATGCAAGTTGTGTTTCATTTCGACCCAAGTGAAATGTAGAAAGGCTGGATGAAAACCGGTGCGTGTCGGGAGACCGGCAGCACGGCAAGTCAAGATAAACGATTTATTAGAAAACGATGAGTCGATAAGTACGAACACAACAACAATCACGATAAAACGGGTGAGCGACGTCTACGACCGGCGATGGCAGCTGAAAAGAAGGGAGGGAGCGGCGAAGGGAAAGATTCCGATGCCCATGTCGGCCGAGCTACTTCCGAAACCGAACTCCTAGGTAGGCTCCCGGTGGCGACGGCCCTTCCCGCCATCCCACTCATCAGCACGGGCGGCCCTTTCCGACATCAACACCCTCGACAACACGAGAACATGGTCTCTTGCAATCACCCACCGTCGAAAATGCACTACATATATCATTATGTTAAATATCCTTCTCACTGCGTTGTAAACTCAGTCGAACAGTTAGTATGCAAAAGGACTGCAGTCTAGAAGAACCGAACCTCGACCTCTCCCTCATGAAAGGACGCCATCCGCTGCGCCCAGAACCGCCTGCCAGCTGAGACATCGCGGGCGTCATCGCGAGGAAGTGACTCACGGCAGCGCCCGTGAACGCTCCACACAAACACGGCGATTCTATAGTAAACTTTGAGGATCCCAATTCGTTTGGTTTAATGACTTGGAGAAGGGAAACATGTTCATATAAATTGAAGGTGCAGATTCTTCTTATATGGCCGGCTTTCCTCTCTCAGACATACGCTTTAGACTCTTATTTTGCATGCATTGAGGTGGCAAGCATCATTGTCCCGTTGAATCTTGACGTATTTGTATAGTGTTGCTGTTGCACTTCGGCCGACTGGTGCCGGCTCCGAGATTGTCATGGTCGTGCAGAACTAGGCAAGGGAAGGAACGCCAGGTCTGGCTGATCTAGCTTACCCGCTTTATGTTACCTTGCCGGTGTGCAGCGGACAACAGCCCGCTTGGTACCCTTCTGGTATATCTCATAAGGTTTTTCGCCACGGCTTTGCGAAATCTCAGTGCTTCCGTTTTTTGTTCACACTTTTTATTGCCTTGGAGAGCAAAAGCTGTAACAATCTCTACCATTCCTGTTTTCAGAAGACCTTTCGATTATTCCACGCACATCTAATGGAAGGAATTCGTTATGGCGAAGGAGCAAGAGGCAGCTGCGTGCGCTTATGTCAAGGTATTTAGCTGGCTTGGTTGCTGCGTGTGGCAAAGTTTTGACTATTGAGGCGGCTTTTTGTTGAGATCTATAACACAAAAATTTAGTAACCCTACCAAACTCTTGAGGTAAACTAAGCAAATCTGCATACTTAGAATACCTGTATAATTTAGAGCCTACGTCGAAGAGGGGGTGCACGCATTTTTCTACCAAGTATAGCTTTTTAGGCAGTGTTGGCCCTGGTTGAGTCAACGTAGATCTAAAGCGAGTTTGTTTCAAAATTCGCCCTTCATTGTTCCCGCTTTTGCAAAGCTCTCATAACTTTTCGACACATACGTACTGATGTTTATGCATACTAGGTTTGAATTTCGTCCTGTACTACAATGCAACCCGTCCATAGGTGCTTTCCTTGATATCGTTAGCGTGTTGGAGCACCTGCCTAAACATATCGAGGAAGTTGTTCGTATATATTCCTAGATCTGTTCCTTGGTTGTCGGATGTGATGGGCTTTCATAAAACTTTTCATCTCATGTTCTACAGCACTTCTTCCATTTTTTCCTCACCTTTCACCTTCCTTCTTCATTTTTCATACTTGTCTTCATTTCAGACATGTGCGTCCTCCTCGACCCGATCTTAGACTTGTGCAAGTATCTTCGAATGTCTGGTGCACGCGTTTCAGCATAACATCAATGTCTCCGAAACATCTTCCCGACTTTCTTGGACAGGTTAGTGAATTGTATTTGATCTCTTAAATCTTTCCTCTTTCCCTCTTCTCAGTGGCGATGGTACTTTTTCACTTCGCACCACCCAGGGTAGCCAGTAAGTGAAATATCTAGTATCTAGACTGGTACGGTAAGTCCCAGTCAACAAAATGAGATTCCAGGGGCTCAGATCACGAAACACCCTGATTCGTGATCTGAGCCCCTGGAATCTCAATGATCAGTTAAGGTGAAAGGGATACGTGCGACTTTCAACGCATGACCAAATATGAAGACAAGGCCCAATCAACTGTTTGGTGATCGGCGTCGTTTTATCACGTTGGCGAACGTGCGGTTTTCGCGTGTTTGGCGCGTGGGACCCATCGGTTTTTTGCCACATCGAGAATTGTTCGGGAACAACACCTAGTGCTTGTCGAGAAGCTCGAAAATTCACTAAGCAGGAATTGTTTTCGTGGATCACGCTTTCTTGGATCTAACTAGAGAAATAAATTACAGGGCCGTGGCACGGCATCATGTCACGCGGCCGAGAATGTGTGGCCCGACCTGGTGTTACAGGATCGTCAACGTGTTAACGTAGACGCGGCAGTTTCATTTTTTCTTCGGAGCTTGCGTGTGCTACTCTGTAAGACAAGCTTCGAGGTGTAATTGCTGAATCATCAGAATAATATTAGCGTACTTTGCGGGCCAATCTTCAGCGTTCGCACGCTCCTCGGGCAATCACGCTGTGTTTGTGTAGCAGAGCACGGAGCAGAGCTCTGGAAGCGACTTTGGAAGTGGTCGTCGCCGAGAGGTGTGTGCCACCATCTCTCCCCTAGCGGCACTGGTCATTAGCCCGGAATGTGCTAGATTAACAAACGTGAATCAACCTTGCGAGAACTTTCCCCTCGAGAAGAATGTCGACTTGGCCGTCAGGTCTATTCTGAATTGCTTTGTTCTGCTCTGTTCCTCTGGCGTACTTGCGGAGTTGATATCTAACACGTGGTTTTAAGAATTCTCTGTGCTTACCGCGATTCTTCAACGACAGAGTACGTCCACTTGCTGGAAGGAATAGTTGTCGAACTAGTGTGGTCCTAAATGGTCGAATACTGTCTTGCTCTGATGAGTGAACCATTCCTATCGTTTTGCAGCAGATCCTTTCGTCCAAGACCTAGAACTCGCTGGAGGACGTCTTTGCAGAAATCTTGTCATTGAGCGAAGATGCTTGCTTTGAAAACGAGGAATTGCGCAGATAATTGATTGATTTGTTCAAGAGTGCTGTGCGGTTTCTGAGACATGAGTAGGAAGGCACCGGGCCATGAAGGGGATTTCGTTTGCCGAATCAGTTCTGTGCAACTGAGGCTGTAAGTTGTTTACTGGGGTAAAAATTCGTTGCTTCCGCGATTGAACTGTCAATGAGTTTGCCATACTGTGTCGGCTACATCTTCCTACCAAGCTCATCCGATTTCAGGTTGTGTACAAGACATCTGTGCTGCATTTGCAGCCGCGTCAGATGACTATCGACATGGCTGTGCTCGGTGGATTGCGAGACCGAACGAGTAGGTGCTCCTGTTTCTAGAGAAGCACTTTTTGCTCGTCGCCTGGACTGTGCAGTGTCACTGATTGGTTTAAAAGGCCCCTTGTTCTTGCTTTCAAATTCTCCAGCCATTCTTTTTGATTGACTTCTGATGTGTATCCACTGATCTGTCTTGACGAACCCTCCAGGCTACTGGGAGAACTCAGGAGATAGAGCGCGGCCCATACATACCAAGAGTGAATATTGTCGAAGCGCATAGGAGTTTCGTTGCATGTCAATCGCCAAAATCAGCTATCTTCACTGAACTAGCAGGCTCGATGGCTCCCGAGGCGTCTTTTCCCAAGACGACTCGTCACGAAACTTGAACTTGCTGTGAATATTGGAATCCGAGAAGATCCTATTAGAATTCGCAGTAAGATAGTTCTCGGTGCACTAAGGGTGTATATTCAGTCCATACCTGCCCTAATCGAAACCCGGAAAATCTGAGCGCTAGCATGTTTTGCGCCTTGGTGGAGACGAACCGATTCAAAAAAGCCTTGATTGATCTGTTGTGGTTCCCAGTTGTTTTCGCGAGACGTCGAGGCATTTTTCGAGAAATTCAAGGGTACCCAGCCAGTCGTCCATCGTGGAATTAGCTCTAGTTTTCTGCTCACGGGATTTCAGCGGGGCGTAACTTGCATCTGCTTGCAATCATTTTGTTTGACACTGTAGAGTAACTTGAGAGCTGCCCATAACATATCCCACATTAGTTCAAGTGCAGCGTACGACTGCTGTTTTGGTGTCATTGGACTTTTGTAGGAATAAGATAGAGCTTGAGTTTGTGGAGCCATCACAGCTTGTTGTCGTGAGTTCGCATGCTCGTAGTGGCACTTCGCAGTGTAGATCGGGAGTTGATATGATTTCTTGGGCAAGTTGATGTTGTCCCTCTGGTTGCGGGGCCACTCGCCCCTCGAGCGAGTGGCCCCGCAACCAGAGGGACGTGGTAGGTTAGACTCTAGACGGAAAAGTCCGGCCTTTTCTGTGCGCACGGATTGGGCTAGGGAAGGGACTCCGGAGTGTGACGAGTCACCAGACGCGAAACAAAATAGGGCTCGTGCGCCGAGACTGCGGTCGCGGGGGGCGAGATGCCCGGAGACCTTGTCCCTCTCAAGGCAGGAAGGCACGATGTGGACTTAATTGGAGGGCATACGAACACTGTTTTTCCGATGTTTATGTCTGTCGTAGGCCGTGAACGTTTTCAGTGTCGAATACTCTGACCACCACGGCTTGCACTTCTCCGACAGCTAGTGAAGCCGATGTGGACGAGTTGGCTGCACTCGTATCGCAGCAACGACTTCGAGATGACGATGGTTTGACACGAGAAGAGAGAGCGTTTTTCGACCGAGTTCGTTGACTTGTTCTAAGTGCAGATTGTGCTGTTTGGCAGTGAATTCACATTGAGTTCGTCGATTTCTCACCGCCCTAGTATGGATCTATGACATTTGCTCCAGGTCGTTTCCGAATGCACGTCGTTACGAGCTGCTATGGATGCGGGAGGAATCGGCACGTCGGCATCCCAGGGAACGTCTCAGGTGGTTGCAGTGCTTTTTGCCAGAAAAAGGCTCGCACGCTGAACTTGCATTTTGAATGGTGCTGACTTTGAAGGTGGCTGCATCGAAAGGCGATTCATCGCCAGCTCGTGCCGAGTCCCGCCTTGACGATACGGAACAGACGATGAGCACCACCAGCACGTGGCATGACGAGATCGATTCGCTCGAGTACATAGGTACGTCCCGGGCCACTTACAGTTCTCATACTTACTGTGTTGTCGCTGGGCTGGCGTCAGAAAAAACGATAGAAATCGCGGAACAGAGGCGCGAAAGTCGCGGTCGTTCGGAAAATAGCGTTCCATCGAATGTTTGAGCACAAGTGAAGAGCAATCGATTCTGTCAGGTTTCCTGTGATGCCATTGATAAGAGGCTTTTTGGAGAGGTGAGCGTGGTTGTTGCCTTGCTGTGCCAAAAAAGGTGTGAAAACTGCGGTTATGCAGGTGAATAGGGCTACTCATTACTGTACGTTTAAGCGGTCTGGGAACGTGGACGAAGGTGGACACTGAAGTCGCTGACTAATCCCGCTCATCACTGTGGAGGAGAAAGTCCGTTGCGTGAAGTGGCGAGAATCAGTACCGCGAAAGGGCCAGATCAGTGAACTGTGGCCGATGAATGGCTACATCGCACTCTGGATAGATCGCTTCTTTCCATTCCTACATGGCTATTGGTGGGATATGACGCGAAATGGAGTGAACATTCATTCGGACCTAAATATGCAATATATTTCGTTGTTCGGGAGCACCGAAGCCAAACCCTCGAGTGCTTCTTGAAATGAGAAAAGTGCTCCTGAAACTCGCAGATGCGATCGCCGGCATTGCATTCCGGCTTGTACTTCCTCGGCGGCAAAGTTCCAATTCGTCGTTCCAAATAAACTGCTAAAACGTTGTTTTCGCTACATCGACATGGTTTCGGTTACTAGTGGAACAGTTGGCGGATAAAGGTCGTCGTCAATTAGTCCTTTTGGCGATTCCCCACTTATGTGCGTATTTGGCCTATACAGGTACAGTTTCTTCTCGCTGTAACGCGTTTTAAGACACCGGCAGAAGTCCGAGTTACAACGGGAGTCGCGTCCTAACCGGAGCTAGCGTTTCAGTGTAAGGAACACCAGCTCCCGTTAGGACGCGACTTTATGCACAGATTTATTTTAGATCATATACAATGACTAAATACCATTAAAATCTTCATTCAAGAAGAGAGTGTGAAGGAATAGAATAGAACGTGTATGGGCTTTTGATGCTACCCTGGAATACTTTCTGTAATGAGCACAAGTATGACGAATATGAGTGAGACATAACGGATACCATTAGGTTGGCGGAGAAGTTCTGGCGGTTTTTAGTGGTCCATTCGAACGATCATAACTTTCTTAATAGCCACCGGATTCGGTCGAAATAAGCACCAGTCGAATCAGCACACCTTGTTCCAACGCGATACTATTTGATCATTTTCACCACCGAAAAGAACTGGTCGAGATGTGACAAATTATAGAAAGGCTGTTTTTGTGGTTCTGCAGGCATCCATCAGGAAAGTAATAGCGATCGGATGGCCGAGTGGATCGCGCCGAGGACTTCCAGGAGAGTGAACAAGGGATCGGTTCTGGGGGTGGGATCTATGCATTGCTAGCGACGATTTTTGCATTTTTATCAATGTAGAGTGCATTTTGGCGCCGGTAGGGTGCGGTGTTCGCTTTTTAGCTTTTTTAGCCTCTCGCAGAACGTGACAAGGCAAGGCAGGCTTCGTAGATGAGAGATAAGCCGCTGGACGTTAAACCATGTTCGTCTTGTTGGGAAGCTCTCGTTAGATGCTCTCCACATGTGTTCCCTTTGTAATGTTTCGTATTAGTTTTAGAAGTGTATAAGAGTTTTAGTAACCTGATTTCACTGCCGTTTCATATTCTAGGAAGATGCAACGGGTGAGGTATTGCAGATACGGACACGGGCGCGGGCACTTGCACTCGCAACACTCCAAAGGCCGAAAAAACCCTTCGAGCAAACCTCGTATAGGCGGTTATTTGTGGTGCCGTCACGAAACTGGCATCAGTTCTGGTCACACTTCTTTTCCAAGATCGTATCTTCAGCTGACAGTAGCACTCAAAAAATTTAACAGCCGAAAACGTGACCATCATCGCAGTGACGAATGGGAGTGCGGCTAACCTGTCTTCATCCTTTCAATTACCCGTACCCAACTTTCATCTAATCCCAATCTACCGTAGCGAAAGTCGTGAGAGTGATTGTGCTTATATGTGTAACGGTATTTTCCTCCTAGAGTAGGGAAGAGTGAGCGGTAAAAATAGCAATGCGACCAATAACGTAAGGTGGATAGAACACTCCAGTTTTGCTCACAGTTAGTGGAATTAGTAAAAGTCACAAGAAAAGCGCTCTCCGTAGAAGTCCATAGAGCGATCAGCACATCTTGGTGATGGATCAAGGTAACAGTTCTCGATCATGTTGCAATGAGGTTACTACGAGACACACTGCCAAAACTAAAAGGAAACATTGCAAAGAGATTGCACATGGTTAGCATCGAACAAGAGCTTCCCAACAAGACACGCACGGTTTCATCGCCAGCAGCGTGTTTCTAATCGACAAAGGCTGGCTTGGCCCATATCCTGCAAGAGTTTAAAAACGAGGTTGAAAAGCGAACATTGTACCCTGCCGGCGTCAAAATGCTACAATGCTCCACATTGATAAAAATGCAAAGGTCTCCAGTAGCAATAAACCATAAAGCATAAACATAAACCCTGCCCCGGAATCCATCCCTTGATCACTCTCCTCCAAGCCCACGGCGCTGTCGACCAGGCCATACGGCCGCTGTTGCCTCCCCGTTGGATGCTTCCCTCTGAATGTGCCTTCTCGCTTCCCACAAATCCTACATTATAGCAATGATTGAAGCTCCAGACCTCTTGCAGGATCATTTCGGCAGAAGCATTCCAGCCATCAGTTTTGCGTTATCGGCTCGCACTGAAGTGCTACAGTATTTGACCATTTTTGAACTACGCAGAGGTCTGCAGAAATTTGGAAACCACTGCGATGCTTCCCAGACTGCAATCTTATAAAGGTCGCTTTGAGTATCTCCAAGGTCACTTCGTTGACCTTCCTCGTTAAGTATATTGTATACTTCCGTGACCAGTCGGCGAAAGTGTTGAGCGGGTGTTACGCAGTACGTAGCGATCCACTGTCGGGCTCGGCGTGGCCGACAGAGCCACAGGGATGTTATATTTCCCTTCGTTGACAGCGCCGGCGACAGCTCGTCGCAGTGCGCAGCACTGCGATAAGTTGTCGCTGGCTCTTTGGTGATGAAGGGCCCACGTTGGCGGCACTCTCGGCCGTCATGCAGTGGCTTCCCGCTGTCGCTGTTGGGTCGCGGAAGTATAAAATATACCTTGTGCTTCCCGCGCAGTATGGTGCCAATTCACCAACCCGTGCTTGGAAGGCTTGCTTGGCCCGAGGATATAGTAGTCGATCAAGAAAATTATTCGCATGACAAATTCCATGTTCAGCTGTCGTTGAATCTCGAGACCGTCATCTAGATCCAAAACAAACCAACAACCGTCAAACCATCACCAATCCGTTCATAACCGTCGTCTAGATTTTTTTGTAGTACAGCGGAGTATAAAGTCGTGAAGCTCTTGTGCCAAGACCGTCATCTAGATTTTATTCGGTTCACATTTCGGCAGAGCCACCTTTTTCAATCTGGAAAAGAGGAGGGGAGTGGAGGAATTACTCGTCCGAGGGTAGTTTTCATTGCGAAAATCTTAAAAACCAATGGGGGAGTGAGACGAGGGGCTAGTAGGACCTCCCAACTGATCTTAACTCAACAGCCAGAAGGGAAGGTCACCTTCGAATGGAAAGACGGCCAATGAAGAAGTGGGACAAGGAACCTGCCTGTTAGGTCACCTCAGTGGTGTTCTCGCTGCCGTCCTCCTTGAGAAGACGAGTAAATGGGCTCCTCCTCTATTGGTTCCTTGATTTTTTGGACACGGTCTACAGCGCCTGCGATGTCTTGGGCGTTGAGGATGTCACCGCCACGGCAGCCGCTGCGCCAGTATCCCCCCAACGGCGTGACCTTTTGGCACCTATTAAGGCCACCTATTAGGTTTAGGAAGTCTGCCCATCTCAGCATTGTATTGCGTCCTTCCAGTTAGTGCAAGTGATGGGATCCTATATTGAGCGTCTCACTCACCCATGTTTATCTCAATCATGTTCATCTCAATTCGAAGAGGACTTATCTTTTAAGCGGCGTTTGCACAAGGCCAAGGTTGACTTATCCGTCCTTTGACTCATTTTCCGAATATCTTTTGAAGCTGCTCCAACTTGAAGTGATTTCTGGACAAGTAACTTCTCCACTCCCTTTTCATTTCCAGACTGAGGAAGGCGATTACGCCGAAAATGAACCAGAATAAGACCTTGACATCAGTCTCGGCATGACAGCTCTACTCCGTTTTTCAGCGAACTCATTATTCTGAAGTCGCCTCAGAGCAAACAGGTCAACTTCATCCATTTCTAAAACAGCGCACACCAGTCTTTGCGAATCACGCCCGCTCGAATCGATACATTTTGCAGGAAACACGTAATTAGTCGATCAATGATGGGTTTCTAACTAATTGGCAACGATGTCAAAGAAGTTGAAGAATGCGACATTGCGGTGTCTTTGAAGCTGGAGATTTCCTTAGCAAGTTCAGGAGATTGTGCGGGATGGACAACGAGGTGTCGCTTGGCTTTTTTCGTCATGTTCTCAGTGGTGTAAGAAGCAGTAGACGCTTAGGAATTTGTCTCGATCGGTGTTTCTGTGACAGGCTTTTCTTCTTTCGAGTTTCTGTCATGAAATCGTGGTCATGCTGCAGCCGCCTACTCTTTCACTTTGCAGATGGAGTTGATGATCACGATCCCTTAATACCTGGAACGTCCTCTGCCTGTCCGGCTGCAGCCGTGTCTTCGACGAAAACTGGGCAGCAACGAGACAGCGATGACATCAAAGCTCACCTCGACAAGCTGGCACGAATTGCTGGTCAGCTCAGTCATCGCCACGCCGACTTCAATCCGGTTCGTGCAACCTCCCCTTTCACGAGGCCCGCCTTGTTCGGTTTACAGGAGAATCTGCGACTTTCGGAGCAGTGCAACATTGAGCGGTTGACGCAGATGCATGAGGTGCATCAGATGATCGCGTCCGTTTAGATGGGCATTCTTTCGAATTACGCCACACGCAGCGCGAAGAATTGGCTGAGCACGCGCCTCGATTGAGAGAAATGCGTTGTTCTAACGAGAATCTAAAACTTACTAGGGAAGGGTCTCAGGCGTAGGTCTAATCGGGGGAAGTGGATAGTACTGTGAGAATCTCGACTTTTCAAAGAGTAGAAAAACGTGTTTCGTTCTTGCTGAGTTCTTGTACCAAAAGAGCTACGGGCTCTCGAAGGTGGGGTACAGTATCGCACCCTCAGCATGTGCCCACGTGCATACGTGCACGCGCTAACGTATGGGGCGTTGCGAAAGACCTATGTCGCCCCAGCGAATCGGTAGCTCAGCAGGGTGCGATGCTGCTTCACAGGTGCTGCGTCAGATGTCCGGCTCCCGTGCTATGCACCATTTTTGCATTTTTTTCATGACCTCTGACTCTTTTACCAATTTGTTTCCTTTACATCTACACATTTATTTCACAAATAAGGGTCAGATTCGTGATCAACACTCCAGATAACCTTTGTAGACAAGGTTTAGGCGAAAACGGTGACCATGATAAACCCTGAGAGAAGTTTGGGCGAAGTCGGTGATTACGACCTGGGCAGCCCTAGTCACCCGTACCTGCTGTAACCTACCGTAATCGGCCGAAATTTCAAAAAGAGATGTCAGGCTCGTGATCAGCACCTCAAATAACCCCCCTGGGTGAGGTCTGGGCGAAAAAATTTTGTGGACCTCTCCTCGACCTCTGGAGTCTGAAAAGTAAAATAGTGTCTTAATGGTAGTTTAAACCAGCTTACTTTCTACACATCTACACATTTATCTCACTCCAAATTGACAATAAGGGTTTACTATGAGTTGTGCTTCACTCACTTTTCTCACTTTCTGTATTATACAATGTTTTGTTTTTCATTTTTCAGCGAATGTTGAACAGTGACCTTTACAGCATGTACGAGTGACTAGGGCTGTCAAGGTCATAATCACCGATTTCGGTCAAACCTCCCCCCCCCCCCCCCAGGAGGGTTATTTGGGGTGTTGATCATGAATCTGGCATCCGTTCTTCGTACGTTGGAGTGGTAAGTTACAGTAGGTAGGCATGACTAATGATGGTATGGTCATGGTCACGTTTTCGCTTAAACTTTGTCTATAGAGGTTATCTGATGTTTTGATCACGAATCTGACCCTTATTTGACAATTCAGAGTGAAATAAATGTGGAGGAGATGTATAGAAAGCAAATTGGTAAAGGAGGCAGCGGTCACGAAAAAAATGCAAAAACAATGGAGTGGCACGGGAGTCGAACATCTGTTCTAGCACCTGTGAAGCAGCGTCGCACCCTGCTGAGCCACCGATCCGCTTGACGCAAAGCCTTCCGCCACTTCCCATACATTAGTGCGCGCATACGTATGCACGTGGAGGCTGACGGCGCGATACTGTACCCCAACCTTCGGAGCCCGTAGTTCTTTTGGTTCCAGGACTCAGCAAAAACGAAACATGCCTTTCTATTATATGAAGGGTGGAGTTTCTCGCAGTACCATTCATGTCCCCGTTCAGACCTACGCCTGAGATCCTTCCCTGGTTAGACGCTGAGTTGTACCTCTTCGGATGTGCATTCGCTGTTTATTTCCTTCATTCCTTCTTTTGCGTTCGACGGAACTGACGATGAGTGGTCTTCGCTAATGCGTGCTTCCTTTGTGCATTGAAGAGCCAGGGCGGACTCACTAAACAAAAGCTCATGCGAAGACGACGGCGAAAAGCCCCGTTAATATTTTTGTTTATTGCCGTTTGTGCGTTCTATTTCTTTTGTGAAATGCCTGTCAACCTGATTGCGTTTCCCTTACGTCCTTACGCACACTTTCCAGAAGCGCGATCGTGCCTCCATCAACAAGATGCGATCGCAGATGAAGGAGTTGCTTCGGAGAGTGAACGAAATCGAGAAGAAGGTGCGCGCAGCTGCCTCGCGTTTCGAGACGTTCATTGGAAGGAACTGACGGGCTTGACGTTCCAGGTTGGCAGTGGCGACGTGCGAGGCGAAGTGAGACAGCTGATGCGCACGCTGGAGGAGATGAAATGTGCGCTGGGGGAGGGACCAGCTCCGAAATCGTCGGCCGCCATCCCCATACTCACCATGCACAACAAGACTCCCTTCTGGAACGAGCACAATCAAGTCTATCAGGTAGGCGACTGGCGTACATCTTTCGGGGTTTTCTCCTGCTGCCTGTGGCGCTGTGAGGTGGATCATTCTGTGCCTTGCAGCTCGACTTTGGTGGCCGCGTCACTCAGGAGTCGGCGAAGAACTTCCAGGTACGTCATGTGCATCCACCCGACCTGTGCTTCTCCTCACGGTGCTTCCCGTTCAGGTGGAGATGGACGGCAAGCAGGTGCTGCAGTTCGGCCGCATCGAGGGCGGCGCTTACACTCTGGACTTCCGAAGGCCGTTCTCCGCCGCGCAGGCCTTCGCAGTGGCGCTCGCCAGCATCACCCAAAGGCTGAAGTAGCTCCCTGAGCACCCCCCCCCCCCCCCCCCCCCCTCCCACCTCTGAGGAGCACTCGCCCACCGCTCGACGGTGCCGCGCGCGTTTCCTGTTCCTCCCTGCTAACCCTCCCACTTCGATTGCGGTCTAGTGCCCACTCAGCATCGGTTGTGATCGTGACTACCTGCGTGTATTTATTGTCCCTCCTCGTGTTCACCGTCTGTGATGTCAGTGTGAGTGATGAATGCCGAGATTTACGATGTACTCTACTGCCTGCCTCACGTTGTGTGCGGCCGAGTGCCCGAAGGCGCTCGCCGCTCCGCTCCTTCCGATTCCACGCGCTCCGAGTCGTGTCGCAGCCGTCCGCGTCTATTCCCCAGCGTTGTGATCATTCGTGAGCTGTGTATTTGTGCTTATCCTCTTTCCGCGCCTACTCCGCTGGCCTGCGTTCCGTAGTGGGTCATGAGACAGATGCACTTTTCGATATTAGCCTGGAGACTCCCGCATACAGTCAAAACCGTCACGTTATCCTCGTTAGGATAATGCTTCTTCTAAATGAGTGCTTCTCCTTGTTGTACATAGTATTTGAAAATGTTTAATAAAGATACGATCTGGATTCCCAGCCGCTTTTTTATACATATTCGGCCAGTGTCGAAGATCCTCTGAGGGAAGCGGACCGGACTTCGCATCTCACTGCCCAACGTTTGGCAAGTCACTTCCTTTCTCTGTAGGCACGAGCACCTCTAGTCAGGGAAAGCACGAATGCGACATCTTTAACCAGCTCGGTCGACTGTGTCCACAGAAACTCATCGATGTAAGGTGCTTGGAAATGTCCCAAATCCGAGGGTCCCCTGACCAGGGAAGGGTCTCAGGAGTTCTTCAATTTTTTAAAATGGATTCCTCCCGTTCCTTAATACCAAGGTTCGGATCTACCATGGCCGCAAGGAATTCGTTTGGTATAAGAAACCTGCATCCCAGAGTGTTTTGCTTCACTCCCGAAGTACACATCCCTTGTACATGAAAGTGAATGTGATAAGAAACCTAATCGCCACGAAGGATAAAACGTGTACTGAAGAATCTATGGAAGCAGAGGCGAACATTTCGAGAACACGAAGAAAATGGCTACACCACAGCAGAAGCCAGGTCCTGGCGACCACAGTTCATCCCGGGGACGCACCGTTGGTCTTACCGTACGTTAACGAACGAATTTCCACGGACGTCAACGGAGTTGTGAAGGCGTCAGGACTTCCAGTTAAACTCGTTTTTTGACCGCCGCCAAATCTGAAGAGCTTGCTGACTGCATCAATAGTCTATGAAGAAAAATGTGGCCGAAACAACTGGCCGTATTGTAGAACCAATAAAATCTGTCAACTACGTGGCACTGTATATCAGGTCACATGCGAGGGTTGTGGTCAGAACTATATAGGAGAAACAATGCAGCCGCTTTAAGACGCCTGAACGAACATGCGCGAGCGCTGCGAAACCCTGCTTCTTACCCTACGAACAGCTTTTCGCGACACCGCACCCTCCACCACACTCATGAAGACCCTCCTGTAATTAAAGTTAACGTATTACACCGCTCACTGATAACCCCGCTAGAAAGGAAGCTGCTCGAAACCCTTGCAATAAAGAGGCTGAACCCCGAAATCAACAATAGGGATGAGCAGACCGAGGCGTTGAGCCTTATCGTGTAGTGATTAAGAAGATCAGCTACAATCTTGCTTACAGTAACTTTATTTGTAAGGAGCATCGCCGTGGTGAGGCTCTGTTAGCGACGCGTGCTTGGTTAGTGTTTTACCGTTATTATTGTATAGTTTGATGACATTAATCACTATGTGTAATGTTATTAAAGGCCTGAGGAAGCTGTTAAGCAGCGAAAGCTCGCCAATAAAAAATATTGGTGCCAAATTTCCCAGTGAAGCTGTTCCGCACTAATTTAAGTCTAGCTGCTTCTCTTTTGCATTAAGACTGAACACAGTGGTACCGTTTTCGAAATAGTACAAATGCTCAGTCACGCGCTTGCGCGCCATGTTGCATTATCACTAAGCTAAGGACAATCACTTCAAGCTGATTGCCCTACTAACGCAGCCTTCTTCACTTCCTGGCAATATTTGAGAACCTTATTATGTTCCAACCTTGCTCTGCCTTCCTCATGATCAAGTGAATAGCTTTGCGGTATGAAGCCATTCGCCTCCCCCCACCACCACCCCTACGCTCAACATCGACATCTCCAGACGGTTCGAGATGTCGGTGCTTGCTTATCAGTGCCTTCGTCCCCAAGGTCTTTCGACAACCCACCTGATGCCCCACATTGCGGTCCTCCACTTCACTCTAGCCCCAAATTGACTGCAATCAGCTCCACTCCCATCCTCGAACAGTCGACCTCAGGCAAAGATTCTCTATAGGTATTGAGCCCATGATCAGTTTTGATCCCTCGACGAAAAGCCTTTTTGTCAGAACGGATTGCTCAAAACGCTTCTATTAGGTTGGTGCAAAAGTAATATAGGCTTTTTTGTTTTCTTGGTTTCAACACTTTTTTAAAAATAAACTAAGACCATTTTGTAAGGTATTATGGTTATTATATGCGCTTTCTAAGCATGTATTAGGTTGTCCGGAAGGCTCTCAGCGTTTTGAGTGAACTACCTTAACTTTCTCACATCTTATGGGATTTAATCGAAATAAGCACCTTCGAATCAGCACACTTTTGCCAATGAGCCACCAGTGGACTTACTCCATGTGCGAAGAAATTAGGTGGTCGAGATTCGACAAAATCCACGAAGACTGTTTTGGCTTGGTCCTGATTGGTGATGGTTTTCAGCGAGAAAGTTTTGAAAGTGTTTGAAAAGGTGGTAGTCGGTCGGTGAGAGGGGTACATGTCGCGTAGGTGAGCAGCATTTGTAGGTGGGAGTGTGCCAGCCAGTAATAACTAAACAGAGCAGAGCCCGAACACATGCACGCCATCAGGGTGTCCACTGAATACGTCCTCTCTGAACGGCATGCCCATTCAATGCGGTCTGATTGGTCTAGGCATTCCCACCAACCAATGCTGCTCACCTACGCGACATATACCTGACATTGGTTGCCAAGCTTTTGTTCGTTTATGTTGGAAATGGCGATAAGTGGTCTCACTGACGATAAGTCGCAAAATGCAATAACACTGGTGTGGCGGGGATCGAACCCACGACCGCACTTCTGTGTGGTGAGAACACTTCCACTGCGCCGCCGGCGAAGGTGGCCAGGCCGCTAACGGCTATGCTGACTAGCAACACTGTGTCCACGCTACAACAACGCACGCGGCACACAGTCGGCAGACTCTGGCCAGCTGCGACTTCCTTCTGAAATCGATTGGCAAATTTGGTCTACATATTTTTCGATACATCGATACATCATCCTCGACATTTCACGACCGTGAGCGGCGGCGTTTGTCATCGTTTTCCGAGCTAAGTGTTTTCCTTCCGTATCTATCCTTTTTTGTTTTTTTTCAAAGGCATCTAGTTTATTAAGTTTGCTAATACTTGTTTAGTTTCGTTAGTTCACTAACTGTAGCCTGCCCACCGTCTTGCTGTACGAAGTTGGGTTGTCGGTGCATTCAATCGATTCATCTCTGGTGTCAATAGGTCAACATGTCTCAGAGAACTAAGTCCGGCAAGAAGGCTACTGAGGCTTCAGCAAAAGTCTGTGTCACAAGCCAAGAGCAAGTTAACAGCAGCGTGAGTTGCCCCGCTCCTGAAGACTTTTCCAAGCTCTCAGTAAGCGAACTTATAAACGCGGTTCTGATGAGAAATAAAGGCCCTATCATCGAGCAGATGATGTACGCCCTAATCTCCAAACTTCCACAGGAGATGACAGAGCGAATAGAGATGGAGAAGAAGGAGCGAAGCATCGTTATTGAGTGGCTTCCTGAGGCTGCCGCGGACCGCCCCCCCCCCTCCGAGAAACAGCGGGATCTCGAGGCCAAGGTAAGTGAGGTCTTTGATGTCTTAGACCTTGAATGCCGTCCCTTAGAGGTCTATCGTATGGGTCGGCATCAACGTGGTCATACCCGCAAGGTGAAGATGGTATTGCCGTCGAAGTCTCACTGGGCTACTGCTTTAAAAAATTCTTGGAGGCTTCAGACTCTGCCACCTTCAACAAGGTGAGAGTCCGACGTAGCATGACCTCTGAGGAACGGCAGCAAGAATATCGGCTAAGGCAGGAGTGTAGGGATAGGAACAGGCAGGCTAACGATCGCATTTGGGTGGTATACCGTGGAGAGTTAAGGCGAGCCGAGGACCTTCCCAAGCGAAGGGCACAGGGAAGCGCCTAACTGGACACGATGTACCTCCCACGTCCATGAAGTGCCTCCTTTTCAACTCTCACAGCCTATTGAATAAGGTACATCACCTTCATCTCTTTCTGTCTAGCTATGAACCTGACTTATTGTTTATAACAGAAACATGGCTCTCGAGCAAAATATTGGATTCTGAAATACTTTCTGGTTTCCCGTATAAACTCTTTAGAATTGACCGCATGGATCGCAAGGGTGGGGGTTTATGTTGCCTTGCTAAAAATGCGATTAGTTTAACTGCTGTTAATAACCCTACCGGCCTGCGTTCTGATATTCTCTGCCTTGACATCTTCGATGCTTCGTATTCGGTGGCATTTAGAATGGTTCTAGTATACCGCCCACCGAACTCAAACACAAACGAAGACGATGCTCTCATCGACTCATTAGTGGAACTGTGTCTTTCCAACAATCACCTATTAGTATTGGGAGACTTCAATCTTGATATTGACTGGGCTCATTGTTCAAGACCTAGGAGGCAGAATTTTGCAAAGTTCACAGAATTCTTTGAATGTTGTAGCCTGACCCAACAAGTAAACGGACCTACTCGAGGTGGTGCAATTCTTGACATAATCCTAACATCATCTCCTACTGTAAGCAACATTTCTGTGCTCCCTCCTTTTGCAACAGCGGACCACAACGTAGTCGCCTTTGAAGTTCACATGCCCTTGTTGACGCAGCGGGATTTACCACTTCCGAACTTTATCAAGGCAAACTATTCGGGTTTAGCCAACTACTTCGGTTCTGTGGATTGGTGGGCAGTCTTTCAAGGTTATCGAAACATTGACGATCTGTATAAGAGGTTCTGCCGTGTCATATACTCCGGCTTATCCAGGCATGTGCCTTTCCAGTCAACAAAGTCCTTAGTGATACATTATCCGAAGCACATATCCAATCTAATGGCCCAAAAAACACGTCTCTTTAACACAATTCAAGATCCTCTTTCCCATCCACAATACAGAAAGGTGTGTCAGGAACTGGATCATCACTTGATTACGTTTGCAGCATACCGTGAAAGATGTTCTTCAAAATCACGTAATAAGAAGGCTCTATTTTCCTTAATGCGATATAAGCTGAAAGCTCACCAAGAGTTGCCTGTCCTTGAAGACGACGCCGGTGTTCTTTACAAAGACGATCCTCAAAAAGCAGAAGCACTCGCAAGTTATTTTGCTTCCGTTTACACTTCAAGATCGGAAGAGATATCAAGTGAATTGAGTAGTTTACTTGAGCAATCAGAAACGGCTGAGAGATCCGATATACACGGAGTATGTGATTTTGTGATACAGCCCAATGAGGTGTTAAGAATTATGAAGCGGATGAAAAGCTCTACGTCAGCAACTTTCGACGATCCCATAAATTGTGTTTCAAAAATGTGCGCACTCACTTTATAGGCCCCTATCAATGATTTTTAATGTTTCCTTGATGTATAGCGAAGTTCCCGAGATCTGGAAGGAGTCCATTATCACGGCTATTCCAAAAAATCCAAATTCCGTCTCACTTTCCTCCTTTAGGCCTATAAGTATAACACCTGCTCCAGTCAAAATACTGGAAAAAAATTGTGCGGGATAGAATAGTAGCTCATCTCTATAGAAACAGGTTAATTCCTCCTGAGCAGCATGGTTTCACGGTAGGCGCTTCCACAGCCACTCAGCTTGCAGATTCTGTCTTTGATTGGAATCTTGCTATAAATAATGGAAACTCAGTTGATATCATTTACTTCGACTTGTCCAAAGCTTTTGATAGGGTCTGCCACGAAAAGCTTCTCATCAAGCTTCACCAACTTGGCATTCAAGGTTCTCTTTTGAGATGGATTCACTCGTATTTGAGTGGAAGGCATATGCGCGTTAAGGTTAGAAAATCCTTTTCAAGTTGCTTCGAATGCAAAAGCGGAGTGCCCCGGGGAGGCGTACTTTCACCGGTACTATTCCTTGCATACACTCACGATCTTCCTTCAAGATTGTCGGTTGGCAACCAAGTGAAGGTACAAATGCATGCTGACGACATAAAAATATACGGTGCATATAACAGTGGCAACAAAGATCAGGTATATCAAGCCTTATCTCAATCTGTCAAAATTATGATGGAGTGGGCTGATGCTTGGCAAATACCAGTCAATATCACCAAAACCTCTGTCTTGCATATAGGCACTTCAGAGAATGTGGAGAACACTTTCAACAACAACGTCCTCAGCTCTGTGTCTGAGGTTCGTGATTTAGGAGTTGTTGTGGATCGCAAGTTAAATTTTGGAACTCATATAGATACCATTGTGCGAAAAGCTTTTTCTACTCTGTTTTTGATTTTTAGAAATATTAAAAACACTGAAAGCTCGATCCTAATTAACTTATACAAGTCGTATGTCGTACCATTATTGGAATATTGCTGCCAGATTTGGAGTCCCTTCACAAAAAAATTCCAGTTCAAGCTTGAAAAGGTGCAAAAAACGTTTGCAAAAATTTTGTTTATCAGATGCATACGGTCCTCGTCTGACCCTGGTACAATTCCTAATTATAAGGAAAGGCTTATGCTTTTTAAACTTAAAAGTCTATTCTACAGGCGCATATTCAATGATCTCGTTTTCTGTTTTAAGGTACTAAAAGGGGAATCAATTCTTAGAGCGAGTAAGTACTGGGTATTTTTGCCAACACTTGGTCACCGAAATAGCTACTGTTTTCGCTATCCCAAAATCAAGAAGAAAAATCGTGAAAGGATCTTCAATTCGATTTTCTTTCGGGGTGCACGTTGGCTACAAATGTTACCTGCAAGTCTACTAGAAGCTCCGAACGTTCACATTTTCCGGAAGACCTTGAAGAAGATTGACTTGCTCTCAGTTTTACACATTGTCGATATATCGTAGAAATGAAAGACGCGAAAATTCTTGCATTTCTGCTCTTGAATTTCTTTCTTTTTAAAGTTTTTTCCTTTTTTTCTCAGGGTTTTCTATTCTTGCCCGTTTCTGACTAACCATAAGTTTGCGTTCCTACCTTAGTGAAGTTTGTGTTGCTCTGTTATTCCTGTTATTGTTATTCCTGTTTGTAATAACTCTCGCTATGTAATGTTGTCTCTATGAATTTGTATTTGTTTCTTGATGACTCTGCATTCCTTGACACCTTGTTATTGTTCCTGTTCTGTTTAATTCAAAATCTAATTTCACTTTACCCTTTCTATACAACCGTCAAAGGGGCACTGATGGAGGCGGCGGATCTACTAAGCTGGTATCCGGAGCCGTTCCGTCTAGCGACTTGCAGTGTTGGCGGCCCACTGCTCGTCTTCATTCAGTTCCCCTATCCCAGACTCGTGGATTTTTTAAGCTGATTCCATTTGTTGTGTGAGACTACTTTTTACTCTTGATTGAAGGTTTTCCTCATCGCATAGTTAAGATGGATGCAAAGGGTTGATCTGTTGAGGTTTTATTTTACTCTATTCAGTTATTCTCGATTATTGATACGTCGTGTCCAGTGTGTTTCATTAACTGTATTAGCGCACAATTTTAGTGCAAGTAAATAAATAAATAAATAAATATTTGTAATCAGCGTTTCGATCTCTTACACAAGACATAGGCAACTGTCCGAAGTTCCATGGAAGCTGAAGGCATTCCGGTGTTAGTGGTTCCTCTTTTACTGGCCCCCCTTACACTTCTCTGCCAAGCACACTGAACGATGTCTGCGGTACGCCTTCTGAATCCCTAGGCACGGTGAGCGATGTCTTCGACACGTCAGCTGAACTCCGGCCAAATTTGGACGACGTCTTCGGCATGTCTACTGAACCTCGACCCACGTTGTACGATGTCTTGGTTAAAGGAGAAATCTCACCGTCCTTATTATTTATGTATGCAGTTTATTCGATTATTCGATTTATTCGAATATTCGAATATTCGTTCGTTCGTATAACCAAAAAAATGTAGTTATTCGATTACTAGGAAATTCGAAATTTTTTGAAAAAGCTTAAGCATACAAGGCACTATTGTACTTTAACGATTCCAGAGGTCGAGGAGAGGTCCACAAAATTTTTTCGCCCAGACCTCACCCAGGGGGGTTATTTGAGGTGCTGATCACGAGCCTGACATCCGTTTTTGAATTTTCGGCCGATTGCGGTAGGTTACAGCAGGTACGGGTGACCAGGGCTGTCGAGGTCATGGGGTGTTAATCACGAATCTGCGGTGCTGACCACGAATCTGACCGCTTTGACAATTTAGAGTGAAATAAATGTGTAGGAGATGAGTAGGAAGCAAACTGGTGAAGGAGGGAGCGGTTATGAAAAAATGCGAAAATAGTGCACAGCACGGGAGTCGAAGATCTGGTGGAGGACTTTTGAAGAAGCCCCGCACACTGCTGAGCCACCGACTCGCTTGCCACAGAGCCTTTCGCCGCGCCTCATTCAACAGCGTGCATGCACGTGGGCACGTGCTGATCGTGCTACTGTACCCCGCCTTCGAGGGCCCGTAGCTCGTTTCGTTCAAGGACTCAGCAAAAACGAAACATGTCTTTCCACTTATATGAAGGGTGGAGCTTCTCGCAGCACTATCCATTTACCCCGTTCAGACCTACGCCTGAGATCCTTCCCTGATGAGAAAAGTCGGCTGTGGTATCGGTGTCATTCCCACATAAGCGCATCGAATAGCCAGAAAGAAACACGAATTCAAGCCCTACAAGTTCCTTGAAGTCCAGCTTTATATGGACAAGAATAAGTGCGAACGGCTCCATTGATGCCGACAGCTCAAGCTGCGGGCTGCGGGTCGCGGGTGGGAGCGAACACTTTTCACGGACGAGAAGCAGTTCACTGTGGAGTAGGCTCACAACCGCCAAAACAGCAGCGTCTGATCTGGAGAGGCTCCAGCCACCTTTGCCATCGCCAAACATCGTCAAAATCAGCAGGCGCACATGGTTTGAGGAAGAATCTACGCCAACTGAAAGCCTCTGTGGACGAGGGAGTGAAGGATAAATCAAGATGTGTACCGACGGGACATCTTTGAGGCTGCAGCATTTTTCTAGTTCCAGCAGCACTTCAGCAATGCGCAGTGGACGTTTCAGCAAGAGTCACTCCCCACACATAGGGCGGAAAGTGCGCAAGCATGGTGCAAGGCCACTTTTCTGGACTTCGCCATTCTGCGGAATGGCTGCCGCACTCCCCGGATGTGAATCCAACGGACTACAGCGCGTGGTCTAGTTTGAAGGCGAGGGTCTGTGCCAAGCGCCACCACGCTTGGAGGCCCAGAACGAATCTCTGCGTAGGGAGTAGAAATGAGATGATCTGCGGCCCATGGCGAAAAATTTCACCAAGCGTCTTGACTTCTGTATTCACGCCTAGGGGCACCACTTCAAATCCGTGTCCAATGTTGCCTAGTGACTATGTTGTTGTCACTTATATATTGTTTTGTAAAATTTTCAGTTGTTTCGTAGTTATAATTTGAAAACCTTCATCACGTAATTTTGGAACACCCTATATTGGTCCCTTTTCTAGTACGGAGACCTCAGCTCTTATAAGTGACTTCTTCAGCATTTGTCCCGCAGTGTCGTAGAGCGCGTCTTCTGGTGCCTTGAGGTATTTAACAGACTCGCGCCCGAGTGGAGACTACTTATGCTCTAAAGACAACCAGACCACGCAGTTTCTGAGCACAGAAACTGTGTGGTTGTGGCATGCGACGACGGAACTATGCCCGCTAAGAACCTGCCTTGACACCACCTTTCCCGAGTGTTGTGGCCCACCTTCCGCACGCTGTCTTCTTTCCCACGCAGAACGTAGCCGTGTCGTCGCAGACGAGCTTCGCGCATCTTCAGCTATTGGCTCGACAGCACACTTATCATCGTTTTTGGTGTGGTCCATGCGCTTGACTCTAGCCGTGCAGCGCAGCATTTTTGTCTCCATCGCACGAAGATGCGTTTCAGCTTGCTTGGTCGCAGGCCAGAACTCGCCACCGTACATCGCTACAGTCGGACGACGGTTCTGCAGATTTTTGACAGCGCTCCGATATCTTCCCATGGCAGAGGACAGCAATCAACAAGCGTCTTGCGCTTGGACCAAGCAGCACTTAGAAGTGACTTCAACGATCTGACCGCCAGCGGACGTTATGATTATTATTCTACCAGTGTCAGTCGCCGCCTTCGCCGGCGCCTGACGTGAGGGCCACACAAGGGACGTAGCCCAAACCTAGCCGCGAACGCTTGCTAACCCAGTGTCAATCGCCGGCTTGGTCGGCAACCAACGCTATGTAAGGAAGCATCCCTAGCGTCGAAGTCGAACTCGTTGAGACCTGCGCCTACTCTTCCCGTACGCTCCCTCAAAATCAGTCGCCAATGGTGCGGGCGTATTTACTCGGGTTACTACGCCTTTTCTACCTGCCCAGGTTCTCCAATTTTCAGCGGTGGGCCAAGACAGGCTAGCGAAGAAAGTTGCTGGGACCTGCGCTTGGTACGGCTACGTTTTTAACCAAGTCTTGCCTCAGGGTCGTCAATTTTGAGCAGTAGTTTGACCAGTTTCCATACTATACTATGTATAAAAGAATATAGCATTTTTGCCTTAAGCCACCATTTCTGGAATTCATCACACCTCGTGGCTTAAAGCACGACGACTGGACAGAAATGTCAGATAATTCATTAGGCTTGATGAGCTGCAATAGGCTGTCAACCGAACGCTAGACGAAGAGTGCATTCTTCTGAGTGTTGTACTGGGATGTGAGTGGTACCAAGTTAGGAATCAATCTGGAGTACGTGCACGTTTCATCGAGCTCGACGCTAGGGTTGCTTACTTACCCAGCGTTGGTTGTCGTGGGAGCCAGCGACCGACGCTGGGTGAGGAATCAACCCTAGCTGGGTTTGGGCTACGTCCCTAGCGTGGCCCGTCATACCCGACAGAGCCATAGCTAGGGCGGAGCCGACGACCGACGCTGGTGTATGATAGCTTTAGCGGATATTTAATATATATATATATATATTTATTTTTTCAAACACGTGCCATAATTGAGAAAACAAGGTCATTTCGATGATAAATAATGATGTGCAAAGGGATGGCTCCCATGGGAGCAGAACCAACAACCTCACACTTGGTGACCCGGAGCACTACCTCTATGCCGCCGCCGCCGCCGATGGTAGACCGTTCCTACGGATCGCTGAAGCAAGATAGACGTGTACTTGGCCCAAGCAGTGGAGCCAACTCATCGAATCCGGAGGGATGGAAGGCTCAGTTGGCGTGGGCAGGAGTCAACTAAGCACCTAAACTCAGGGCAAACGCGACAGCCGGTGCTCCAACTGTGCAATCAATCGCCAACTCGCGATCAGCTAACTCGTGCAATTCAACTACGACCATAAGAATTGTTCATTTCGATAGAAACTTAGGAGAAAAGCGTCCATTTGAATATGGTCTGGAAAGCAGTTCAAGAAGCAGCGATGAAATATTTATTTCGCGACCGTTTTCTCAAGGCTTTGTACACGATAGAAACTTGAATAGCGACGAAAAGTGAAGTTCAGGAATTGGATAGCCGAAAAAGAGACAATGATCACCCCTACACTCACTGCGTTAGACTCTATCAGCACACCTAAACAGAAAATGTACTCGTAAAGGTGAGGTGGTTAAGGTTCGGAAATGTTCATCGGGACATCCCCTACGGTAAGTGAGTTTGCCTCGAGTGGTGCTCACGGTCCGGTCGCTTGTTCGCCGTCTGCTGTCTCACACTCGATCCTCGACGACGGCCAGCGACATCGCGTCGTAAAGCGAGAGGTACTGTTCGGGAGTCTGCACCATCCGACTTCGCTGGCGCCGGAGCGAGTCGACGGTGCTGAAAAAGCCGCCTTCACTGGGAATTTGGAAGCCCTTCGAAGGCCGCACGGTTCTGATATGGTCCGTACGGAGCCGAATCACTGTGGCTGGACCAAGACCACCTGTTAGTTCTAAGCGCAATAGCACGAGAAGAGGCAAGGGGCGAAGCAGCGGCTTCGCTCACTTCCTGCTAAAACAGGTGTTACGTGGTGGCTGACGAACGAGTTATACCCGCCCGCGCGGTTGGCTGCTGAGCCGTCCTGTAGCGATGGGAATGTCTTGCGTTCAGACACACGCGCAGCCAGAACAGACTCTCCGGGGTTCGAAAATTACCTGGCTGGCTAGCGGACCTTGAGGACTCTCTGAAATGGGGTGGGGGAGGGTATGGAAACACCTGAAACACCTGAGTAGCTCCTCTTGACTCGGTCAGAGCTGCGTCTCTATACTTTCACAATATTGCTGTTGCTCTACGGCTATGTATGGAATACTGTCTTAGCGTACACTTTTCAGGAACATTGATGTTTTAGAAACGTTTTCGGCTTTTCTCGAATTACAGATGCTTCTGAGTGCGGCAGCTACTTCACGCGACAGCCCCGTCATCAAGTCAGTAGTCAAGAGTGCACCCCGTTGCCTCTTTAACAGGCTGCAGAGTTTTCGTGCCTACTATACTTATGGTTTTTCAAAATTTTACGAATGCATGAAGTATTGTGTTTTTCAGATCAGAAACCGAAGTTTGAGCATTTTTGTACACTTTTTGTACAAGAATGTCCCACAAGTTCTCTAGTTTTCGGGTTGAGATCTGGGGCCGGATTCATCAACGACTAACCCGCGGGTATGGGGGGTAGAGATACCCACGGTGAAGTCTGCGTCTCTTACTCTTGCCTTATCTCTACCTGACTCCTAACTTAAACTTAGTAAAGGCACTAAATATAGGATAGTTAAAAAAGTAGATAGAGAAAAGATGAAGGTCATATATAACGACGCTAATGACGCTGTCATCGAAAAGATCAAAAATAAATATAAATTGAATGCTGACAACATAAATCAAATAAGAAAATATTTTATTTTACAATATAGAAACAAAGTCAAGCCTGTATTAAATAATAACCGAGAAAAATCTGAAATTATCCCATATCATCAAATAGAATACTACCAAGATCACTTTGTCCTTTGCTCGCTTGACAAAGTCTCTAACAACTACGGTATAATATGTAAAAAAATACTACAAACTAACTATGAAAGAACTGGGAATAGCCATTGATAGACATAACGTACTCTTCACAACAAAAGATCAAGCACACAAAGTGTATAATTACATACCCAACCTTAACGAATCTGACATCTTACGTAAACACAATCTTTTAGTACGAATAACGGTTTAAGAATTAACGGTGACACCGAAATTCCTATAAATAAAATGCACAAGTACTCAATAAGTTTTAGATTTATTACAGGCGCATCCAAGAGTATTATTAAAAGCCTTGCCCTACAATTACAATGTATATTCACATTTGTTAAGAAGAATTTCATTAACTACTGTACCGTAGTAGCTAACCGAAGCAGATCTACGAAGATATATTGGGCAATTAATAATACAAATATTACCTACGAACTGAACGCACTACAAGACGATCATTTAAAACTCTATTCGGCGGACTTTAAAGATATGTTTACTAACCTACCTTATAAGACTACCTTACCAGGATACTATCTCAACGGTAAGTCGGAACGGCGCAAGTGTTGTATATGGGCAGAACCGCCTCTTCCTGGGAAGTAACAAACTGCAGGTATCTCGACCCCAATACAACTCTGCGCAGAGTTAGGGGCGACGGAAGTCGCGGGTTGGCGCCCTGTTGATTCACGTGCTCCACAGCTAACGGGCGCGCGCGGGATGAGGGCTCGTATCGCGGCTAACAGCAGTGCTCAGGTGGCGTAGTAGGGAAGAGCTCGGGCTCGTGAGCGAGGGGTCGGGGGTTTGGATCCCGCAGACTGTGTTTCTTTTGCACTTTTGCAAAAACCATGTTTATCACATAGGTAATCCAGCTAGGGGTATTATAGTGTGTTATAGAGCATGTTTACATATAACATATGCTTCAAACTACAGATTAGCTAAAATGTTCACTTCTGTGTGTCACCTATTTTAAGCCTATTTTGTGTGAAGCTATAGTTATGTAACGATAGATATTTGGTGGCACTAGTAAAAAGTTCCGACTCCACCGACAAGACTTCAGTCAAAAAAAATTTTTTTCGCTGAAAGTTTGTCTAGGGGGGTTATTTGGGGTGCCGATCACGAATCTGACAACCGTTTTTCACGATGCGGTCGGAGACCACCCATACCGTTAACAAGGGTGGTCCAGGCAGGGTCACCGATTTCGCTTAAACTTCGTCTAGGGGGTAATTTGGGGTGCTGATCACGAATCTGACATCCGTTTTTCACGATTCGGCTGAATAATATAGATACAGAAAGGCACAGGATTACATTCTTAAAGTTTCTGCCGATGACGGCAGGTAGAGACCCTGCCTGAACCAGCCTTGTTAACTGTATGGGCGGTATGTTATATGTAAACATGCTCTATAACACACTATAGTACCCCTAGGTGGATTACTTATATGATAAACATGGAGCACGTGAATCAACAGGGCGCCAACCCGCGACTTCCGTCGCCCCTAACTCTGCGCAGAGTTGTATTGGGGTCGAGATACCTGCAGTTTGTTACTACCCAGAGAGAGGCGGTTCTGCCCATATACAACATTTGCGCCGTTCCGACCTACCGTTGAGATAGTATCCTGGTTAGACAAAATAGCGGTTCTACTCAAAATCTGTTTCAAAAATGCCAATAAAAATTTCATAGCCCCTAATGGATACAAAACATTCTACACTAATGAAACAAATTTGAATTCTCGATACAAAATATTTAACATGCAAGACATTATGCATTATGTTAATTTCTTACTTAAAAATAGCCATGTGGTATTCAGCTCAACAATTTTTAGACAAAATAAAGGTGCTCCTCAAGGAGGTAACTTTAGTCCACTACTTGCAGATATCACAATGTCTATATTGGAATACGAATTTGCTAAATCGTTTGTCGCTAGTATTAATAACATATTTATATCATACAGATATAAGGATGATCTACGTGTAGTTTATAACTTAAACGAAAAGCATTTGGACGATATTTTAAAGCTAGTCTATAAAAATACTCTGGAATTGAAAAAAACGCATATTAATGAACATCACTGCAATTATTTGGACATTACATTAAGAGTTATCAATAACAGAATAGAAACAAGAATGTACAATAAAATAGATGATTTCAATTTTAATGTTTTAAGGTTTCCACATTCTACGTCAGCAGTCTCCATAAATATCAAAAAAGCTATAATTTTATCGGAAACATTAAGAATAGCAAACACTTGTTCTGACCTTGCGTATTCTCTAGAAAAAATTATTGGATTGAAAAATATTTTGAAGCATAACGGATACACAAAAGAGTTCATTATTTCGAACATAATTAAATGTTTATATAAACACAGATTTATATATTATAAGTTCAAATTTCATAAAGTTAAAGACAATCTATCTATATTTTTTACGGAAAACTTCTGATGAATGAAGACTACATAAAAGAAAAATCTGTCAAATCTTTTATTTGCTATAACTGCGTATTATATTTATTTAAAATACAATATAAATTAATATTATTATCCAATAATTAAAACGATACCGTTTTGTTTTGCTGTTAGTTTTATTGCACTCTTTTTTGTACACTAACCATAAGTATAGTTATGCAACGATGTATCAATGATACAACCAGTTTTGCCATATTTGAATTATAAATGAAAATTAGTTTGGATACCACTATATATAACAGTCTATTGATACACACTTCCTTATTTGTAAATGATCCACTACGGAGAGCGGTGATTGGTAAAATGGTAAGTCGTTCAATTTTAAACGGTGATAATAATATAATAAAAGTATTAATAATGATGATAACTAGAAAGGTTATGGTGGCTATAATAATTATATACTAGATAATTAATCATATATAATAAATTATAACTATACATATTACGATAACTACAGTGATAATTATAAAAATTATATTTAAAAATATTAATTATATATAAATACACCTTTTAATTAATCCCTTTCAACTTATAAGAACATCTTTGATACCTCTTTAAGTTATATCTTTTCATTTACTCTAAAAAATTTCTACTCCTTCTTTGTTTTCTGTTTTGAAATCAACTTTCTCATGTAGAGAAAGTTCTTTATCCTTTCATATTCATTCTTTCTCTTCTATTCTATTCTTCTTTCTCTTCTGACCTCTCCTCCTTTCCATTTTCCTATCTCTCCTCACATAAACAGATTTCAAAGATACCTTAAAATATGCTCCTCTTCTTCACTGAAGAGCCACGGGAGGAGCATTACACAAGGCTCGTCTGATGGCAGTGGCGAAGCGAACCTTTTGATGTATCATAATTTGTGGCATATCATTCTTTTAATTAATTAAAAAATTTTATTATTTTACACCTTTCTTTACTTCTTTGAATTTTACATTTCGTTATGTTTTATATTATCTCTACCCTTGCACCCCGCATACCCACTGGCCTAATCGTTGATGAATCCGGCCCCTGGAGAACAGCTAGGCCACTCCAAATGTTGAATTCTGTTGGAGTTAAGCCAACCTGTAGTTGACTGCGATACGTGCATGGATCCATTATCTGGTTGAAAAATAAGGTTGTGGACCTTCATCTTTTCTCTATCTATGACCTTCATCTTTTCTCTATCTATATGGCAGAAGGTGTCCCAGCAATGCCTGGTAGACTTCACTGTTCATAATACTCGAGACGAACTCCAAGGCAACAAGTTCGTATCCAGAAAACGCATCCCAAACCATGAGACTTCCACCGATAAAGTTGCGCCTGTAGAATACTCGCTCCCCTGTTCTCAGATCTCTCCAATAGTGTCTGTATCTGTCGGGTCCATCAAGATTCCACCTCTTTTACACTACTGGAGAGACCTGAGAAAAGAGGTCGAGTATCCTATAGGCGCAACTTTGGCGGTGGAAGTCTCATGGTTGGGCTGCGTTTTCTGGATGCGAACTTGTCCCGTTCGTCTCGGATGTTCGTCTCGTGTAGGATGAACAGTGAAGACTATCAGAAATTGGTGGGAAATCATCTTCTCTCATATTTCAGGAGCTTTCATAGGCACAACCGTATTTTCCAACAAGGTAATGCATTCACATATCACAGTCAACCACACATTGGCTTATCGCCAACAGCATTCAATTTTTGGAGGATAGCCATTGGACCTAACCAGGCGCTGACGTGGCAAAGTGCCAGCGCCCACTCATGCCATCCGAGCCGTTGTCGTTGGAGCAGGTTTTCGTCGCCCAGTGATAGTCGGCAGCTGGAGCAGAACCAGGCTAGGGAAGGGACTCCATGATGTGGCGCAAAAATTCCGCACCGTAGGTGAACCGAACTCCGGCCTTCCTTGCATGCAGCACGCCTCTATCCACAGCCGCTTGCCGTGTGTGTCAACGCGGGCATATAAGACATCGATCGAACGCGCACGTGGAGGCCGATACGATCCACGACGCAACGGCGGCAGCCACACTCTACAGTATCGCGGGTTTATGAGCAAACCTGCACATCAACCCCACGACTCCATGGAGTGCATCAGCAGAAATTGGTTAGGTCTAAGTAAGACTTTTTTGGAGTGGCCTTGCTGTTCTCCAGATCTCACTCCGATAGGCCTTTGTCATACCATCGCTCACCCCGAGCGACGCCTAATGATATGCACCCATATCGATTCCATCGCGCCGCTCGATCGATACGGGAGCATATCATTAGGCGTCGCTCGAGGTGAGAGATGGTATGACAAAGGCCATAGAGAACTCGTGGGGCATTCTTATACAGAAAGTGCACACAACTGGAACCACTTACGCTTCGGTTTCTGATCTTGAGAACGCCATACTTGATGCATGGACCAATTTAGAGTAAACTGTTATTGATAACCTTGTCAGTAGTATGCCAAATAGAATCTTCGATGTTGCTTACAACCAAGGCGATGTGAAGAAATAGTAAACTTACTTTGCATGTAGGTACTTTTGTTATTAATCAGGTTTTTTATGAAGTGAACCTATATTTTGCAGCGGTCTCCATTCGTTAAATTTTCAATAAGAGTTCGTGGTATCCCGCACTGGCAGGATAAGCTGCTTAGAATTCATCTATAGAGGTTTTCGATAGAGAGGAATACGACGGTAACATTGCTGAGCCTAGACAGCAGATTCTTCGAGTACTAATGGACAAATCGGGGGTACCTATAGTTTTGCACCGGGTGTATTAATAAGGACGAAGAGATTTTTGTGTTAGCCAATTTCGTTTGATATCGTTTATTCACTTCAAAAGCGCATTGTATGGGTTCAAGTAAGTGTAGTAAAGTAAGTTCAACGACAACATTCCCCAGAGACAAAATAACAGAATTGAATTCTTTTAAAAATGCAAATAATGGAGATTTGCAATATCTTCTAAGAACCGTTTACAATGCCCGTTAGGATGGCAAGACATGAGAACCTTTTTCCTACAAAAAAATCCTGCAGAAAGAATTCCTACAGAAATACAAACAACCGTTCACTCTACTTGCTCAGTTCATTATCTCACAGGAATCGTCAACCAATCAAGTCGTGGAATTATATAACATTTTCAGTCGAAATGCAATGTTTTCAAAACAAATTCAACGCTTTTAAAATAAATTTCAACCTTCTTGATTGCTATCGTTTTTAAAATGAATTTCGACGTTCTCGATTGCCATCAAGAATTTCGACGTTCTCGATTGTCATCAAGAGATAACAATCAAATTATAGATTTTTCGTGAATATCACTCAACAAGCTCGAAACTTCTGGCCTGAGGTAATCTAGGTCACTAAACACGAATATGAAATTCATTTTTTAATTTTTCGTCGAAATTTGTGTTTATTGTGTAAATTTCATAGAGGATTCAAGTGTACGACATTGATGATAGTCGTGGTCGCAGAGAATGCAAATGTGAAGCTAAGTTTTGAAAATATCGACCAAGACCGGCCACACAATTGATTCGCCTCAACGAATTTCCCATAGAAAATCAATAGCTCGATCAACTTCAACCGATAATTTCAAGAAAGAACTTCAGATTTGTGCTCGGCGGGATCGCCTATCCCGAGGGCTGAAGTTTCGGACCGAAGTCGATCGCCATCCACTGCGTCAGTATCGCCAATACGCCATGCCCCACGCCAGTTGTGATGGACTGATGGAAACACGCACGCACACACACACTACCCTTCTACGTATAGTAGGATATTGAATGCGTTTTCGCAACGGTGAGCTCCTCGACAGTGTGCTATCGAAAACAATCGTCACCGAATTAAACGTGGCTTACAAAAATCACCATTATGCCACATTCGAAGGAACCATGTATTCGAAACTCGACTATTATTCGAATTTTCGAACTTCGAACAATCGAATTCGAATAATTATTCGAATTCGCGAAGCTCGAATAATCGAATTCGAATAATTATTCGAAATTACGAAACTCGAATAATCAAATAATCTAAAATCGAATTCGAAAAAATTATTCGAATTCGATTATTCGACAAGTATAGTGCCTACTGTGACTTGCAGGCATTGTTGAACTCCAAGTATGGGGAGCGATTTATGGTGTTTCAGCATTGTAAAGCAAGGTAACTTCCTCCCCCCCCCCCTCACTCCCCTCGGTCTTGACTCAGGATTTAACTTGAAGCTTCAGCATAGGACTTGCGCTGAGCTCACAAGACAAGCAGATTCTACGCTTCACAGCGCCTCTTCAGAAATAACATGCGAATGAAGCGAGGTTGCCTTGCGATATTCTGCACCGCCAACCAGCGAAACAGCCGAAGGCGACTGGAGGTAAGAAACTCAGTTTGGAGTCGACGTTGGACCGACTGCAGGTTTCTGAGCGAAGCAGCCTCTCACCTGAACACGTCTATCGTTCGTTCGTGGCGAGCGCGATCGAGAAGCCTCCACAGCGCGATCAGCACCCCTGTTCTTCCGACGCCGGCGCTGAAAAGAGACGAACGTCAACGTCAAACTTTCTAGGTTCAATCTCGTAGAGAATTTCGCCCTGGATTTCTGATCGTACGATGATCGTTTCTTCAGAAAGTTCTCCGTGCATAATCACTGGGTTCGAAGGAAGGCTCTGTCAGTTTTCGCAACTTATATTCAAGAAATCGCAACTCAGCTCTAACGGCACCTTTCACTTGAGCAATATTCTGACCGCAAAATTTGCGGCTACGCATAACTTACACAGGGTCGCCACGTCCTTAAAAGCGCGGTATTCTGGAGCAGCTGTTGCCACGAAGGGGGAGTCGGAGTCGTCTCGGATCAGGGGTCGCGTTTTCTTTACTCCAATGCTCGACAAAAATTGCATGCTGTAGCTGGATGTGCAATGTACTGTATTCTACGAGCACCTTTACCTTTTTCGGGTTCTGCATGACTATGCAAGTAGTCGGACATAAAATGTTGAACAACTGCGGACCGCAGCATTCGAGCTGAACTGCTTTAGCATTACTAAAGCAAAATGAAAGTGAACAGTATAAAATCAGGAACTTTTGTCTTCTTTCAAAACTGCTCGTTTCGCCGTCTATCTTCAGACTGACCTTTTCTGTTATCACACCTCCTACTGGCTCGTCAGTGAAGAGGGAGGCGTTATAACCTTTTTTGGATGTGCACAAATTATCAGGGTGAATTCAGCAAAATTTCTTTAACAACTTTATTTTGATATTCTATGTATCACCTGTCCCCTTCATGTGCCACCTCATCGCGGTGAAGGGGTGAACATCACATAGTGATGGCTAACGGCACAAATGGTCACACAGTACACGATGCTTTGTCGTGTATGGCGGCTCTCATGTATCCCTGGCCAGGAACATGTGAGTAACCAGACCACCGGTATGGCTCAAACAACTAAACCCGTGCCCCAGTCCTCCTCGCGCCGGAGGTGGACTTCTACGACGTCGGTTGCATCCACCTCCGGCGAGGGGCCATCTAATCTCGGAGTTAAACCATCAGGACGTCATTGGAATCGGACTACCGGAAACTCCCTCCCACCACGACACGGAAACTGCCTATTCGTCTGCACTTATAACTGTCGTTCGATCGCATCTAAGCAGGATCTTCGGACACTGCTTTACAGAAGCCGCAACATCAAATACGACGTTATCGCCCTGCAGGAAACGAAAGGCAGAACGGAAACCATAAAAAGGACCGACCACAACGAGCTTCTCATTATCGGAGCAAAGGTGGACAGAAAGAATATTGGCGGAGTTGGATTTCTCGTCAATTCGACAGTGCACCACCTAGTAGACTCTCACAAGATCATCAGTCCGCGAGTAGCTGTTCTTCGTCTGGAAACCAAAGATCAAGGAAACATCTCCATCATAAATGGATATGCTCCAACATCTGCGGCGAAGAAAAGGAGGAATTCTACAAGCTGTTCGAAAGGACTGTCAACGACGAGAAGAGCTGCTACAAAGTTGTCGTTGGTGACTTTAACGCTATCGTCGGTACGAATGATCACGACGAATGAAGGCTAGGACCACATGGAACTTCCTCAAGGAACGAAAACGGAGAGCGGCTGATAGACTTCCTATCCGCATGCCGTCCCTACCATGGAAATTCTATCTTTAAGAAGCCTTCAAACCGACGATGAACCTGGGAAAGCCCAAATGGAGAAACACGTTCGGAGATCGACCATGTTCTTACAAACAGACGCTGGAGTCTGTTCGACGTCTCCGTACTGCCTTCATTTGACACCGGCTCGGATCACCGTCTTGTCCGTGCGAAGCTGACTCTCAAAAAGAGGATGTTCAAGCGTGGCACTCATACACCGGCACCGGTGAGGATCCCCACATTCAAGTCTGAGGAGTTGGAATATGCAATAAAGTCGTACGATTGGAATCTTCTTGAAGATCCATCGGAAAACTACGACCTTCTCTCCAAATGATTGCTGAAAGGTGCTAGCAGCTCTCGCGAAGCCACATCACCGTCTGTCTCAAAGACTTAACCCACAAGACATTAAACTCTTGGAGCAAAGAAGAACTGTCAAACTGGATCCTAATGCCTCCCATCTGGAAAAACTCACCATCTCGAAGGCCTGTCGAGTTGCGGTGAAGGAGTCCATACAAGCCTACACGAGATTGAAGCTGTTAGAAGCCGCTGGGAAAGGTTCAAGCATAAAGCGCTACAAATGAGATCTCTGGGACCAGAAGGCAATAATGTCAGCCCTTGTGGATAAGGATGGAACAACGCAAACTTCTCGAAGAGCGATGGAGACCATCGTTCAGGAATTCTACACAGATCTGTTTCGTTCTTCCAGCACTGTCCCGAAATGCTTGATGCCACCAGCTGAGGAAGTGCCTCCCATTCTGGAATCAGAAGTTGCTCATGCCATCAGAAGGATGAGGCCAGGCACTGCTCCCGGACCGGACGGCATTTCTGCTGACCTCCTTCGTGCGGGTGGCAGTGCCCTCTGCTCACTTCTTGCCAAGCACTTCAACCACTACCTTCGACTTGGTAGGATTCCGGGCATGGAAGGAGTCGAAAACAGTTCTAATCTTCAAAAAAGGGCAGCAGGAGGATATCAACAACTATCGACCCAACAGTCTTCTCTCGGTTGTCTACAAGATCTTCACCAAGATACTGCTCAATCGTATGGAGCGTTGCTTGGATGAGTATCAGCCAGTGGAGCAAGCAGGGTTTCGCAAGGATTTCTCCTGCATGGACCATATTCAGACTGTCTCACAGCTCATCGAGAGGAGCCGCGAATACCACCTCCCACTTGTACTTGTCTTCGTGGATTATCGGAAAGCGTTCGACTCTGTGGAAATCAACGCCATTCTGAACGCGCTTGTGCATGCTGGTATACCGTCGCCCTACATCCGACTTCTCGACGAATGCTTCTCGAACACATCGACCACCATCCAGTTGTTCGATCGAAAGCTTAAGATTCTTATCGGGAAAGGAGTACGGCAGGGAGACACGATTTCTCCTAAGCTGTTCACAGCGGCACTCCAGGATGCCATGAAGAACTTGAACTGGGACGATAAAGGCTACCTTGTCGACGGTAAACGGACCAGCAACCTTCGCTTCGCCGACGATATTGTTCTCATCTCTACCAGCACGGCAGAATGTGGTAGTTATAAAGATTGGATTGGACATGAATATGTCCAAAACGCAGTTTATGGTCAAACAGTGGTGTGACACGGGACTCGTAAGGTTAAATGGAGTCGCTCTACAACAGGTCGACTCCTACGTCTATCTGGGAAGAGAGCGGAACGTGGATAACGACCTCGCTCCTGAAATTGCCCGCAGGAGCCGCGCAGCATGGGCAGCCTTCAGTTCGATTCGCGAGGTCACCGATCAGGTCAAGGATGCCGGCCTCAGGGCCTCGATATTCAACGCCTCTGTACTGCCTGCGATGTGTTACGCGACGGAAACCTGGCCCAACAACAAGACAATCGCCAGAGCAATGCAAACTACGCATCGTGCACTGGAGAGATGTCTTCTGAGGACAAGCCTTCGTCAGCAATGGCAAGAAGGCCTACGAAGCTCGGAGCTACGGGAGAAGTCGCAATTAGCAGAACCGCTGCAGTACATGAAGAAGTCCAAATATCGCTGGGCCGGACACCTGCTTCGACGAAAGGACGACAGATGGAGTCTACGTGTCACAGAATGGCTCCCGAGAGACCAAGAGACCACTGGAACGACCGCCAACGCGATGGGCAGACTCATTCTCAAGATCTTTCAGATAGCGGAGTCTGCCTCACTGGATGCAAGCAGCCAGAGATCGAGGGGTCTGGAAGAGTTGTGGTCCCCGCTGAGAAGACCTCCAGCCGACAAAAGGACCATCAAAGTATCAAAGTATCAAAGTAAGTATGTATCACCTGTATCACCTGTCGTCCCGTTGATCATCGACTTGCTCGAGCGGGCGCCAGCAGCGTCTCCATTCGTCCCTGTCGCGTGCCAGAGTGCTCCAATGGACTCTCCTCGCTCGAGGGACACGAAGAGCGTCATATCGGTCGTTCAGGGCTTTCACGAAGAAGTTCGACCAACGCGTTGGTGGGCGTTCTGGTGTTCTCTTGACATTCCGCGGGATCCAGTCGGTGACGGCTCTCGTCCAGCGGGTGTCTGCGAAGCGCATTACGTGGCCCGCCCACCTAATTTTCGACAACTTGGCCCACGCGACAGCGTCTCTGATCTTCGAACGTCGGCGAAGCTCGGAACTCCGGAGGCCTTCTCTCACTTGCGTGAGTCGTGTCATTCCGAGCATCGTCCTCTCGATTCCAAGCTGCGCGATGCTGATCGCGTGTTCATCCTGCTTTCGTATAGCCCAGGTCTCTGAGGTGTATGTTAGGACAGGAAGAGCAGCGGAGTCGAATAGGTGGGCACGGGGTTGGACGTTCTTCGTTTTCTTCACGACTTCTTCGACACTCTTGAAAGCTCCCCAAGCCGCTCGTTTCCTCCTGCTCAGCTCTGGCGCTAGGTCGTTGGCCATGTTGGCTTCGCGACCCAGGTACACACAGCTGGAGCATTCGGAGATGTTCATTCCGTTGAGCGAGAATGGGGCACCGGGAACTTGTCCGTTCCTCATGAACATCGTCTTCGTAAGATTCAGCTGCAGTCCAACGCTCCCACATACACGATCGAAGTCGGCCAGCATTCGCTCCGACTGGCTGATGCTCGGTGTTATGAACACGATGTCGTCAGCGAAGCGAAGGTGATGTAGTTGCCTGCTGTCGACCTTCACTCCCATGTCTTCCCGTTCTAGTTCGCGCATGACGTTTTTGAGGGTGGCGCTGAAGAGCTTCGGAGATATGATATTCCCTTGGCGAACCCCTCTCTTCACATCGATGACGACGTCGTTGTAGAATGGTGAGATCTTGGTCGTGAATCCACTGTACAGCTCTTGAAGGACTCTGATGTGCTGAGTAGGAACCCCCTGAGTGAGCAGGGCGTTGATATCAGCTTCAGTTTCGACGGGGTCGAATGCCTTCTTCAGGTCGATGAACGTAAGGCACAGCGGCAGCTTGTACTCTCGCGACACTTCGATGAGCTTCGTAATGGTGTGTACGTGGTCGATCGTGCTGAATCCTCTCCGAAATCCTGCTTGTTCGCATGGCTGTCCTTCGTCCAGCGTTCTGCTGATCCTGTTCAGAATGGCTCGAGTGAACAGCTTGTAGACTACGGACAGCAGGCAGATCGGGCGATAGTTGCCACCACCCCTTCTTGTACAGCAAGACGGTCCTGCTGGTCTTCCACCGAGATGGAACCTTGCACTCACTCGAGTGAACAGCTTGGACTCATAGAAGTAAATATCCCGAAATTCTTGCTTTGACACGTCCCTTTATAGCCCACAAGATCTGTCGTGAAGTAATCTATACTAAAAACCAATAGCGCAATGAGGTACAATTATGCACTATTTCAAGGTAAAGTTTCGCCAAAAAATCCCGCTCTAAAGTTGGAGGTCGAAAACCTGCATTAATTTCCGGACAACGAATATTAGGGTGCTTTTATTTTGCCAACGCACTAATGCCGACAGAACTTCGCTTTCATATAATGTCTGTTCCACAATGAAGACGTAAGCTTAGCTGCATGTGTGGGGAGGGACATGGGCAGAGAAGTCGTTCGACGTCAGCCAAATCTAGAATGACCAAATTTGAGCTATGCAGGAAGTGATCATGAAGAGATGCAAAGCGTTTTTTTTTTCAGTACGAGGAGCCACTGCGCAAAGATTACAGTCCGAGTCTATCATTGAACTGGAGGGCTGTCTTATTTTGGTGGCGAGTATAGCTGATGAATGACCTTCAATAATTATCTCCATCGACTGCAGACTAGCAGTTTCGAAGGGAAATGGTTGTGCGCGTTCAGGCGGCAACACGGGCAGTTCTCGCTCTTTCCAAAGCATCAAAAGCACGACGAACAACAGAGACGGCACATTTCGCCTCCGACATACTCTGGCGAAACTGTGGCTTTGAAGTTTCTACAGATAGAACAGAGACGGCACAGATTGGAGCAGCGCGCTACCCCCTGGGAGTGGAAGTGGGCGCTTCTCGGTTCAGGTATAGCTCTCCTTGTGGTCCTCACGCGAGGAAGCAGAGTCGCCGCTTCATGGAGCTTACGAGCGAAGCGTGCGACAGAGACTGACTGACTGACTGACTCGGCTGGTGCGATGTGCCTGGTGGCGAACTCTCAGTGGTTCAAGTGCAAGAAGCTGATTCGTGAAAATTCAAGACGGACTCTGCCCACCTGCAGTGCACGACGATCGGCTTGCGATATTGCTTCTGCATTATCCTCTCAACGAAGTCGAGCAGATTCGCGGTACTCTCCGGTCCCCTCGCGTCGCGCCAGTTCAGGAAGTGGTATTGTGAGACCTACAATGCTGGGAGTTCACGTCGTTCTGGTTCAAGGCTGGAGTATGCAATCTCAGGAAGCTGATTCGGAGTTCGATAGGCGTTTCAAACCGCGACAGCCTAGACTTCGGAGGAAGTCATTACTTATCTCTAAATCTAAATGGGACGCAAACATGGTAGAGGAACTGTCTGGAAGTGGACGAGAGAGATGAGGCTACGGTAAAATTGGTTCTCGTCGGGAAGCTTGAAGTGCGCAGCATCCTACGACAGAAATAGCACTGGCTGAATGGCTGTCTCCTATATAGACACCCAGCTGATCGGCCTACTTACGAGGTCAGTCAACCACACATTGAATTCAACTTCCATACTCGTCCGACAACGATAACAGAAGCGACTTCATCACGGGGGACCTATGACTGGTCTTCTGTTCAGGGCGAGAAATCTGTAGGAATGAAGTGCTGTGGTCAGCTTAAAGCTTCATAGGCTTTGTAAGGGCCCTCAAGGGGTGTCCTTGGTTGCGAAGAAGCTCCAGAGTAGACTGATTGAGGACCCTCTTACCTGTCTTTTCTCACCATCGCGAGTGATGTCGAGCTCCCTATGTACACAGATAGGATCTTCAGATTCCGAGATAAGATCCACTTCCAGCTCTCCGAACCGATGCACCTCTCCGAGTGGAGGCCAGTATCTTGAGCAGCGCTGCTGAATGGTGTAGCTTGGCTGGCACCTTTTAAAGTTTGGCGTTTGAAAAATGTACCCTCATGTTCTCCACACAGTCGGTCAGCATCAGCACGCACTGGGCGTTTTTCTCCCATATCATCCGCCAAAAGTCGTCCAGCTGGAAACGACAATGAATAACTTCTTGCAATTTTTTATGTAAAGTCTGGTAACGTTTTACAACGCCTATGTTTTGCCGACTCTAGAATACGGCGGGCAAATTTGGGGTCAATCCTCTAGAAAGACACAACTGAAACTGGTAAGGTTCAACTGATTTTCACTGAATTCTTATTTGGAGATACGCACCTATAATTGCACACCGAATGCCTAATTGCCGAAGACATGGACCTTGTTACATTGTGCAAATACGTGGCTTGTTTGCGCACGGTTTTATTAAATAAGCTAGTGAACAGAAATCGGCCAAAACTTCTGCAACATTCTTCGTATCTCTCATCGTCGTTGTGACCGTGCTTGCAGAGGCCGAATTCATCTACGACTTACAGCAATTTAACGGCCGAAATCCCTGATAGCGCGGCGAAATGTCTTACCATATCGCGTGATAAACCGCGCTACCAGGGATTTCTGCTGTATTTTCTCTGTTAAACTGCTGTAAGTCGTTGATGAATCCGGCCCAGAAGGGGGCACCCGTTTTCAGCTAAGCCGAACAGCTATGCCATCCACGCAAGGATGGCGGTCTGCGTTGGCACGTCCGAGATCACCACACACTGCACCTGAACGGGGATCGCTTGCAGGCGGTTTGAGTGCATAGCGGAACCATACCGCTTGATAGGGGACGGAGTTCCTGGCCGTTCTTCTAAACGTTGACTATTTCTGCTCACTTCCGCCAATTCTGCATTGCTTTATCTATGTCGTGCTGGGGGGCGCCTACTTTTCACCCGCCCGCTTGTAAAAGAAGGGAGAGGGCACCATTGCTGATGCGGGGTGCGTAGCGTTCGTATCGGCTGGCTGTAGGCGCCGCGGCCGCGCGCCCAGGTGGCCATACCTGCGGCGTCATTCCCCTGCTCGCCGTCTTCGCTCACCCTGTGACACCCGTCGCGCGCGCGGCGGCCCGGCGGAGGCCGTCGTCGGCGGCCCCACATCGGCTGCCCGACGGACGAGCGGAGCACGCAGGTCGGCCAGATCTGCTGGAACTGCAGTCATTAAGGTATTCAGAGGGTTTACAAAAGCAGTGTCAGGAAACATGTTGGTGTAGAACAAACATAGCTCTATATCAGAATTTCGAGCTCTGTCTAATGAGCTATATCTCAAGCTTATCAATGCTACCGTTGATGCGATATTCTTCAAATTCTAAACTGAAAAACAATTCTTCGCAAACCTGCGAAGAAGCTGTGAAGGGTACATTTCCAAGCTAAAATTTCACACAGAATTCAACTACGTCGTCTAAATACCTTCTAGAAGAGCTCTTTTTTGAGGAAAAAATTGTATGTATCACACCGTCTGGGACATATCTCCAAGCCAACATTCTACGCAGAATTCAATCACGAAGTTGTTATCCTATCCTTTTACACATAAAAGAGTTGTGTGTATTTTTTGTGTATGTCATTCAGCGATCCGAAACTTCAGCGCCGGGGTAATCGAGGTCTCTGAACAATCTGAAGTTCGTTTTCGAAGTTTCGATCGCCATCAAACGATATTGATCAAATTATCGATTCTTTGTGGATGTCAATGAAGCGATCCGAAACTTCAGCCCTCGGTGTAATCGAGGTCTCTGAACACATGGTCTTTCATTGCCCTCCCATAAGACCTCGACCTCGTGGAGGCAGTAGGTCCAGGGGTCGAGGTTAACTATTAATCGGTCCTTGCTTGCTGCTAGCGAGCCCTGAGGCGGTACCTCCAAGGGTTGAAGTCATGATTATTAATCGCTCCTTGCTGGCTGCTACCAAGCCCTGGAAGCAGTGCCTCCAGGGGTTAGGACATGTCTATTAATCAATCCTTGCTTACTTCCGTTCATTATTTCTGTGAATGGACTATATAGTGAAGTAGCTGAATCGCCTATGCACTTCGACGGCATTTTCGAATTTCCAGTGAGACTTCAGGATGAACTCCTTTCTTCGAAGAAAAGCCTAGAGCCGAGTCTGACTTTTGTTATGGGCGTAGATATGTAGAGAGGGTTATTAGAGCGATAGCGAAAGCGATAAATTGTGTAATCAGTCAACTCACATGTCACGTGCCTTTCACGTAGCTCTCAATTTCTAACATTAAAAGAGGCACAGCACAGGTTAGCGTGGCCAAGTAATAACAGGAATTGAACAAGCAGTCGGCCCATGCAGAATCCAAGGAGTCTGAAAAGCAGTGTTCCAGGTGGGAGCATGGCGCAATCTTGACTATTTGCATGCCGCAGTAATTTCGTTGCCCTGTGCTTTCATGTGGGTGTCAAACATCTTCACAAGGTTTACTAGTAGCAATGTTAAAACCGCTCAAATGGTATAAGAATTTCTTAGGATACCCTGCATTCTTTGCAAGCCGTAGTGTGTTTTTAATCTTCGAACCTTTAAAGAAGCTCACATCAATCGAAACTGCCACTTTGTGGAAAAATTATAACAATCATTCAAGCAAAAACAATCAATCGAGTGTAAAATGCAAGGTTTCAGACGAGTGTATGGCGCAATTCATACCGCCTAGTGTCAGAAAATTTCTACTTTCCTACGCTTTCATATGGGCCATCAAGTTCTTCAGTACCTCTACTCTGAGCAAAGTTATCACCTTTCAAACAGTGTATACATTTTTGAGACTGTATTTGCGAACATAAAATTCATATCTGCGTAGAATGTTGGCTTGAAAACATGTCCTCAATGGTGTGATACACACAACTTTTTCGAACTTTAAAAAAGAGAGCCTCTAGAAGGTATTTAGACGACGTAGTTGAATTCTGTCCGAAATTTTAGCCTGGAAATACCCCTTTCACAGCTTCGTTGCAAGTTTGCAAAGAATTATTTTTCTCCAGAGGTGTGGATGTGTAAAGGCGTAGAGCATTCCCGCCCGGTCAGAGGGAGGTGCGGGTTCGAGTCCTGCCTGGCGCTAGAAGTTTTGATCGCAACAAAACATCGTTGTGACAATTATTTTTCATTTTTAAATTTGAAGAACATCTCATCAACGGTAGTATTTATAAGTTTGAGGTAGAGCTCATTAGATAGAGCTCGAAATTCTGATGTAGAGCTATGTTTGTTTCACACAAATATGTATCTTCACACTGGTTTTGTAAATCATCTGAACATCCTGTTGATTGCAGTCCCAGCAAATCTGGTCGGCCTGTGTGCTCCGCTCTTCTCTCGGGCCGCCGACGTGGGGCCGCCGACGACGGCCTCCATCGGGCCGTTGTCCGTCGCGCGCGCGACGGGTGAGCGGAGACGGAGAGCAGGGGAATGACGCCGCAGGTATGGCCACCTGGGCGGCGGCCACGGCGCCGACAACCAGCCGATACGAACGCCCCCTCGGTCGTAGTCATTTCTTCTAGCATCAATCCAACATGTTTCGGGGTTCCAGCGTTCGATTTGTAGAGCAGTTTACTCTCACAACTGTACGGGTCAGCATTTTCAGTCGATGAGCTGATGAGCGTTGAACCCAAAACTGGTGCTGAACAGCGATGAATTCCGTTAGTACCTTCCGGTCAGGGGTGTGCGTAATTACGATTTGCGATTTACGATTTTACGATTTACGGCGATTTCTGACAATTTTTTTTACGATTTACGATTGACGACATTTTGAGTCGTAAATCGTAAATTTTCGTAAATGTGACCTTTGATCAACAACCAATTGGCGACCAAATTTATGTGGAGGACCGGGTTATAAAGATGTGCCCCCTCTAATGGTCCCCTCTCATTCCCACTTCCCTTTAGAGTTGATCTCTGATGATCTAATGTGTTAGAGTGTCAGACAATATCGTCCTGTGCACAGGCTTCTCGAATCCGACTTTTCTCTTCGCATAACTGACTTTCCCATTTCACTGACATTGTAGGGGCTCCCGTAACCGGACAGGTTCAAGAGGAGAAACAAGTGCAATGCAATGTTTAAAAAATAGGCGCCTGCCTAGGAGGCTGGTGAGGCTGGAGTCCTCCGTTACTGGTCCAGAGCTAGCAAGGCGCATCGCATTCCTACTGGCGAAGGTTGTTCCATTCCAGCCCACAGAAAGCCACTGGAAGTAGTTTCTTAGAGAAGGAGAGGAAGTATTCTTTGATCCGCGCACTGTTTGGTAATAACGTCTAGTCAATTTGCTTATGGGCGCGTGTAGCGCAGTCGGAGGAGGCGCCGGCTGTCGCGTGCACCCGATACCAGGTTCTGGTTCGGATTTCCCGTCCAGGCCAACCAAGCCCTCCATCCCTCCGGGGTCGGTGAATTGGGACCAGACTTGTCTGGGAAGGACAGAGCGCTGACTTGTTCGCCTCCACGACATCCCGTAGAAGTAAAATGCGTGGCGCATCCCAAAAGGGATTGAGTAACGCCGCCCTTTATCCTTATCCTTTATCCAATTTGCTTATAATATATTCATGTAAATCCCATCGAATAGAATTGAAGCATATCCACGATCGAACATCATTCGTGATTGCAAGCGGGGTCTAGGGGGTTGCTACGCTCATGTCGAAAACCACTAACGTTTCATTATATGTCGCGAGGACGAGGAGCATTATGAGATGGGAACTCATCATCGAATCATACCACATTGAGCGGGCATGTCATTCAGAGAGGGCGTGCATGTACAGTTGGAACCCTGATCGGCTGGCATGTGTTCGGTCTGTGCTCTCGCACTACCACCTACTAATGCTGCTCACCTTCGCGGCATGTACCTATCGTCGTGCTTTATAGGGTTGAGCAAATTGATATAAAAGGTGCAGTAAAATCGAGCGCGTAGCATCTCAAGAAGAGGTCGAACTGGTCTTGACAGTTTTGATCTCCATTTTCGGTGATGTAATGGAGTTTATCGTATTCACCCCATCTAGTCCGCTTACGATGCTGCAGGCTCTCGGAGAGCAAGCGTTCGTTACAGAGCTGGCGAAGGGTAGCCGTGCGAGTGCTGGGAGTTATGGAATGGCAGAGCAATATTATCCCTTTCACGACATTGTCCGACGATGTCGTCGGACACCATCATAAAAATGGTTCATGGAAAATTATCACACATCCCATGGAACAATTTTAATCATTGAGTCCGCCAATAGCTACAGTCAAGATGGTCCACAGAAAACTTCATTTGTTTTTCATACCAAGTAATACAAATAAAATAATACGAATAATCAGCGGGAAAAATGCGCGCTGTCCCACGCGGCAGACACCTGAAAATCGCGCGTGTCTGGAAGCGTTATGAAGTTTTCAAAATCTTACAAGTGCAGGCTAAAGCAGGAAACCGGCGCATTAATCAGTGGTGAAACGTTTTTTTTTAAATTTTAGTTTTGACAGCGATTTTTCCGCTGTTCTTCTTCTTCTTCAGCGTTTGTCCCGCTCCGTGGAGGGGTCCGTTTCCTGGTGTCATGACGCCACCTTTCCCGATTCAGCGAAAGGTGGCGTCATGACGCCGCTTTCCTGACACTTCCAACTCAAGGTCTATCTTGCGGACGCTCTCTTCCTTTCCACGCAGAACGTGGCCGTACCATCGCAAGCGAGCTTCGCGCATCTTGTCGGCTATCGGCGCGACACCGAACTTCTGCCGAATAGCATCGTTTCGGATGCGGTCCATGCGCGTGACTCCAGCCGTTCAGCGCAGCATCTTCATCTCCATGACGCTGAGGCGCGTTTCAACTTCTTTTGTCACAGGCCAACACTCGGCGCCGTACATCGCTACCGGCCGGATGACTGCTCTGTAGATCTTCGACTTAAAGTGCTCTGGTATCTTCTTGTCGAAGAGCACCCCAGTCAACGAGCGCCACTTGGACCAAGCTGCACTCACGCGTGAATTCACTTCGACCATCAGTCTGCCGTCAGACGCGACTGCTGATCCCAGATACTTAAAGACCGCAGTGCGTGGAAGCTCGATGCCGCTAACCTTGATGGAGCTGGACTCAGTAACGTCTGTCGTTAGATATTCGGTCTTCTTCACGCTCAGTTTGAGTCCAAACCGCTCCAAGCGATCACACCAAGCTTGCACCTTCGCTCGAGTTCACCTTTATCTTCGCTAGCGAGCATCACGTCATCGGCATAAAGCAACGTCCAGGGGACGGGCTTCTGAAGATCTCGTGTGATGGCATCCATGACGACAACAAAGAGGAGTGGGTAAAGCGCAGACCCCTGGTGTACCCCGACAGAGATGGAAAACTCCATCGAGGTTCCAGCTGCAGCTTGAACTCGACTCTTTGGGCAAGAGTAGAGCATCCGCACCCACTCTATAAGTTCCTCAGGTACGTTGTGTTGTCGCAAGGCGTACCATATAACCTCACACGGTCAAAGGCCTACTCCAAGTAAAGAAAGGCCATATGCACTGGCCTCTGTTTCTCGCGATGTTTCTCTATCAGGAGGCGGGCGGCGTGTATGGCATCAATGGTGCCACAGCCAGCTACGAAACCGAACTGATTGCTGGAAAGCTGGACGATGTCACGAATTCGACCATCAACAATTCGCTCAAAGATCTTCATACTGTGCGAAAGCAAGCGAATCGGACGGTAATTGTAGCAGTCAGCAGGACTGCCCTTCTTCTTCCAAATCGGAATCGTCGTGCTTTGGTGCCAACACTCAGGCACCTTCTTCTCCTCCGCAACCTGGTTAAAGAACTTCGCGAACCACTCAGCAGGGTACCAGTACTTGGAGTTCCATAAATCAGCCGCCACGTCGTCGGGCCCAGTTGCCTTGCCTGGCCTCATCTTCTTCAAAGCCGCTTCAATCTCCTCCACGGTGACCTTCTGAACGGGGCCGTGGGTTGGAGCCGTTGAAGGGGTGGCTGGATGAGGAAACTCCACCGTAGAGATTTCCTCAAAGTAGTCGCGCTATCGCTTCAATGCCTTCTTGCGGTCCATAAGAAGATGACCGTTCTCATCATTGATGCCAAAGAACTTCTCAATATCCTCGGTCTGCCGTTGGCGAAACTTTGCAAGTCGGTACAGATACCGCTCACCATCGCGTGACTCGAGGTTCTCGTTGACATCTCCATAATGAGTGGCTTTTGCAACAGCCACGGCCTTCTTTGCAGCTTTCTTCGCTTCTTGGTACTTCCGCCAGTTATCGGCTGTCTTTCGCCGAGAAACACGTGATAAAGCGACTTCTTCTCTCGCACTTTTGCTTTCACGTCATCTGTCCACAGCCAGGCCTGCTTGTCGACCTTCCGTCGCCAGGCTTCGTAATGCCGAGTTCCGACTGTGCAGCTTGGCGTATCGCGTCGGTTGCTTTCTTCCAAGTTTCATCGACAGTCCTAACTGTCGGTAACCACACGCGAGAAATCACAGCTGCTTCCTTCTCTCTCATTCGCCACCACTTCATTCTTGCTGCACCGCACCGCTCGACCTGCTTCAGCCTCGAAGGGGCGATCTTCAAAGTGCAGATCAGCGGTCGGTGCTGTGGGGCGACCGTCTCATACGGCACGATCTTCGCGTCTGTGACAAGACTCCGGTCCCCTCTCACAAGCACAAAGTCTATCTGAGACTTGGAGCTCCCACTATAATATGAGATAAGGTGCGAGTCGCGTTTTCGGAAGACGGTGTTCCCTATGGTGAGGTTATACGATTCCGCATAATCAAGAATACGCTCACCATCGGCGTTTCGTGTTCCGTATCCGAAACCACCATGACAGCTGTACCCGTCCTTCGCAGCACCTACGTGCCCATTAAGGTCACCAGCGACTATGATGACATCTTTTGACGGTACCTCTGCTGTCTTCTCATCAAGCAGGTTCCAAAACTCATCCTTGACTTGATCGGAGCAGCCAGGCTGTGGAGCATACGCAGAGGAGAAGTGATAGAGTCGCTCCTTAGCGGCGACAACGACCATCATCAATCGATCGTCAAAGCGTTCGACGCTTACAATCGAGTCACAAAATCGTTCGGAGACGATGACTCCAACTCCACTGGTGGTCCTGGGACTTCCACATAGAACGGCCTTGAAGCCACGTCCTATGTCCCTTGACTTGCGGCAGGACCACCTCGTCTCCTGCACCGCACAGAGATCAACTCTTCTACGCTCCAGTGCTTCAACCAACTCGCACGACCGGCCCGTTAACGTACCCACATTCAGCGTTGCTACGCGGGTCCTGCTTACGTTACGGGACTTTCGGACTAGCTCAGTTGCCCCCGATGCCGTCCTCGCATCAGGGACCCTCGCATACTTCTCACACTCGCCGGGCTTTGCGAGTGCGCGTCGGCTCCCGCGGACGCCGTAGCACTATCTCGATATACGTGAACTGACATGCACCATGTGATGTGACATGGGTGTTCGTAGGCCGGCCTGCCACAAGGGCCTGTCGCCTGCAATCGAATGTCCGTGTTTGGCTTAGCTCGCAGAGCGGGCAGTTTCCAGTGGCACCACCTGGAGGAACGGACATCGCCACCGCCGCGATTTTTCCGCTGTTGTTTCTGCTAAATCCTAGATTTATATTCAAGCTAAAGAATTGGTACTATGTTAGGAAATTAATGAATATTCAAACGATGCAAGCTTTTTGTTGGAATGCTATGCATAGGCCTAAATAAAGTTTTTGAATTTACAGTTTTTTCGACTTCCCTGAAACGTGGACGATGTTTTACTATCTGGAAGCCGTGACAAAAGAAATTGTTTGGTAAGAAAACTGTTGAGACTAAGCTGAAAGCTTAAAGTAACACGACAAACAAATAAATATTGAATCATTTCTGATTAACAATAGCAGAAAAAGCATCTGGAAATAATTTAGTTGTACTGCGCTACAGTTCAGGTGACTCTTACGATTTACGGTTTACGAAATTTCAAACTTCATTTACGCACACCCCTGCTTCCGGTTCTAGAAAGCAGAACACGAAAGGGAGTAGGGGCCAGAAACCTGAACTCGGAGCACGGAAACGAAAAATCCGCACATGCCTGCTCACGCATGCCGCATCCAGTGCCTGCAAAAGAAATTCAACAAAATAGCCTAACACTTACAGTACTCTCCTTCCGTCCATCCGACAACTCTTCGGGGCCGATGGGTCCTTGCGTTGCTATGAATTGACCAGCAATTCGATATCCCTAAAATGAGCGCGTGGGAAATAAAATGAATGCGGTGCTCGAATTTTAAAGAAGAACCTCACGCTTGGAACGCAGTTTCATGAAAGAAGTGCTTTATTTCTGAGCGCAGGGTGATGCAGCTCAAAGCGATTTACGAACAGAGTTGAAGTCAAGGGAGTGGCGCATAGAGCGGCCGATTCTTTACGGCAAGTAGCTGCTGCTCGCTAGGGCGGAGTGAATGATCCCTGCAGTACCCTAGCGTCAGTCTGTGTGCTGAACGGACTGCCTCAGTAGATTGGAATTGTCTGAGCAGATCTGGCATACTGGCGTCGTACTCGTGTTCCGGTTTGAGAAGGGAAATGCGGCGGCGTTCAGTCGCCTTCCTCAGCTGCAGGCACACTAGGTTTTGGAGGTGAGCCCTAACACCCTTTGAGGTTCAAAGAAAAAGCTGCCGAATTTCGCTGCGGTTTTCTTGTTGGACTCGAAATGTACTACTAGCCTAGTGTAGACGTTATAATGTATAAAAGCGAAGGAGAAAGAACAACGTTCAAAATGTGCTCACTTACATCTATAAGGCTGGCGTTGATGTAGTCTTTTGGGCCGCGAAGGATCACTCTGGTGTCGTCGTCTGCAGTAAAACTCATCTACACCCCAAGACTGAGAGGCACAGCTGATCGAACCTACTTGGCAGAATGTCGACGAATCGGTTCAGAGCTCGAGACTTCTCAGCGGCGCTGCACTTCCTCTCCCTAACCGTGTCCGATGCTTCAAGAATCTGATAAGAGCTCCTAGATCTCTGTCTGTCGCAATAAGCCGGCGAACGAGATCTCACCTGGAACTCCTCGAAGAACACCGTGTCGTCCGCGCTTCTGATCCTAGAGAGGTCGGCCAGAAAACTGCCAACTGCATGCTCTCTGAAGAAACGGAGGAAGATTGGGGGGGGGGGGCGCCACTCAGCTCGTGCTTGCTGACTCACGTTTGGACCGCTTCAGCATGCGCCGCCTTGGCCGTGCCGGGCGAGAGCTTGATTTTGCACGGACTGAAATATATTTCATCAGAACTAAAGCTCTGAAGAAGATGAGCGAGGGGACGGGATTTATGCTGGCCCCAAGTGGGATATGCGCCATGCATCGGATTTTTTTGCAGAGAAGCCCATCTCAGTTTAGACTTGAAAACTGTTGTTTCAGAATATTTCCCATAAGCTATGTCCGAACCACGCTATGGTTGGTTTTTTGGTTTTTTTCTCAGGATGTGAAGCTATGGCCGAACCAAACCGTGGTTCGGACATAGCTTGACATCCTGAGAAATGCGTGGCTACAACGACAGAAAATTGATTCCTTTTCAGCTTCGATAACTACACCTCATACTGCCCATTGCCCCTCCTTAGACTTCTATTTCCTAATAGCTCCCATATCAAATCTGTGCAAAAATCGATAACATTAATCGCAGATGGTCGGCACCATTTACTTCTCGTGAGGTCTGTCCACCGACCAATATGCTCCCGTAATTCCCACGTCGACCAAGCCGATAACATTGGTTGAAGGACTGTTTGTCTATCGCGGTTCCCGCTTATCGACTCAAAGGCAGGACACAGCAGTCCCGACCAAGGTTTGCGGGCACTTCCACTGTTCGCGGACGGGCGGACGCGCGGACATGCGGAGGGAGAGCCGGACGGACCGGCTCCTCCTCCAAACAGACACACTACCAATATAGAGAGGATATTCTTTTTTCTAAAAAATGCTTATCAAAACTCAAAGATTCAGAGGATCTCAGGAATGGGTATAAAGGAAACGACTGCGCTTCTGGATGGACATAAAATTCTTAACCCTTGAACTGGAACAATGGTTTCGATTTAGACTGAAACACTGGAAAGGAAGGAATTTTAGGTCAGATGAGTGAGGCTGTGTTATGCAGTCATAGAACACATCGTGACAATTATTTGATTAACAATGTAGGTGCGGCTTATGTGTAGTTATGGTGTGTTGTATCTTACAGCCGCTTCAGTTGCTTCTAAATTTATTCGCGTGTAGACCTTATTTGCAACACAAGTGCCCAACGGCGTGTCTCGCACTTGCGCGCTTCACGCGACTTTGTAGCATCACTGACCTAAGTAGTTATTGTAAAACATAAAATTCGCTAGCATCTAGGACTTGGTGCGTACTTTATCGGCATCAAACCCTTCACCACTTCGGTACCTTCATCATAGACGGTCTTTCCTGACCGGCCAGTAATGCCATTGGTTTGTGCTGCGCAGTACTTCTGTCCCTCAGGTTGTTCCTCCGCAATCGTTCTCATGCTCATCAGCTAGCGTTTCAAGTTGTCGTTGACATGTCTTCCGAAGCCAGGTTCGCCTCTCTCGTTTCTTCTTACTGGATCTAATTTCTAGTCCACCTTTACAGGTTTTCCCTTCCCTCTTTAGCTCCCTACCTTCTTGGTCCCAACTACTGGCCCACTTCTTTGTTTCCACTATTGACACCTACTGGTCTCTTCTTGCTGGTTTCCTCGTCCTGCCCTCTCCTCCAGGTTATTCCTTTCCTTCCTGGTCGCTCTCCACGTCCACCATTGAGGTCCCCCTTACCGCCCTTCTCCACTACCCCCTTAGTGGTCCTCCCATGCTCATGGCACGGTCGGTGACACGTATTCAGAATCAGGATGCTTGCTGCGCGACGTAGGGGGCCCGTTTTCTGGATCAAGAAGCTCAGAAGCGCGCGCAGTTGCCGCTGTGTCGAGCATGAAGAGGCTACGCATATGGCAGATTCCTTCTTCTCCGTATGAATTCCCTTACGGCTCTCTTCTTGTTGGTTCCTCGTCCTGGTCCCGCCTCGAGGTCCCTTCTTTAAGATATATTCCTTCTCACCCCCTCGGGATCCTCCCTACTACTCTAACCCAATTAAGTAGGCCTCCCACGCTCACGACACGACGACGGCGATCGAACGCCCATTGTGTGACATCGGTGTCACATCCTCTAAATCCGGTCTCTCTTAATGGTAATGGATCCCCTTGCTGATCCTCCTTACTGTCCCCCTCCCCCGATTGGTAACTCCCTAATGATCCCTACATATTGCCTAAACTCTTCCTGGTGCTACCTCCTCTCCTGGCCTGCTTTATTGCTCTCCCCATCGACCATCACGATGCTCCTCCTGGTCGCTGCCTCCTTATCGCCGTCGGTTCTCCACCCTCAAAGTCCCCCTTCTACCCTTACCCCTTTAGTAGTCTTCTCATGTTAATGGCACGAAGTCGGCTTCTGAATCTGGACGCTCAAAAACGCGCGTAGGTGCTGTTGTGTTAAGCAGTAAAGGGCTGCGTTTCCCCTGCTGCAGCAACATCCCACGTTCAATAGCAAACTTTGCCCGCGCAGTAGATGATGAGGCGTACCTCACTGCGGTTAGATCACTCCACGGGCAAACTCCTTTATATATAGGTGGTGATGGTGATAGGTGGTGATGAAGGTGATGGTGATACCTCACTTCGGTTAGATCACTCGACCGCTCTCGCTGTTGATGATGCGGCGTACCTCACTTAGGTTAGATCACTCGACCGCTCTCGCTGTGGATGATGCGGCGTACCTCACTTCGGTTAGATCACTCGACCGCTCTCGCTGTGCATAATGCGGCGTACCTCACTTCGGTTAGATCATTCGACCGCCCTCGCTGTTGATGATGCGGCGTACCTCACTTAGGTTAGATCACTCGACCGCTCTCGCTGTGGATGATGCGACGTACCTCACCTAGGTTAGATCACTCCACGGACAAACTCTTATATATAGGTGGTGAGGTGATGGTGATGATAGGTGGTGATATCTCACATAGGTTAGATCATTCGATCACCCTTGCTGTGGATGATACGGCGTATCTCACTTCGGTTAGATCACTCGACCCCTCTCGCTGTGGATGATGCGGCGTACCTCACCTAGGTTAGATCACTCCACGGACAAACTCTTTTATATATAGGTGGTGAGGTGATGGTGATGATAGGTGGTGATATCTCACATAGGTTAGATCATTCGATCACCCTTGCTGTGGATGATACGGCGTATCTCACTTCGGTTAGATCACTCGACCGCTCTCGCTGTTGATGATGCGGCGTACCTCACTTAGGTTAGATCACTCCACGGACAAACTCTTTTATATATAGGTGGTGATGGTGATGGTGATGATAGGTGGTGATATCTCACATAGGTTAGATCATTCGATCACCCTTGATGTGGATGATGCGGCGTATCTCACTTCGGTTAGATCACTCGACCGCTCTCGCTGTTGATGATGCGACGTACCTCACTTAGGTTAGATCACTCGACCGCTCTCGCTGTGGATGATGCGGCGTACCTCACTTCGGTTAGATCACTCGACCGCTCTCGCTGTGCATAATGCGGCGTACCTCACTTCGGTTAGATCATTCGACCGCCCTCGCTGTTGATGATGCGGCGTACCTCACTTAGGTTAGATCACTCGACCGCTCTCGCTGTGGATGATGCGACGTACCTCACCTAGGTTAGATCACTCCACGGACAAACTCTTATATATAGGTGGTGAGGTGATGGTGATGATAGGTGGTGATATCTCACATAGGTTAGATCATTCGATCACCCTTGCTGTGGATGATACGGCGTATCTCACTTCGGTTAGATCACTCGACCCCTCTCGCTGTGGATGATGCGGCGTACCTCACCTAGGTTAGATCACTCCACGGACAAACTCTTTTATATAGAGGTGGTGAGGTGATGGTGATGATAGGTGGTGATATCTCACATAGGTTAGATCATTCGATCACCCTTGCTGTGGATGATACGGCGTATCTCACTTCGGTTAGATCACTCGACCGCTCTCGCTGTTGATGATGCGGCGTACCTCACTTAGGTTAGATCACTCCACGGACAAACTCTTTTATATATAGGTGGTGATGGTGATGGTGATGATAGGTGGTGATATCTCACATAGGTTAGATCATTCGATCACCCTTGATGTGGATGATGCGGCGTATCTCACTTCGGTTAGATCACTCGACCGCTCTCGCTGTTGATGATGCGGCGTACCTCACTTAGGTTAGATCACTCGACCGCTCTCGCTGTGGATGATGCGGCGTACCTCACTTCGGTTAGATCACTCGACCGCTCTCGCTGTGCATAATGCGGCGTACCTCACTTCGGTTAGATCATTCGACCGCCCTCGCTGTTGATGATGCGGCGTACCTCACTTAGATTAGATCACTCGACCGCTCTCGCTGTGGATGATGCGACGTACCTCACCTAGGTTAGATCACTCCACGGACAAACTCTTATATATAGGTGGTGAGGTGATGGTGATGATAGGTGGTGATATCTCACATAGGTTAGATCATTCGATCACCCTTGCTGTGGATGATACGGCGTATCTCACTTCGGTTAGATCACTCGACCCCTCTCGCTGTGGATGATGCGGCGTACCTCACCTAGGTTAGATCACTCCACGGACAAACTCTTTTATATATAGGTGGTGAGGTGATGGTGATGATAGGTGGTGATATCTCACATAGGTTAGATCATTCGATCACCCTTGCTGTGGATGATACGGCGTATCTCACTTCGGTTAGATCACTCGACCGCTCTCGCTGTTGATGATGCGGCGTACCTCACTTAGGTTAGATCACTCCACGGACAAACTCTTTTATATATAGGTGGTGATGGTGATGGTGATGATAGGTGGTGATATCTCACATAGGTTAGATCATTCGATCACCCTTGATGTGGATGATGCGGCGTATCTCACTTCGGTTAGATCACTCGACCGCTCTCGCTGTTGATGATGCGGCGTACCTCACTTAGGTTAGATCACTCCACGGACAAACTCTTTTATATATAGGTGGTGAGGTGATGGTGATGGTGATAACACCGCCGCGACGTAGTCCGAGATGGCATGACACAACCTATCCATGTGATGCAGCGCAACATTCTTTGCTTTCCATCAGTTTAGAGTAAGACTAAACATAACGTTCTAGCCAGTGGATAAGAATTTTATGTCCATCCAACAGTATAGTCACCAAGTCTTGGGGCAGCCTGCATTGTTGAGTTTTCGCCATGCGTTTTCTTAAAACTAAAGAAAGCATGGCTACGTTGAAGCGTGTGCTCATTTCATTCAGCTAAACACATTTTCTCCGAGAGGCCGACCATACAGCTGATCATTTCGGCTTACGTTTCGGTGCCTTCGCCTTCTTCAGAACATGCGAAACGCCAAGTTCCCATTGGGCCTCGGTACACTTTGGTTAGATCAGTGTCCAGTTTCGTTTGAAAAAAGTACGGCTTAGAACGGAAGCGGCATTTATTCCTCCAACCAGGCGTCAGAGTGGCCTATCGGCCACGCTGACGGCTTCTTAACGGCTTCGCCATAGTAATAACTTCTCATCATCAATTGTAGCTGGATTCGATGTCATAGTTTCCACAAGGAGAACACTTTAACTACGTCGATTGGGGCAAGTTAGAAAGAAATATAAAAAAGAACCGACATCCACAAAAAGTCGATAATTTGAGCAATATCGATGGATGACGATTGAAACATCAAAAACGAACTTCAGATTCGTGTTCAGCGACCTCGATTACCCTCAGGGCGAAAGTTTCAGACCGCTTGAACGACATCCACAACGAATCGATAATTTGTTCAGTATCGATTGGTGGCGACTTCAAAAGCGAACTTCTCAGACAATCGTCGGGGTGGACCGCTAGACCTCAAATGAATTATGCACTCAGGAAATCGTTGGGACGGATCGCCGGCGAACTGACGAGATGAGGATAGCCGGCTTTCGGAGCCTGAGGAGTCGGGGCTCAGGGTGGCGAAGGCCTGACCGCTATCACCCTGAGCCCCCGACTCCGCACCGTCCGAAAGCGGGCTATCTCATCTCCCAACGATTGCCTGAGTGCATAATTCATTTGAGGTCTAGCGGTTCTCTCCGACGATTGTCTGAGTTCGGACTCGCGTTGAGCGGCCACCACGCCTAGGCTGAAGCTTTGGACTGCTGCCGATCGCCATCAATCGTTGAGTGTCGCTCTCTCTCTCTCTCTCTCTCTCTCTCTCTCTCTCTCTCTCTCACACACACACACACACACACACACACACACACACACACACACACACACACACACACACACACACACACACACACACACACACACACACACACACACACACACACACACACACACATATTTAGAAAATGAAAGCAGTGAAGCCCTGCCCTGGGAATCAACCCGGTACGCCCAGCCACCTACATAGACAGCTCGTCTCGGCTGTCCAAAAAATCTGCCCAATCATCGACGAAAGCCGTTGGAAGCTGCTTTGATGAGGATTAGGGGGGGGGGGGGTGGAAACTACATCTATTGTGTTGTCGGTAGTGGAACCGTAGCCGCGCAGTGTAGCTAATGCCTGTTGTTTTCGCCAGCCAAATGCAGCAACAATTCCTATAGCACTGCTCACTTACTAGGAATCTCCGTCACCCCTTAAAAACATGCAGACAGCTAGGGGACCAGGAGTTTGGAATGTGCGGGAGTAGGATGCAGATGTGTGTAGGTCAGCTTCGTCATCCGAATGGGCTCTCTGTCAAACGAACGGTTCAAGTAATTCTGTAGAAGACTGACTACAATAGTATAAGGCAGTTGTCGAGGTCAGCAGAATGGCTTCGCACCCTGTTCCAGTGTTCAAAAATCAGAACTGTGCGAACAGAACTCTGTGCAAGTAATTATCCTGCGGCGGAAGGTACTGCGAGGGCTACAACAGGGAGGCAACCCTTCTTTATGATGGCCTCGACGTTCTTCAGGCGCAAGCGCTATGTTCTTCTTACGGCATCCTTTCTCGTTCAAGGCCTTCGTTCAGGTGTACTCAAGGTTGCACGAAAGGCTGTCACTTCTGTTTCCTCACTAGTGTTTCGCCGCCTAATTAGACCGTTTGATTTATGAATGCATTTTCCTCAGTTGTCACTCGGTTAGTCACGAAAACGCTTTTCTACCAGGGACGGGCAGGCAGCACATACGGTATCGACGGCGGCTCTCTCAGCCAGTCTCGAAGGTGCACTGGCTGCTGGATGCAACCGTCAAAACCTCAGTGTCGCTCCGACAGGTGACAGGCTACCTGAAGCCCATATGCGATGGTACTGCCATGTCTTTAACGCGAAATATGGGGCCGTCTGGACGACGGCCTTCAATATCGATGAGCTCGAGAAACGGCCTAGAGGACGGCCGAAGCAGCGTTGGCTTGACGCCGCTCATGGGCTTACAACTGGACTTGCTGGAGATGGCCGGCCTTCACCCCGATCCAGCGCTTGATCGGGAGCCGTTCCTAGAGAACGCCCCTTTTGGACGCCGGCCCCTCCGTGTTCCACAGATGCTAGGCGACCGATTGCAAACACAAGGGAGACGTCTTACTCACGGTCTACGCACTTCAGCCACGCTGACCTGGAAAACCAACAAAGGTGAATGCCACTGTTGTCGAAGTTCTGCTCTTAACCCCTTCCGACAATGCGTTTTCTCGTCTGTCCTCGCACACGGAATTGTCATTGATAAACATGTTTCTGAATAAAACTAAACCAAGAATCCACATCACCTACAGATTAGCCAGTGCATGCATAAAACCGAAACTGGGGAACACGTTCCAGAAAATTTGCGACGTATTCGTCTTGCATCGCCCGATGCTCTCCGATGCGGCAAACTGGCGTCGGGCATCATTGACCGACATTGTCGCGAAAGCGTTAATGGCAGAGCGAGCTTTAAGCCGACTCAGAAGAAAATATGTAAATGAGAGGGATGATTTCACTTCGCTGATGAAAATGTCGACGCAGCCAATGCCTCGACTGTAGGAGTCCTAGACCGTTGGAACGCAGTTCGCAATCGGACCTTGGATGGTCCTTGAGTTGCAATCCTTTTATATCCCTTTCCTAAACGCTGTGAGTCAGGTACACCTTTCAATAGATGAAATCACGACTGTAGTGTGTGTGGCCAAAGCGCAACAGACTAGCCTTCCGTTTGCCTGTTCCAGTGGACGATTAGAAGGAACTGAATGGAGTAGGAGCTCATCCTTTACTTACATCTGGAAAGTCTGTGATAAGGAAATCCTGGCTTTTAGAGCCTCTTTTTGGTAGAAGAACGTTTCCAAAAGTTCAAAAGTTTGCACATCCCGCACAGATGCGATGTAACTGGGTGAGGATGTCTCAAACCCTAAAGAGGTGGTTGGGACAACTGGAGTAGCAGGAGTTGGAACGCATCAGAAGGTCGATCAAACAAGAAACGCCTAATAAGAAACAGCTTTAGCAAGGTTGAAATCATCGATAGCATTTATTCGTTACTGCAACATGCAGAAGCAGCTCATTTTTAGTGCACCAAGCCAGGCACCGTCGATATTCTGCATGTTCGTAGAAGCGCTCAATGTTTTTGCGAGCGTCAGCACCCGATTGCTGGGTTCGTTTTTCTGAGGTAGGAACCAGGGGTGTGCGTAAATGAAATTTGAGATTTCGTAAATCGTAATTACGAAAAACCGTCGTAAATCGTAAATCGTAAACCGTAAATCGTAAGAGTCCTTAACTGTAGTGCAGTACAACTAAATTTCCAGAGGCTTTTTCTGCTAAGTTTAGTCAGATGTGATTCAATATTTATTTAACTGTCGTGTTAGTTTCAGTTTTCAGCTTAATCTGAACAGTTTTCTTACCAAACTATTTCTCTATTAAAACATCGTTCAAAACAAACTTTACACCTTTCAGGAAAGTCGAAAAAACTGTAAATTCAAAAACTTTACTCAAACCTATGCATGGCATTCCAACAAAAAGCTTGCATCGGTTGAATATTGATTAAATTCCTAACTTACCACCAATGCTTTAGCTTGAATATAAATCTAGAATTTAGCGGAAACAACAGCGGAAAAATCGCTTTAAAAACTAAAAATTAAAAAAATCCTGCTCCTGCACTTGTAAGATTTTGAAAACTTCATAACTCCTTCACGACACGCGAGATTTTCAGGTGTCTGCCGCGTGGGATAGCCCGCATTTTTCCCGCGCGCTGATTACTTCTATTATTTTATCTGTATTACTGATTTGTTAGGTATGAAAAAACAGTAACAAATGAAGTTTTCCATGGACCATCTTGACTGTAGCTATTAGCGGACTCATTGATTAAGATTGTTCCAAAGAATGTGTGGTAATTTTCCATGAACTATTCTTATGATGGTGTCCGACGACATCTTCGGACATTGTCCCACGCGGCGAAAAAAGAGACCGACGACATGGTCGGACAATGTCGTGAAAAGGATAATATTGCTCAACCATTTAATAACTCCCAGCACTCGCACGGGCTTGCCTTCGCCAGCTCTGTAATGAACGTTTGCTCTCCGAGAGCCTACAGCCTCGTAAGCGGATTAGATATGGCTAATACGATAAACTCCATCACATCACCGAAATTGCAGATCAAGACTGTCAAAACCAGTTCGACCTTTTCTATTAGGTTGGCAACTAATTTCGTGGACTCTCGAGCGCCTTCAACAAAAGTGTTCATAAACAAATAACAAATTACAGTTTTCAACCAAAGTAAGATCTGTTGGAACGCGGGACTGCTTCACATTTATAAGCCACCTGGCCCATCCCACAGCTGTAGAATTCTTGTGCTTTTGAAGCCAAGAATCCTGAGAGGTGCACTTTGACATGGTCCACATTAATAAATCGTCCTCCAACCAAGAAGTGCTGCAGCGTGCTATAAAGGTGCTATTCATTTGGCTCACAGCCTGTGCTGTAAGGTGGGTGAGTTAGACGCTCCCAGCTAAGGCCTTCGATTTTTTGAAGCTCCCGATTCGTGACGTGTGATCTGGCGTTGTCTTGCTGATAGATAATTCCCCTCCTGAAAATCTGTCTGAACCGATTCCAGCGGAGTTCAGCCTGTGCGCGGCCAGGTTGAGAAGAGTAGATTTCAGCATTAATGCTGGAACCGTTCTTGACGAGCTCCCAGAAGTTAATACCTTCTTGACACCACCAAACTGAGGGAATGTAGCGAACCGGACGCCTTAAAAAATAGAAGACTGTGACTGGGAGCGTCAAACTCATCCACCTTACAGCCCAGACCTTGCGCCGAGTGACTACCACATTTTTAGTTCGGTGCAGTACTTCTTCGTTGGAAGACGATTTAATAATGTGGACCGGGTCAAAATGCACCTCCAAAGATTCTTGGCCTTAAAACCACAATAATTCTACAGCCGTGGGATAGACCAGCTATCTGATATATGGGAAGCACTTCTGCGTTCTGAGGGATCTTATTTTAATTAAAGATTGTCATTAGTTCTTTGTTAATAAAGACTTTTGCTGAAGATTCTTGAGAGTCCACGAAATTAGTTGCCAACCTAATAGAAATGCTACGTGCTCGATTTTACTGCACCCTTTATATCGATTTGCTGAACCCTATAATGCACAATGCAAACCAATAGAACCATTGGTACATGTCGCGAAGGTGAGCAGCATTGGTAGGTGGGTGCGCGCCAGCCAATAATAACCAGAGCACAGACCGAACACATGCCAGCCGATCAGGGTTCCAACTGTACATATACGCCCTCTCTGAATGACATGCTCATTCAATGTAGTATGATTCGATGGGGAGTTCCCATCTCATAATGCTCCTCGTCCTCGCGACATATAATGAAACGTTAGTGGTTTATCCTTCCGACATGAGCGTAGCATCCCTCTAGACCCCGCTTGCAATCACGAATGATGTTCGATCATGGATTTGCGTCAATTCTATTCGATGGGATTTACATGAATATGTTATAAGCAAATTGACTAGACGTTATTACCAAACAGTGCGAGGATCAAAGAATACTCTCCTTCTCTAAGAAACTGCCTCCACTGCCTTTCTTTGGGCTGGAATGGAACAACCTTCGCCAGTAGGAATGCGATGCGCCTTGCTAGCTCTGGACCAGTAACGGAGGACCCCAGCCTCCCCTGCCTTCTAGACAAGAGCTTATCATACTATATGATAATCCGCTAACCGATGACTCACAAATTAGCCATAAAATAAGGGGGAATTACGGACCGCGAAAATAGCGAGAAATATACAGACGACTTCTACGTGTCATGGCAACTTCAGCCCTGGGAGTAAACGAGGTCACTGAACACGAATCTGAAGTAAGTTTTAGAAGTGTCGATCACCATTAATCGATATTGATCAAACCATCGATCGGTACCAGCAATGGGAAACCAGGTCCAGTCAGAGGGTGCCATTAGTGCTGTACCAGTACAAGGGGAGGGGGGGGGGGGGAGGGGTGAGTTGCAGTAAAGGGGGGGGGGGGGGCAAGTAGTGGGGGCACTACTGTGACGGTCCCACATGGAAAAATTTTCAGTTCAACATAGCGTTAGAAGCGGTGGGAATCCTCGATTCTGACAAAAAGGCGTTTCGTCGTGCGACCGAAATCGATCAGATCTATCGAAAACATCGATTCTTGCCTGAGGTTGACCGTTTGAGGAGAGAAGTGAAGGTGTTCGTAGTCAACCTGGCGCTAGAGTATTCGAACATTGCCTTTTGTACTGCTAAGAAGAAAAGAAAGCTGGATACGCAGAGCAGCTAGCTTGATCTGATTCTCCTCAGCTTAGTGATACTGCAATATCGCGCGAGGCACGCCAATTGGTGTGACGGAGCACCTGTTTTCTATTGTATTGCATTTGTTTTTCCTCTTGAACCTGTCCGGTTCTAAACGGGAGCCCTTACAATGTCAGTGAAATGGGAAGGTCAGTTAAGCGAAGAGAAAAGTCGGATTCGAGAAGCCTGTGCACAGGACGATATTGTCTAACACTGCAACACATTAGAACACATCACCAGAAATGAACTCTAAAGGGAAGTGGGAATGAGCTACATATAAGAGGGGAACATTAGAGTAGGCAGATCTTTATAACCCACGCCACATAAATTTGGTCACCAGTTGGTTGTTGATCAAAAAGCACATTTACGAAAATTTACGATTTACGACCCAACATGTCGTGAATCGTAAATCGTAAAACATTTGCCAGAAATTGCCGTAAATCATAAGATCGTAAATCGTAAATTGTAATTACGCACACCCCTGGTAGGAACGTCGAATGTCGAGGTGAGATAATGTCTGGCATCTCACCTTCGCAGGTCTAGATTCGACGGAGCACTTCATTTCCAATTTCATGCGCCTCAGTACGGCACTGCAAAGCGATCGTCGGCTGGGCAAGTGAGCGGAGAAGTGGCGAGCGCGCAGAGTTCGGCGAATGCTCCCCGTTTTCGTGAATTTGCAACGAACGAAGCGCAGCCTGCACCTCCAGGAGCCGAATGGGCACGTCCTCATTCGGGACAACTGGAGCCGCTGGACTTCACTACGTGCCCCGCAAGCCTCTGGGAAATGAGGTCACTCTGGCTAGGCCAGGCGGCTGCCTGCTCGAAAGACGCGCTGCACCTGGCTCGCGTTGAAAGGGCATGCGAAGGACGACCACTCACCGGTGGGTCCGCTTGATGGAATGAGCTCCTCGATGCACCTCTTCCTGTCGACCACTTCTTCGAACTTCCGAAAGCTCTTCAACTTTGAGCACCAACAAATCGTCGACTTCTGGACTTGGCTTCGCCTTCGTCAGTTCGGCGTCTTCTGGCCGAACCACTGTGTCCGCTGCCGGTCTCAGAGAGACAGCCGGAGCCGTGCCATTCTTAAGAGCGGCACCGATCGAAGGAGGCTGTTCAAGGTAGTATCTGAATGAAGCAATTAATCACACATAGGGAGTGGTCCTTCTCTCAGTGTCTTACTACTGAATAGTCGACGGCGGGATTGGTGTTAATTCGTTAGAGATGTGACGGATCTATCCTAATCCGACGGAGCACGGCTAAAAAACGAAACAAACTCAAACAAGGTGCCTTATGTCTAGAAGGAAATCGCATGGAAAGTTTCTTTCGCAGACTCGCTGAATGTCTAGTCTTTTTAAAATAGTGAACTTTCCATTTTACCGCCTCTTTCAAAAAGATTGCGTTAAATGCCCCCCCCTTCACTAAGATAGATTCCATATGACGATTTGCCTCAAAGATCAATGGATTTTCTGTAGAATCACTTGGAGAAAAGGAAGCTCACGCTTCTCTCTCATCATTATCATACTTATCCTGCTTCAGAAGTGGTGTTGAATAAGTAGCTAAACAGGTATCATGACCAGTATTCGGTGTCGACCAGCGCACTGATAACTCGACATTGAAGGCGATTTTGTCGAATTTCTCTAACCATAGGTAAAAATACGAGGATTATGCTCCCATTATTAATAGCTGAAATTGGTTAGGTGTTTGTTGAAGTGCCCAGAGAGACACCCCATAAATGCGAGAAATCTTGCTAGCGGTTCCTGAGCACTGAGAGCAGTGGCGTAGGCAATCCCTGGAACATACTAACCGCAAGAGACAAACTGAACAGATAGTCTGTTCGAAGGCATTAAACGAATGCGCATTGAGGCGTCGGAGCCAAGCCGACGAGATGGCAAAGTGCCCAGCACAGCGACAGATTCTGTCACCCAGGGAGGGGGAGGGGGTAAGGCTGTGTAGTAACACGACGGTATTCATAAGCGGAAAGGGACATCACTGCAAGTAGTGCTACGGGGATAGCGCACGGCCGGGCATCACCAGGCTCGGAAGCCGGGCGTCGAGCAAAGAGACGCAAAGAGACCTACCTCTTCGAGGCGACCCCCTCCGAGCCGGCCTTCTTCGCTTGCGCACTGTTCCGTCGGACTGAGAGTAGCAGAAAAACGGCGAACAGCGCGAATAGGGTGACGACCGAGCCAAGACAGATCAGGATGATATCGATCGCTGGAAAAGTCGAGTAATCAGTTGCGTGAACGCAGTCATCGGCGGCGGCCTATTCAGACAGCTCCAGTAGTACCTTCGAGCATGATCGACTGGTGTTCACCGTACCATCACGCACGCAACGTCGCCTTGGGCCTGAACCGAAGAGCAGTCAGTGGCGAGATCCGTCAACCTACAGAAATCGATCGCTCCGATGAATGAGGAGCGCCCTGATGCGGACGGCATGACTGCGGAGGACATTTGGAGGTGAGCTCGCCGTTCCGAGCACGAGTTCGAGCTCCGGGCCGAGGGAGGCAACAGCGCGCGACAGCTAGGAGTGAACCCCTCACCTCCCCGATGAGGACCTCTGAGCTTGCGCGCATCATGCGGATGCAAAAATTGCAGAAAATGACGGCTTCAGGTGGATAAAATCGAGATAAGGTAAACATGGAGAGTTCTTCTCATTTAATTCACATAATAATTGCTATCTTTCTACTCTTTGAAAAAAGAATTTAAATCGTTAATTTTCCTTGTAAAATAAAAATTTCATTAAATATCAAACAGTCTGCTCACTTACTAGGGCATTTAGAAAATTTGAAGCAATGTCATGTTAAGTTTTTCATGGACAAAGCTACTGTTTTTGTCTCGGAGAGTCTTTTTAAATGTGGAGAAGTTCGTTTTTACTAGGAAGATTTCAAAAGCGTCGAACTTGCCTAGAGGACTGACCAGTTCGGTTTGAAAAGTGGCCAATCTGGCATGAAATCTGTTCGGTTTGACGCGAAAATGGTGTAGTTTAGAGCGCCTTGTATCAAACCATCGAAATCTCTCCCCCCGCGCCACCCGCTACTGGATTATCCGAGAGTGTCAAGCGGTCGCCCTGCATCACTCTGGGAGCAGACATCGGCATTCGCCACGCACAGACTTCAATTGTTTGTCTACCTCAGTGCAAGCCTTGGCAAAGGCGCTGCGAAAAACGGTCCCGAACCTGCACAGAGCCGAGTTAGGCCCTCTCCACAGCCTCACGTCAGCAGTCGGAGAGCGGAAACAGGTTCAGGAAAGCGAAGGGGAGCTGGGAATGTTGTGGAATAATCGATTTTCGCCATGGACGGCGAAAGCGTGGGAAAGCTGACGAGCATTGCTCTGAAGCGCCCGAGGGGACGACCGCCGGAGCGCTCTGTACCGTCTGGCCCGGAGAAGAAGGCAAGCGGAACATGGTCGACAACACCTGGCGACGATCACCTGACGGCCGGAGTCAACAATCGATGGACGACAACACGGCGGGTTCAACCACAGAAGAACTGAGCCCGACGGAAGGGCGAGATTCCGCCCTTGGGCCAGGTGCCTCCCTCACCCTCCTCCGCCTTGATGCCCACACCGAGGCCGAAAGCTGAGAAGGAACCCCGCACTTCACGGAACCTGAAGGGTGAACGCATGAGCGCCCGGACGCACTGATTTGTCTCCACTGCTCAGCTCTATTTTGCCTCCATCTTAACTTCCTAGTTGTGGAAATAAGTCGATTCTGTGTGCCAGATGACTCCTTCAAGGTGGACCCCCCCCTGTCACGGCCCGACATTTCGACGTCGTCGTGGTCTCCGGAGGGGCTACGATTCACCCAGAGTGAGGCACTACAGCACGTGGGGTAGAAATGACGATCGCGTCGAAGCGTCATGCCGTGAAGGTCCAGGTCAAAATCCTCGTTTGCGCACACGGTACTAATTCGAGATCAACTCGCAGACAATGGGGATGCTACGCGACGTGGTAGCGAGATCCGCTGTTATTACTCTGATCTGAAACGTTGGAGAAATCCGCCTGATTCCACAGCTCCGCGCCAACGCTACTCTTGGGCAAGACGTTGGAAAATGCGATTATAGTTTGCAGAATCCTCTCTGCTGTCCTTCTTTTCTACAGCTAGGAACCTTCCGCAGGGAGTATCCAAAGCAGTAGAAGATCCCAAAGCTTGCCATGGGATCGAGGCGGCGTGTCCCCATGAGCGCCATTGCACTATACTTCGGACCGAATCGAATAATTTTGAATGAATATTCGAATAAATTCGAATATTCGAATATTCATTATTCGATTATTCGGTGAGGTCCAAAATTCGAATATATTCATTATTCGAATATTCGATGAGGCCAAAAATTCGAAAATATTCATTATTCGAATATTCGCTGAGGCCCAAAATTCGAATATATTCGTTATTCGAATATTCGCTGAGGCCCAAAATTCGAATATATTCGTTATTCGAATATTCGACAAGGTCCAAAATTCGAATATATTCGTTATTCGACTATTCGACGTGCCCCAAAATTCGAATATATTCGAATATATTCGACGCTACTGAGATAGCCACGGATCTCCCTCGATAGAGAGCCTTCGGGCTCTCTTGTTAAGAAGGATCTCGGGCCGCTTGTCGCAGGGCCACGTGGCACGTCCCCGGGTGGTGGGTAAGGGAATTAAACGCGAACCAAATGCGACCGTGTACTGCCCAGAGACGCAGGTGGGATGCAGGGGATGGACTCCTTGCTCCTGCTGTGTCGGGTCGATGCGTTCCTTGTGCGTGGGAGCGGCATGTTCGTGCACAGTGTGCGCGGATGTGTCCATGACTGTGCGGATTGTAAATGTGTCGGCCCGGCCAAAAGCTTGTACTCGGTAGACTGGGAGTACATCGTAAGGCGATTCGGGGCCGCCTCAAAAGTCTCGCCCCGTCCCTTCGGGCAGTCTGGCTGGCTGCCCGGAGTTCTTCGCCCGCACGACAGAGCCTGACTAGCTACCCGTGTTGTATGGAAGTCAAACACAGCAGCACTAAAGGGCCTCATTCCCCTGACCCCGAAAGAGCCCCCATTTCTGCAGCGATGGGAAGGACGAGTACGGAGAGGTTGCTAAAATCTCAGGGCCTAACCAGGCTGCGCAAATTGAGAAGGACTAGGATGACGATCTGTACTTACAACGCCCGCACACTTGCATCGGAAGCATCCGTCGAGGACCTGATGATGCAAGCCAAGAAGATCAAGTACGACGTCATCGGACTGACCGAGACGAGAAGACACCACCCCCTACACGCCGCCTACGACTCCGGAGAAGAACTGTTCCTCGGAACATGTGACAGCAGGGGAGTAGGCGGCGTTGGTGTCCTCGTCAACACGCACTTGGCCATGAACATCGATTCGTACGAGTCTCTGACAACCCGAATCGGACGTCTGCGACTGAGGCAATGTGCTCCGTGCCAGCTTTGACCGTATTCGTCGCGTATGCCCCAACATCCGACTACGACGACGAAGAGCTCGAAGCCTTCTACGTGGAGAAGTTCTATAAGGAAGATCACACCTTCTACAAGGTGATCGTCGGCGACTTCAACGCCAAAATCGGACCGCGAAGGTCGCCAGAAGAACTTCACATCGGAACCCACGGTTTGGAGTGGAACGAGCAAGGTGAAAGGCTGTCTGAGCTTATCATGTCGACCAAGACCATCCATGGAAACTCGCAGTTCCAGAAGCCTCCCTCCCTACGATGGACCTGGGAATCTCCCGGTGGCCAGTTCCACAACGAGATCGACCACATCATCTTCAATCGCAAGTATTGCCTGACCGACGTCTCCGTTGTCCCCAAGTTCTATACGGGATCGGACCACCGCCTCCTTCGCGCGAGGTTTCGCTTTTCGCGTCAAGGAGAGAAGGCCGCGAAGTTCAAGAAGAGGAATCCCAGAACGACCATCAACTGGGACCTTTACACCTCTCTTGCCGGCCTTTGGGAAGATGCCGTCATGGACAACGTCGATGAGGAATACGACCGCTTCGTGCACCATCTCCACGATAGTGCTAAGGGAGCCGAGAGCTTGAAGACCACCAAGAGACGCCTGTCTCCGGAAACTCTCGAGCTGATACGCCAGCGTGGAGCAGCACGAGCGTCAGGCAACTACCAACTGACGTCCGAGCTTGCAAAGCTATGCAGAGCGGCGATAAAGGAAGATCTGAAGGAGAGAAGGGCGGAAGTGTTGGCTGATGCAGCAGAGCCAGGGCTGAGCATCCGCAATGCCCGCCGGAACTTCGCCAACTTCAAGACCAAGATGACCGCTCTACGACGTCTTGACGGAACCATCACCTCTTCCAGAAGGACCATGGAGAAAGTCATCCACGACTTCTACTCCGATCTCTTCGATAGCCACGTCCACCTGCCCCCATGCCATCTTCCGCAGGATGGATACCTCGTTCCCTCTGTTCTCCCTTCCGAGATCCGACACGCCATCTCGTCGGTGAAGAAATGTACAGCACCCGGCCCTGACAGGATCAGACCCGAACACCTGAAGAACCTCCCGCCAGCGCTCATCAGCACCCTGGCGCGGCTCTTCACACGATACCTGTCGGAGTGCAAGGTTCCATCTCAGTAGAAGACCAGCAAGACCGTCTTGCTGTACAAGAAGGGAGACGTGCATGACATTGGCAACTATCGCCCGATCTGCCTGCTGTCCGTAGTCTACAAGCTGTTCACTCCAGTCATCCTGAATAGGATCAGCAGAACGCTGGACGAAGGACAGCCACGCGAACAAGCAGGATTTCGGAGATGATTCAGCACGATCGACCACATACACACCATTACGAAGCTCATCGAAGTGTCGCGAGAGTATAAGCTGCCGCTGTGCCTTACGTTCATCGACCTGAAGAAGGCATTCGACTCCGTCGAGACTGAAGCGGTCCTCGACGCCCTGCTCACTCAGGGCGTTCCTACTCAGTACATCAGAGTCCTTCGAGAGCTGTACAGTGGATTCACGACCAAGATCTCTCCATTCTACAACGACGTCGTCATCGACGTAAGGAGAGGGGTTCGGCAAGGGGATACCATATCCCCGAAGCTCTTCAGCGCCACCCTCGAAAACGTCATGCGCGAACTAGAATGGGAAGACATGGGAGTGAAGGTCGACGGCCAGCAGCTGCACCATATTCGTTTCGCTGACGACATCGTGCTCATAACACCAAGCATAAGCCAGGCGGAGCGAATGCTGGCCGACTTCGATCGTGTATGTGGGTACGTTGGACTGCAGCTTAATCTTACGAAGACGAGTTCATGAGGAACGGACAAGTTTCTGGTGCCCCATTCTCGCTCAGCGGAACGAACATCTCCGAATGCTCCAGCTATGTGTATCTGGGTCGCGAAGTCAACATGGCCAACGACCTAGCACCAGAGCTGAGCAGGAGGAAACGAGCGGCTTGGGGAGCTTTCAAGAGCGTCGAAGAAGTCGTGAAGAAAACGAAGAACGTCCGACTCCGTGCCCACCTATTCGACTCCACTGTTCTTCCTGCCCTAACATACGCCTCAGAGACCTGGGTTATACGAAAGCAGGATGAACACGCGATCAGCGTCGCGCAGCGTGGAATCGAGAGGACGATGCTCGGAGTGACACGACTCACGCAAGTGAGAGAAGGCCTCCGGAGTTCCGAGCTTCGCCGACGTTCGAAGATCAGAGACGCTGTCGCATGGGCCAAGTCGTCGAAAATTAGGTGGGCCGGCTACGTAATGCGATTCGCAGACACCCGCTGGACGAGAGCCGTCACAGATTGGATTCCGCGGGATGTCAAAAGAACACCAGGACGCCCACCAACGCGTTGGTCGGACTTCTTCGTGAAAGCCCTGAGCGACCGATATGACGCTCTTCGTGTCCCTCGAGCGAGGAGGATCCATTGGACCACTCTGGCACGCGACAGGGTCGAATGGAGACACTGCTGGCGCCCGCTCGAGCAAGTCGATGATCAACGGGACGACAGGTGATACAGGTGATACTGAGATAGACTACTGGGAGTCAGTTTTTGCGCATTCTGGATATAACTCGCCTAAAGTCAAGTATATGAAAAACCAAGGTTTGAGCTCAGCAGCTCGAGCTCTATCGTTTGGTGTACATATTTCATATGGAGCCATGAAAATATTCGAAATGGGAAACATGTTTAATTACCCAAGCGAAGGCCGACCAATGGACTTGAGAAACATGAACGATGCGGCCAAGGTCGACCTCTGTCGAAAGTACTTCATCGTCGGTTTGTTTGGTCTACCGTTGGTGTGGCTTAGGAACACATCCTGGTTCTTTGGTTGAGGCTTTCTTCGACCGCAATCACCGGCCACCAATACCAATCGGAAGTATGTCACGCTGAGTGCCAAGGAGCGATCTTCTGATTAATAGTAATATGTGTTTGGGAGACCATCTTCCAGTCGTACCGTTCGGGAAGTGTCGCATGGGCAGACTATTTGACATTCATTTTCTCAGTCGGAAGGGTATAGACTGGCTGCGATCTCACCCCAAATTGCCACAGCATCATTCATCCTTCTCAAAGTCCTTTTCTGTGATTCACTTGTAGGAGACCTTATTTCTCAGCTTAACGGCGAGGTGTTTCCTCACTCAATTGTTGTTTTTTCTTGTCCGGGTTTGTAACATAAAACATCATATACATATTAACATAATACCTTTAAATAACATGTCGTGTTTGAGATTACGTTTATTTCTGTATTTGCTTTACGAGGGTCATCAGAAGCCGTAGAATATCTACACTTTCAACCAAAGTATTCTTTATTGATAAATTTTGTGGCTAGAAGCCGTAGAATGTTTACAATTTCAACCAAAGTATTCGCTATTGATAAATTTTGTGGCACTATGTCAGTTGTGCGTTACGGTCGAAATTCATTAAGATTAGAAGAGTTTGGATTTGAAAATTGAAGACACGATCTTACAGAAGAATTTAGAAAAGGCATTTAGCCTAGGGCTCAATTTGACTTTCATTTCAAATACTTCTGTCGTATACTTCAGACCGAATCGAATAATTTCGAACGAATATTCGAATATTCGAATGTTCATTATTCGAATATTCGACAAGTTCTAAAATTCGAATATATTCATTATTCGAATATTCGACAAGGTCCAAAATTCGAATATATTCATTATTCGAATATTCGGTTTTTCGTGAAACCGAATATATTCGATTATTCGTTTATTCGAAAAAATTTTGGAAGGACACAAGTATACATTGCACGTCGCTTATGCCCGCGCTCGCAAGCGGCAGTTCACGGAGGCGCGGTTTCGTGGGAGTTATGTCGGGGCTCTCGTCGTGGGCGCACATTTGAAGACGAACGACTTATCGAATCTAGCGAACATTAGCGGCATTTTTCGTTAAAATCTGGCCTAACGACTTAACGGAAATTTAACGGAATTTTTAACGGACCTTTTCTCACCAAGTCTATCACTCTTCCTTTTAGTCCCCACTAATATTAAAAGCCTCACTCTCCCGATAAGGATTGCTCCAAAAAAATTATTGAAATCAGCAAGGTTAAGCAAAAGCAGTCCGCTCTAGCGTAGACGTAGGGTCCAGACAGATGATATCGAGCTCCAATGCCAATCTGTCTTAATAATCGCAGCGTGCGATTCCTTTTTGTGCTATTTCTCATACCTTCTGTGGCGCACTTGAGTTTTTGGAAATATTGCGTTTAGGAGCTAGGAGAGCTCTTTGCTGAGCCGCCAGGTACGACCACGAATCCGCTGAAATATGTAGTGGTCTGATCCCCTCGTAAGATCTGCCTATCCCCACTTGGCGCTACTTATCCCAAAATACTTTGCGCTCCACCTGGAACAGTTGAGACGGAGAGAATGTTTTCCGCTGCTGGACGCATTTTAGGCGATTTGCGAAAAACGCCAACAGCAGAAAATTTTGGAAAACTATTTTCCTAAAGGTTAACATTCCACTGGCAGGCTTTTAATTGTATTTATGTTAGTACCGAAGGTGCATAAGTTAGCGGGCTGGTGCCAGAACTAGGCGAAGGAGGAAACTCCGGGGGTCTGCATGATCTAATTCACATTTTAAGATGCCTTCCTGGTGCGATGTCGGCACCATCCACACTCCGAAGATAATCTGTTGCTGAAGACTGGCTTATTTTGCTGTCCACCCTTTCATGACAGCGAATTACTTATGTTACGCTGCGCTCCTTGAACTCTAGTTGTTCGCCTGTTGAAGCTGTGGCGTAAAACGTTTTCCTGATTTTTTCATTTGAAATAATAGTTCGCAGCTAATTGTACGTTTTTGCGAAATTTTACGATTTACCGGAAATTTAAAAAAAAAACTTTTCGTTGAGACGTTCGTTTAAAAACTTAGCGCCCAATACTTTATGTGAATCCTGGTACACAAGCACAGTTTGCTTGAAACAGAAGGCCTGGTGGAGATACGGCTGACGACCGAAATCTACAGGCTCCTTATTCTTAGCCCGCCGGATAGATGACTTCGCGAAAAATCATCCTGCTCGGACTTTCAAAGACTCCACGATGTGACCGATGCTGACATTTCTGACTCCTACCGTCATAATGTTGTCCCCTTTCTGCAGATCAAAAAGAAGGTCGTGCACAGCGACGTCGGAGTGAAGTTGTTTCATGAGCGACTTCACCTAGCTGAAGAACCCACGTTGGCTGGAAGGAGCTCGGCAATCGCACCGAAACGTACACCCCGGACTCTCAAACACTTTCCCAGGGCATAGTAGCTTGTACCGCCGCGTAGTTCAAGATTGCGGACCAAAAGCCGAGAATAAGAGCGCACCTATCGCGAGCATCGTTCAAATCACAGAGATCAACTCAAAGAAAGCGAGCATAGCAGCTGCACAATAAAGGTGAAAAATGAGCGGAAAACTCTTGAAAATTGCGCACGCTTCCGATCCTATCTAATCTCAACCGCGCAGTGTAGAGGCGAGAACCCCGGTGTACACGGACACCGATTCCGGACATTCCTCCCATAAAGCTACACCGCTATCCACAGCACCATGAACCGCTTGGGAGCGCGTGCGGTACAACTGGCTCACTTCAGCGTTCATGAGGGAACTCCGCCGTCGCCATGACTCCACAGTAAAGTTTGAGGCCCATTGCTCGTTTCGCTTAACGACATTGCAAGAAGGAAACATTCTTTCACCGTAATTGAACGGAGCGTCGCGACGTAGACGTCGGACGGACGACGACGATAACGGACGACGCGCTTTCACCGCCCAGACATACGCCTCAGACCCTTCCCTTGTTAGTCGTTGGCTCGCGCAAGACTACCCAGAACAGCCTCAGACAAGGATGAGCACGAGTCAACTCTTTATTACACGGCTTCGCTTCAGAGCAGGATTCTCTCGAAGGAGGTGAGGCAACAGTGCACTTTTTACGCCTTTCCGCTCAGTGATGAACCACTAAGACGTTTGCAGGGGTTCGTCTGAAAATTCGAGCCTTTTCCCTCCATTTGCTTGGTTTGCTAAGTTGTCCAGTTGCTTTTTTTATATATAACAAAGATGGTAACGACGAGAACTGATGGTGAGTGGCAAATTCTGGCCCTGAGTGGGACTCGGATTCGCAGACTTTGCCCTCCCATATAGTACATTCGTCGTGGTTTGGGCACGCTTCAGTGATCTGGTGGCCACGAGTTCCCAAAAATTTCGTTTTTTGTCGACGGTAGTGTAGATGACACTCCTTCTTGGTCTCTCACAAGCAGGCAGCAGGTAGCCCGGCTGGCAAGATTTTTCGAGTGGTCGCGAAGCAGCTCTCACCGGTGTAACAAGCGTATGTCTGAACGGGGGGAGCGAGTCATATAGGGAGAATCCTCACCCCTAAATTGGTTTGAAAATGTGATTATTTTTGCCAAGTCGCTAAACCCAAGGAGTAGGGGGTCACAATGGGATACGGCGCAGCTTTCGGGGGTCTTGTACGCCCGCGATGCGTCCGCAGGCAGTGGCTCGGAGTGCAGGTGGGTAGAGGGCTGACTCGTGCGAGGGAGGTTAGGGGTTTGGTTCCTCTGCGCTGCTGCATTTTTGCATTTCAACTGATTGGTTGAGATTTGGGGGATTCCGACGTCTATACCATTTTCAGACGTTTTCTGCACATTTTCCAGCTGTACGCTGTGGTATTCAACATGGTGATAAATGTTCAGCACCAGTGATACACAGGTACAAAGTGCCTGTGTAGTGAATTGCGGTGTCTTCCTCCATGGTTATGAGCACGCAACCGAAATCCAATTGAAGACGTACCCTTTCTTCCGAAACAAAAGTTCCACCCGGAAACGTTATCATATGCCCACTGCTTGCCTGCCTCCACGTCCATCAGTTCATCTTGCGGATCCCTATCTTCCTCTTCTTCTTCCACCACTTCCAGCTGTTCGTCTTCGTCAACTTCAAGTTGACGTGCTTCGAAGTCCTTGAGTATGCTGGCGATCCGTTCGGCCAGCTTGATTTCTTCCCTCGAAGGTTCCTTGTCTAAAGGTGGACCACACTTCAGCGGGAGCAGGTGGATCACCACTCGACCGTCGGCGGACATTGTTGGTGTTAGGTTCTAGAAAACCTTCAGCAGACCTCTGATTTCCAGGTGACAGGCAGACATGAGGGAAAGAATGTATCGATGCCGTTTAGCTTAATTTGCGGGATCCGCACACCTCGTTTCTTATTGGAACCACCTCCGACGTCACAACGTGGTCTCCTTTGAAAATCCGAGCAGGATGGTTTTTCCCGAGGCCTTTGGTCCATGTATGGAAACGGACTATGAGGAGCCTGTAGCCTTTATACGCTATCCGTAAGGTGCCCAGTGGTGATTCATGCACTTTGTACCTGTGTATCACTGGTGTCGAACATTTATACATCAGCATGTTGAATACCACAACGTACCGCTGGAAAAATGCGCAGAAAACATCTGAAAATGGTGTAGTCGTCAGAATCCCCCAAATCTTAACCAATCAGTTGAAATGCAGAGGAGCCAAACCCCTGACTTTCCTCGCACAAGTCAACCTTTCCCACCTGCGCTCCGAGCCACTGGCTACAGAAGCATCGCGGGCGTACAAGACCCCCAAACGCGTGCTGCGCCGTATCCCATTGTGACCCCCTACTCCTTGGGTTTGGCGACTTGGCAAAAAATAGACACATTTTCAAACCAATTGAGGGATGAGGATTCTCCCTATATGACTCGCTTCTCCCGCTCAGACATACGCTTCAGACCCTTCCCTTGTAAGTGGAGCAGAGAAACCGATGCTTCTCCGATTGCTAGCTCATTGTACTCCACCGTCTTCAGTTCGTATTACTATATACTCTCGGTGATCGTCCCTTTACCCTTTCTTATTCACATGTGAGTTGAAGGAAGTACTTACTGGTTGTTAGTGATAATCGTGCGTTGCTATCTCAGGTCTTTCTTTCGGAATCGCTTGTAATAGTGTAGTATGATTCGAACAGAAATGTCTCTGAGATGGATCGCTCCCTTGCCCATTCTTCTATCAGGGACTACAATTACTTGTCACTGCCTATGTTTTAATCTCAGTCTCGTCACAATTTTGATCTCTACTACGGATTTTAGTATAAAGGACTATCATTGCCATCTCAGTACTTTGTTCAACAACCAATGAAGACTCATAGTAATTTTATCTTCACACATAAGAAGAATATTCTGGGCTTGCTATGTGGTATATAGCTCGCAAAACCGGTGAAAACTTACAAGAAAGGGATGATGACATTTAGCAGGAAGCAATTGGAGCTTACGCATACGCTTAATAGAGTTGTGGAGGCTTGTTTCAAAGAGTTCCGTCGTTATTGAAACGCCTGAGCAATCGCAGGCATTGTCTCCGACTTGGTTTAGGTATAACCGCTTTCAGGAAGAGTTCTAGATTCCGAAAGGAACACACGAAGCAAAAGCTCTGCAAAACCCACCTAGTACTGAAGAGGTAGGTTTGGTGGACAAAAAAGTTGAATACTAGGAGAAACGTCGGTTTCGCTGCTCCACTGGGACTGGTGCACGGCCGCGACCGCGCGAAAAAACTGGCCGGCCGTGCTCCGATTTATGATGGTGCTCACATTTCACTTATGGTTAGACCTGAGGTGTACTCCCGCAGACACTCGCACGCCACATCCGTGCAACGCTGGTGGTGGCGGTCTGCGACGAGTGGTCAGTCGTACGGTCATGGCACGATTCTTGCCCGTCCGCGGAAGTGTGCCTCAGGCCTTAGAGTGGTCCTCAAAGCAAGTGCAGTGGAAGCAGAAGGGCAACCATAAGAGCAAGTAGCTGGCATCAGCTTCGATGCGATGTGGTGTGTACAATTTTCCGCTGACTGTCTTGGGCTGGTGAAGCCTGAAAAAGCGAAAGCACTCGAAATGACCGACAGACCTGGGCGATGTGCGTCTGGGATTCCTAAGCACTGTTGAGAGGTCGCGACTAAACTGACGGATCCTACCTACAATGTGGCTGAGCCATCGCGCTTAGCTGGGGATCCTGGACGGGAGCAGTGGAAGAAAGAAGAGCGGCGGCTGAGTCACCTGTGGATGCGGAACGGCCGCGTGCTGGTGACCCCTGCATTGGACGACGTCAAATAATGTGATTTCATCGCGAATGCACTTCGCCGTTAGCGGAATGGCACGACAATGGCGAATGTGGCAGAACGCCGGTGAGTGCTCCCATCGCTCCCGACGCACGGACTGGTGGCCGAAGCCCCTAATGCGAGGCCCAGCGCACATGCCCGACGGGGAGCACGGATTGGTGACCGAAGCTCCTTATGCGAATCCGCGGACGCTTTGTCCCACCCAAGTTGCTCGCAGATGAGAGCTGAGCGGCCTATCGTCAGCGGCCCGCTTGGCTGCGTTCGACGAATTTTTCACGAGGTTTTGCAAAACTGATGTCTTTCGCAAGTGAGATTTGGTTGAGTACAATATGCGAAATTATCGGCTTGCTCTTGCTGGCAGACTTTTAAAGGTACCTAAGTGTAAACGGGAATCCAAACTCGAATTTGGTAGGAGAGGGGCTGGAAAGTGTACATCGGAACGAAGCAGAGATAAGCAAAGGATGCCGCCGAATCGAACAACCATGATAGCCAGCAACTCAACATCCTCTCTCAGCTTTTATGAAGAAAGGCTTTTTCCGAGATGGACTACGTGGAGCTGTATCAGGTTCTGCTCACCAAACCATGAAAATAAATCTACAGTATCTAAGTGGAGGTATGGAAGGGAGAATGGGAAGAAGACAGGATACAGCAATAGGAAGACTGAAATGCGAGTACGTTGTAGTTCTCGAACCTCACCGAGCAAAGGTGGCACATGTCGCAGTGAAACCCTGGATCAGGGTATATTTATTTAGTTATCTACATATTAAATGTCTATCCACTACAAGGGGAGCGCTGCACATCAATCACATACATCGGAACGCTACTTGTCAACTAATGAGTCCAGAGCGAAGTAGTGACAGGAGACGCGGAAAAGGAGAACAGTGTGGAACAGCCGGGGCCGTGGGCCAGATAGCATCTCTGCGAATGAGGTGTCTTGCCGACAAGAGCGGTGCAGCAGCTCCCGACCCGGGCGGGACGAACTGTTGCGATTAAAGGCCGCACCGCAAATCCGGGATAAGTGGTGTAAAACGATGGCGATTAGCCCGGGGTATCTGATGCCACGCACCCACACCACCCGGGGAGAAGTCGTTTTATGAGCGACCGAGCAGCCACTCCTCCTTCTGGACTGGTTGTGCGGGAAACCTGAAGACCTGAAAGCACTGGAAAACCTTTTTGTCCGTGCGGCCGAAAAAGGCACTGACCTTAAATTGGACGCCCCTAATTAGGCCTCTGCCGCCGGAGAGGAACGCTCCAGTCTACAGTCTCATTCAAGAATTAAAGGTAAATCGCTGGTGACTTTTTCACTTTGAGTGGTCATTGTTCTAGTGAATAGAACTTTTCAAAAACGCAATGAAAATTAACGACTTATAAAAACTCTTCAGGACAACCACCACATCGCGGTCTATACTTCAACAAATATGCAATAATGTGTCCTCCATCACTCTAAACATGGATTAATCGAGCGTTCTCAACAGTTACCCTCTTAAATACCAGCGAATTGTGAAGAGAAAGAAAGAATTGTGTAGAAGGATCACGTTGACTCGACAAGCTTATGAAGTGATCCACTGCATCCAAACTTACAGCCGTATTTGAGAAACTCTGGTATCCCAGAAAATCGCCTCACTCGGAGTAGAGTTGGCAGCCAGCGCTGTCACTGCCGCAGAAAGGGCCAAATGCTTTTCTTGTAAACGACAAATTGCTATGAGAGTATCAATTGGTCCAACATCTTGCCGGTTTGGGTCGCAACATTCATTCTAGAGCATCTCCAATCATACACAAGTTTCTTGGCCCGAAATAAAACTAAGAATTTGTACACCTTTCCTGATAGGGTGCTGGCTAGATTTCCCTTTGAGTGAAACATGGATTTGTGGAGATCGGCTTCGCAACTGGTTAAGTATTTAGCCCGCATCGCTAGAGACAAATTTGGAAGATACATGGTTATGTGCTGTTTGCTCTGGGGAGGTACAAAGATTGCGCTAGATGAGAAGATTTTCCATGTCTAGGTCATCCTACTTCCGAAGAGACTATTTTCGCATGTGCGGTTGAACATTGCCGTATCACTAATACCTTTCCGTGATTCCTGACCAAACTTTTCGTTAAACTTACAACTGCAAGCATAGTTTTTACGCCTCGAGGATCTCCCGCAATGCAATGCGAATCCAGAATCTTCTGAAAGGAAAATCCGACTAACAAACCAGTTTCCTCTCGCGCTGAAGTGGAGGGGGCGAGGAGAATAAGGTGTGCCAAGTTGATCCCAGAAAAAACCCTTCTTACAAATGTGTTTTCGTCTTACCTGTTACATGAACATTCATTTAACAATATTTTACACCAGTGGCCCTCGAAATTATTGAAAACGAAAATGGTACTGTATGCCCAGGAGGAAGCTCCTCCGCAATTGTGTAGAGATGTGGAGTGCTGCCTTTACTGCGTAGCGAGCTGTGTCTTTGCTTAAATCGCCCATCGCTCTAAAAACACATCCATAGGTCTCGAAGAGTGTCGGATGACTTTGGAGTGTGCGGGCCACACCAGGCTAGTCGGCTCCGCCGGCATCGGCTCCGCGGGCCACGCTAGGATAGCCGGCTTCTCCGTCGTCTGCTACCTGGGTTACGCGGGCCAAATGTAATGGAAAGGGTGAGCACCGATGGCAGCGTGGATCGTTCTACGTGAGAGGCTGTGGAGGGTGAGGGTATGTGGAGGAGCAGAACAGAACGTAGACGTGGAAGGACGTAAGTAGGAGAACTAGGAATTGTGGGAGAAAGGGGGATGAGAAACCGAAATGCAACAGCTGAGGTGGAACTCACATTCGCAGTTGAGGTTATATGGTAGCGTGAGTCAACGGTTATAGATGGACCGAAACGGCGGAGAAGGCGTTGTAAAGGTTTCAGATGTGAAATGTGATTATAGCAAGGTGAAGGGGAGGAGGAGGAGAAATAGTCTTCTAATTTAAGATGAAGATTAGGTGCCCCTATGTGAAAAACAGTAATTATTATTACTGTTTCCACATAGGGGCACTTGATCTTCATCTGAATAATTATAGTAATTTTTTGTGGTGCATTTATTCATGATTCGCGTGAGCTATAGATCTCTATATGTATTCATAATCCATTACGTGTGGTTCGGACATAAAGCTGGTCGCGATCTGGTCTTAATATTTGACACTGCCCATCTTCCAACAATTGTCTCATCTCCGTCTCACAACAGTATTAAGAATTGTTGTCATACTCGTGTAGAAATACTATAAATGATTTTGCAAATAATGCATAGTTCTATTAAATATTGATTTACTTGTACGCTGCTACGTTCTGCTATCGGGGAAATAATCATCCCATTCATTTGTTACGAAAAAACTTACGAAAAAACATTTGTTACGACAGAACTTTTCACGTCGACTTGGACATTCTTTCAAGACGTTCCGATTTTCATTCGATTGATAGCAGAAGTTAACCAACAAACACAAAAGGTCACTTTGGTGGTTCATGTAAGTCGAATTTGCACTATCAATCAAATAAAAACTGCGGTAAAGTTTTGGAGCGCATGGCGCGATGAGATCTTTTAATGCGATATACAGGGTGCGTAAAAAGTATTGACGCACCTACTTTTTGTTTCAGCTCCAGCTTTCTGTTGCTACACTCTAGGTTTTTATGTGTTATTTTTGTTGTCTGTATTGTGCTCAAAAAAAAACCCCCTTAAACAACTGAAGAAACATAATCGTCACCGTTACGGCGGCCCTTTTTTGTCTGTTACCCAGACAGCTGAATACTTCCTTAACAAGAGAATTTGGCGCTGTTCGAAACGGCTGGTGAGGAAAGAGGTCAGCAACCCAAACGTCAGCCACGGCTCTGTCATAACAGATGATGATTACAAGATGTCCGAGCACAATAACGTTTAAATTCAAAATTATCACTCTCTGTCCGATAACGGCAAACAGATAACGCGCGCCGGTGTAGACACCTTCTCAGACGAGCACAGCTTAAACAAGAATCCGCTGGATTACTCTTTTTAGGCGATTTTGGAGAATGAGGTCTGTGCTACTTTCAACAGAAGTGACCAGTCGCACAAGGCTACCCTGTTCAAAGCACGGAACGAAATGCAGGCAAGTGTTTGCGGCGTGTGCTCATGAATTTCTCCGTCGTTTTCGCTCCTGTATTCACAGTAAAGGAGCCGATGTCAATTACGACTTATTCTGTCGTGTTTGCAAAATCATTTTCCATATTTCTCAAGTGAATATTTTATGACTTACTGCGCAATACTATTTTCACAACCGCCATTTACTGCGTCAATACTTTTTACGCACCCTGTATGTTTGCTTCTTAGCTGTAGTCTAAGTCAATTTTTAATTTTTATTTTTTTTCTCACGAATAAAAGCTCTATAGAATTATTACCCTTATTGGGGCAGGTAAACTAAAAAGTTTTAACCCTTGCGCGACAAGCGCGATTTTGACGTGACTGTCACGGGGACAGCGCGAATTTTGCCCGCGCGCAGTGCCAGACGACATCGTCGACAATGTCCCGGAAGGCGCTCAAAATATTCCGGCCTATCATGGACGAGGGATATGATACGCGAGGTAAATGTGAATGTACCAGTAACCAAAGAAGACTCTTGAGGACAATGTTAGATGTGCATAACAATAAGCTGTGTTTGCAATTTTATACCATCAAGTATGTAATTAAAAACTGCCAATGAAGTGTTTTTATAATGGTGTCCCATGGCCTTGATTCTTGCCTTATTTGTCAGCTATGAATAAAACACTAACCAATGAAGTTTTCCATGGATCATCTTAACCGTAGATATTAGTGGGCTCATTGATTAATACTGCACTATTAGATGTTTGATAACTTTCCGTGAACTATTTTTATGATGGTGTCCGACGACCTCATCGGACAATGTCCCACGCGGCAAAAAAGTGTTCGACGGCATCGTCGGACAATGTCGTGAAAGGGTTAAAGAAAATTAAATACCAAATTTTCCTTGAGCAATACTGTATGTTACACATTTTATTGAAACTCCAGTTTAATCCGTCTGAAGATCATTTCGACTTGGGAGAGTTCGCATTGATTTCACAAGTCGTAGGCTGATTTAGAGGAGTGTCCAAATGGACATGATAATGTAAAGTACGTCGTTCCAATAAAGACAGCCCACAGGTAAGAGCAAGACATAGCGCAATAAAGGATGAGAAGGCGCCATGCACTTCAAAACTTTACCGCAGTTTTTATTTTATTGATAGTGCAAATGATACTTGCATGAACAACCAAAGTGTGGACATGTGTGTTCCACTCTGTTGTATTTCACTTCATTTCATTCCATTTATTGCACAGGTTGTGCGCCTTAAACAAACAAAAGTAAGCAGAAGCAAAAACAACAGAAGTATTTGCTGTTCAACTTCTGCTATCAATCGAATTATATTCGCAACGTCTTGGAAGAGTGTCCAAGCGAGAAGCAGGAAGCATGGGTGGGCGGGAGAAACTGATGTGCTCAACACAACGAACCTCGAATGGGAGCACCTTACTTACAGCCCAGGGCTAAGAAGCAAGCGTATAGCGCAATAAAATATGAGATCGCGCCATGCACTCCAAAGGTTCACCACACCTTTTGTTGACTGATAATGTAAATGTCACTTACATGAACCATCAAAGTGGTGATCCAAGCGATAAGTAGGAAGCATGGGTGGGAGGGAGAAACTGATGCGCTCATACCGACGAACTTCGAATAGGAGAAGCCCTAATTACAGCCTAAAGAATCAGGCGCAAAATAGCTGGGGGGGGCGTGACGACTCATCGTGTTAACTACTAACTTGAGCGCAAATAGGCTCCGGCGGGAGCTTCACTATGTAGGACCGCCCCATACGACGTTTTGCCACTTCTGCAGTGAAGGACATACATGTGCCTTCCTACCAAGGCGAATACTCTAAAGGCCCCCACAGACTTCTGCGGCGCCGCTCGGCGGCGCCGCTCAGCGGTGTCGCTGGGCGGCGTCGCTGGCCGGCCGGCGGCACCGGCGGCGCCGCTGAGCGGCACCGCTCAGCGGCTTGACTCATCATCAGTGGGAGCGGTGACGGCGAGGTACTGTACTGTTTCTAGTGGGGACCGACTGGTGCTTAACAATAACGCGCCCCGATGACGATCGCGCGCCCGCATCGACCGTCTCCGCTCTGGATCCCGCCGCGAAAGGGCAGAGCGCAGAGCGCAGACAGACAGACGCTGGAGCGGCGCCGCCGGGTGGAATGATTCAAGTCATTTCCCCCAGCGACGCCGCCGGTGCCGCTGGGCGACGCCACCGGTGCCGCCGGTGCCGCCGGCCGGCCAGCGGCGCCGCCCAGCGGCGCCGCTGGAGGCGAGCTCTGCGTCTCTGCCCTATGGTTAAGCATAGGGCAGCGGCGCCGCCGAGCGGCGCCGCAGAAGTCTGTGGCGGCCTTAACACGTGGAGTGACGAGCACTAGGATAGGGCCGCAAATACTCATCGTAACACTGACATCAACTTTAAAGGATCCTGTAAAGAAGCAAACAAATGACCCGAACACAGGTAGCAGCTACAGGAATGAGCGGTGACCTCGGCCGGAGTACACAGGGGTAAAGCCATACCGCGCGGTAACACAGCTGCAGCAGCACCGCCGTATAATGCAGGATTAATTGAACGGCAGCAAGGACAGGAGCCTTCAAGGGGGCCATTTCGAGGCAGTAGCCGCCCAACACGTGCGTGGACAGGGCCGTATTTCGCAATGCCTCAGGTGTCCTACTCGGCAGCGGCGTTTGCTCACCTCCTGGCGCTCCCCTTGGGAGAGAGAAATCGAGATCGTGCCTCAAACTTGGGTGACCATCGAACCCGTAGAGTTTATGAAGCTCTGCAGATTTACGATCAGACAAAAAAGCCCTCCTCTATTACATATATAAGGATAAAGGATAAAGGACGGCGTTACTCAATCCATTCTGGGAATGCTCCAGCGCATTCTACTTCTACGGGATGTCGTGGAGGCGACATGAATGCGTATTTGGCCATACAATGACTTGCGGTGGCCAGCCGATGAACAAGTCAGCGCTTTATCCTTCCCAGACAAGTCTGGTACCAATTCACCGACCCCGGAGGGATGGAAGGCTTGGTTGGCCTGGGCGAGAAATCCGAACGAGGAACCTGGTATCGGGTGCAGGCGACAGTCGCACCTCCTCCGACTGCGCTACACGCGCCCTTATTATATATATATATATATATATATATATATATATATATATATATATATATATATATATATATAGTAGGATGTTGATCTTCGAAGAGAAGGAATTCTTCTCTATCAGTGGAACAGACTACCGCCGAATGGATTGACATCTCCTAAGACAGTAGGGTTCAGCAGATCCGAACGTTTTTTTCCAAGAATGATGTCTTTAGAAATTAAATACGCTAAATGCGCCAAAAACATAGCACCGATATTTTAATGAACGCCTTTAATTTGTAGTACTGTCTTGAGTCGTGTTCTGGTTCACCAATGACTTGTACCAATTCCATTCGAGCAGAGGTTGGTGTAGACGTAGTGTGTCGCGCACTTGAAAGAACTTCTTAACTATCTCGCGCTTCACAGAAACTTTGGCGGAGCTCCTAGGCTGGCAGTAGTGATCAAGAACAGGATCCGTTATGAAGTAAGCATTCCTTTCCTAAAATGCATGTTTACTCCGCTTTATGCAAAAAGGTACGCAAGAATCCTCTTACCTTTACAGTGGCAGGGCTCCGTATCTTGCTGGGTCAGATATTTTCATGGATCGGCAGAAATTGCTCACATAAGTGAAGGTATTATCTTGTTTCTCATCTTCAACGTGTATTCGTAGCACTGTCTTCCATCATCAGGAAGTTCAAGTGTAGCAACTGACGTAACCCTTGTTGAGAATGGCTATACTTTCGCTCTGGAAATTTTAATGTGCATGATGCAACACATACTGGCCGTACAATCAGTACTGATGACGACAAAGTAAAGGCGTTAAGCCGCCTGTCTCCTATGCTCTACGTCTTCAAGACTTTCGACGCCGGCGGCAAGACGTTGAAATCACCGCTCGCTTTGTCTTTTGAAAACGACATCTTCGCTAAATGCAGTTACCAATGAGCGATGAGATTCCGCCGCGGATTTCTTCAATTTGAACTCGTAGAGCAGGCACGCGCGCACAATCATTTTCTGGTCCATTGTAGTCTGAAGACTACAATTTCTGAAACCGATGAGGGGATAATGTAGGAAAATAGGAAATGTAGGGACGAAACGCCGCGAAAAACTAATCCTAAGTGAGCTCACAACCGATGCGAATAATTGTGAAAAGAAGGTCGTAATGTGTGCGACAGGCCTGCCATAATGTATGCGACAGGCCTAAGCTGGTCAGTTCTCTTTCCAGACTTTTTCCTTTTTACTCTTTTTTTTGCCGGTCAGACACTTTTCAAACCAAACTTTACATGCTTTAAGGAAGTCGAAAAAGTTGCTGATTCAAAAACTTTGCACTAACCTATGCATGGCGTTCCAGCAAATCATCATTCATTGCTTGAATACCCATTAAATTTCCAATCTCTCAATAGTCCTTTAGATGCGTATGAATCTAAGATTTAGCAGAAGGAATGGTAAAAATCACTATCAGAGCGAAAAAATAAAAATCATATCACAGCTCATTTACTCGGTTAAACTAGCAACTGCGTATGCAGTTAACAAGTCGAGCTAATGCATGGCGAAGCTCTATCCTATGACGTACTAAAAGGTCTTCAATTTCAGTTCTCAGCGTTTTGAGTGTTCCACTTTGAACTACTATAACTTTCTCAAATCTTATCGGATTTATTTATTTATATTTATTTGTACTTGCATTAAACTGTGCGCAATAATAAGAAGGTAATTGGGCAAGACGTAGACAGTACTTATTAGAAAAAAAAACAAATTCTTGAACAACTTAATATTTCACATCAATAAATGGTGAGGGCAAGCTTTGAGAAAGAAGGAAGAACAAAACAATAAACAGACAGTGAGACACAAGAAGCAAAGATGCAGAAAGCCAAGGGTTTGGGGAGTGGGTAACATGATGGAAACGAGCAGTGGCCCGCCAGCACTGCAAGTCGCAAGAGAGAATGGCTCCGGCAGCCATTTTACAAGAGAAGCCCATGAAATTCCTCCAAAGATTTTCAACGAGACCTATATGGTCTTGTAGGTCATCGGACGAGGATCACAGAACTGTGCTTCGTTTTGGGTGGTCCGGAAATGGCGAAAATGGCATCACTTCAGAAGATGTTGATAAGGCATAAGTGACACCTGAGATGGCCCTGTCGGGAATTCTTTAAGCTGCTGACCATGAATCTGTCACTCTTTTTCTGTATTACCAGTTTGCTTGCACTACTTTCCATCAAGAGCTGAAGTCGAAGGTTGAAAAATAAGTCTGACATCAATGGAGAAGGATGCGATCCCACTAACGTGTACAGCTTTAGTCACCCATATCTGCCGTAACCTACCGTAATCGACCGAAATTTTAAAAATAGATATCATATCCGTGAACAACACCCAAAATAATCCCTGAGCGATGTTTGAGCAAAAAATTTTCATTCACCTCCCCTCGAACTTCGGAGTCACGAAAGGCAGCAGTGCCGGATATTCTGCGTATACCCCTTAACTTACACATATCCATCGTAATCTTTTGTAATCTATGATTTCACTAAAAATGGTTGCCAGATTGGTGCTCTGCCTACCAAGTAACCCTATAGATAAATTTTGGACGAAATTTTTCTCGTCCTCTAGAGTAGAGGGAGTGAGTGCAAGTGCTCCTATCTGCAATGCCCCCGACCCATCTCCCACAAGTGTGTAAGAGAATGGTGAGGAAGAAGCGCACAGCAAGGCGACCAATCATACGAATTGGATAAAATATGAAGTGCTTGGTAAGACGTAGCTGAAATAGTGAAAGCTGCGAGAAGAATAAAAAGCAGTCTATGAGGAAATCCGAAGAGCAATGAGCTTGTCTTGATGATGGGTCAAGACAAGCTCATTGCTCTTTGGATACCAATACGTGTCGATCTTGTTCACGAATAAGGTGATAGTGAGAAACACTTCCAAAAGTAATTGAGAACATACCAAAGAGGTAATATGGGGAGAGCATTTAACGGAGCCTTTCTCAGCAGGACAAGCATCGTTTATTGGATGCGCGATATCGCTCCACACAACAAAACCAGCTTCTTCAACATCGGACAACAGGTTGAAAGCGGGGTTAGGATGCGAAGAAGTACCCTACCGAAGCCAAAATGTATTCTTCATTTGTGAAAACACTAACAGTCCACCTAGGGCCGCAGAAACCAAACCCCAGGGATCAAACCCTCGACCCCCTCCCACAAGTCCGCCTCGCTATCCACTTGGCCATCCAGTCGCTGCAGCCACCATTGTAAATGAGTCACTTGAAAGTACACTGCAGCTTCGTCTGTGAAACGTCGTATTACTATAATCTAACTTTAATGTGAGCTTCACACCTTTTGTTGGCTAAGTTCCGAGCACAACAGGGCCATTCCAGGTGTCACTGTTGCCTCATCAGCCAGCCCTGAAATGACACCGTTTTTTGCCCTTTTCGGACCACCCTGCGGTCCCTAGCAAAAACGAAGCACAGTTCTGTGATGTTCTCCTCGTCCGATGCTCTACAAGATCATATAGGTCACGTTGAGAAACTTTGGGCTAAGTTCATGGGGCTCCCTTCTTAGTAGGTCCGCCGCCTCCATCAGTACCCACATGTCGGCTGAGAAGGGAAACAGTAAGAAAAGCGAACGAAAACATTTAGAAATGGCAGTAAACAGAGACAAACCAAGTGAGCGAAGAAAAATTTAAGAAGCAAGCGAACAATCAAAGAGGTAAGCTCAACAATGCAGACTAGGACAGAAAATAAACAGCTGGTAAAAGAATATAGGAATGCTGCAAAAAATGAGTAGGAACAATCTGTTATGCAAAAAAAAACTGCTAAACCATTAGGAAAAATGTTGTTTATAAGATATGTCATCCAAATGCAAAATTGGGAGCAAATCAATTTTCTTCAATTTTCTGCGAAAATCAGAGGAGTTTTTAGCAATCAGCAGGTCTGGAGACAACATTTGTAACCAACGAGCTCTGCGATATGAAAGCGAATCGAAAACTTTCTCGCGATTTTTCCTTTTCAATTTAGGGTAGTGGAAACAGTAGCAGTTACGATGACCAAGCATTGGCAAGAAAACCCAATATTTGCTCGGTCTAAGTTTTGATTCCTCTTTTAGAACCTTAAAACAGAAAACTAGATCACTGGATCACTGACTACTTGTCTATAGAAAAGGCTTTTTAGGTTGAAAAGCTTAAGTCTTTCCTCAAAACTAGGAATCCTACGAACATCATTGTAACTACGCATACACCTATAGACCAGATTTTTTTTTGTAAAAATTCTCTGCATCATTTCAATTTGAGATCGAGTCTTCCTTGTTTAAGGACTCCAAACCTGAGAGCAATACTCTAGTTTTGGAATGACATATGTCTTGTATAAGCTGACTAGTACCGAGCAATCATTACACTTACGAGGGAGGTCAGTGAACCCGGTCTGGAGATTCTGAACGAGACCTATATGGTCTTGTAGGGCATCGGACGAGGATCACACAGCTGTGTTTCGTTTTTGCTAAATGCCTTTGGGTGATCCAAAACCGGCAAAAAAAGGTATCACTTCAGGGCGGATGGATAATGCAAAAGTGACACCTGGAGTGCCCCTGTCGTGCTCAGAACTTAACTTACAAAAGGTTTGGAGCTCATATTCAAGTTAGATTATAGCAATACCAGCGTCCGTCGCCGGCTTCGCCGGCGACTGACGCTGGATGTGCGGGCCACGCCAGGCTTGCCGGCTTCGCCGGCTTCGAGTATGGTGAGCCACGCTGAGAACGGAGCCCAAACCTAGATGGGATTCCTTACTCACTCAGCGTCCGACGCCGGCTTCGCCGGCGACTGACGCTGGATGTGCGGGCCACGCCAGGCTTGCCGGCTTCGCCGGCTTCGAGTATGGTGAGCCACGCTGAGAACGGAGCCCAAACCTAGATGGGATTCCTTACTCACTCAGCGTCCGACGCCGGCTTCGCCGGCGACTGACGCTGGATGTGCGGGCCACGCCAGGCTTGCCGGCTTCGCCGGCTTCGAGTATGGTGAGCCACGCTGAGAACGGAGCCCAAACCTAGATGGGATTCCTTACTCACCCAGCGTCCGTCGCCGGCGACTGACGCTGGATGTGCGGGCCACGCCAGGCTTGCCGGCTTCGAGTATGGTGAGCCACGCTGAGAACGGAGCCCAAACCTAGATGGGATTCCTTACTCACCCAGCGTCCGTCGCCGGCGACTGACGCTGGATGTGCGGGCCACGCCAGGCTTGCCGGCTTCGAGTATGGTGAGCCACGCTGAGAACGGAGCCCAAACCTAGATGAGATTCCTTACTCACCCAGCGTCCGTCACCGGCTTCGCCGGCGACTGACGCTGGATGTGCGGGCCACGCCAGGCTTGCCGGCTTCGCCGGCTTCGAGTATGGTGAGCCACGCTGAGAACGGAGCCCAAACCTAGATGGGATTCCTAACTCACCCAGCGTCCGTCGCCGGCGACTGACGCTGGATGTGCGTGCCACGCCAGGCTTGCCGGCTTCGCCGGCTTCGAGTATGGTGGGCCACGCTGAGAACGGAGCCCAAACCTAGATGGGATTCCTTACTCACCGGCGACTGACGCTGGATGTGCGGGCCACGCCAGGCTTGCCGGCTTCGAGTATGGTGAGCCACGCTGAGAACGGAGCCCAAACCTAGATGAGATTCCTTACTCACCCAGCGTCCGTCACCGGCTTCGCCGGCGACTGACGCTGGATGTGCGGGCCACGCCAGGCTTGCCGGCTTCGCCGGCTTCGAGTATGGTGAGCCACGCTGAGAACGGAGCCCAAACCTAGATGGGATTCCTAACTCACCCAGCGTCCGTCGCCGGCGACTGACGCTGGATGTGCGTGCCACGCCAGGCTTGCCGGCTTCGCCGGCTTCGAGTATGGTGGGCCACGCTGAGAACGGAGCCCAAACCTAGATGGGATTCCTTACTCACCGGCGACTGACGCTGGATGTGCGGGCCACGCCAGGCTTGCCGGCTTCGAGTATGGTGAGCCACGCTGAGAACGGAGCCCAAACCTAGATGAGATTCCTTACTCACCCAGCGTCCGTCACCGGCTTCGCCGGCGACTGACGCTGGATGTGCGGGCCACGCCAGGCTTGCCGGCTTCGCCGGCTTCGAGTATGGTGAGCCACGCTGAGAACGGAGCCCAAACCTAGATGGGATTCCTAACTCACCCAGCGTCCGTCGCCGGCGACTGACGCTGGATGTGCGTGCCACGCCAGGCTTGCCGGCTTCGCCGGCTTCGAGTATGGTGGGCCACGCTGAGAACGGAGCCCAAACCTAGATGGGATTCCTTACTCACCCAGCGTCCGTCGCCGGCTTCGCCGGCGACTGACGCTGGATGTGCGCGCCACGCCAGGCTTGCCGGCTTCGAGTATGGTGAGCCACGCTGAGAACGGAGCCCAAACCTAGATGGGATTCCTTACTCACCCAGCGTCGCCGGCTTCGCCGGCAACCAACGCTGGGTAAGGAAGCATCCCTAGCGTCGAAGTCGAACACGTAGAAACGCCTTGAAAACGCTCGCAGCACTCCTGCTTCGTCTGGAGTCGTGTTCACAACCTATTGCAGCTCGTCAGGCCTAATCGAACGCCTGACCGTTTCCGTCCAGCCGCCGTGCCTTATGCGACGACGTGTGACGATCTTCGGAAGAGGTGGCTTGGGACAAAAATACTGTCCTCCTCTGCATACAGTGCTAATGGAAATTGGTCAAAGCACTGCAGAAAATTGGTACCTTTTTCCTTCCTTCACTGCATCTGAGGGAAATTCAGTATCGCGTTCAAAAAATCGATAACACCGAGCGATACTGACTGCTTGATCCAGGTAATAGGATATTGATTGCCAGATCGAAGTGTGAGCCAAGGACGCAAGTGGGAGTAGCGCCGCGTCGCAGACCTCTACCGCAGCGCTGCACGTGTTGTCTGAACCCAGCAGCGGCGGTTCGTCATAGCCACGATGACGCCTTGCGAAACCTCATCAAGTGGGTGTTCTTTGGTGACCACCCGGCAGTGGAAGCGTCGTGATAGTCAACAGCGGCGGTCATGGCTGCCTGGGTAGTAAACAATGGCGGTCATGGCTGCCTGCCATGCTGCCATGTTGTGGTGTTTACGGTTGGCGGCGGCGATACGACGAATGGCTGGGTCTAGCGACGGCTGTCGGCAGAAATGTGGAGGGAATGTCGGCAGAAAGCGACAGACGTCTCCCGTCAGTGATTCATGCCTCTCTGCTTTATATCCTATTATATAAAGCGGAGAGGCATGAATCACTGACGGTCAACGGGTGCTAACGCTGTCAACGGGTGCAAACGCTGTCAACGGGTGCTAACGCTGTCAACGGGTGCAAACGCTGTCAACGGGTGCAAGCGCTGTGAACGGGTGCAAAGAGGTAAACAGTGGCAGGCAGCCACTGCTGTCGGTGGTGTTTACTACCACGAGGTGTTTACGACCATGACGCTTCCACTGCCGGGTGGTCACCAAAGGACGCCCACTTGATGAGATTTCGCAAGAGGTCACCACGACTATGACGAGCCTCCGCTGCCGGGTTCAGAGAACACGTGAAGCGTTGCGAAAGAGGTCTGCGCCGCGGCATGGCTCACACCTCATGACCTGCGATGGAAGCCGTCGATGCGCTGCACCGCTTGCTTCTGCTTTGCGCGTTCTTGCCAGTGTGTTCTTCTTCATCCACCTCCCTACACATTAGCAACAGCATATGATGGCCTAAGGCGTTTCGACCGTGCACTTTCCGGGGTGGGTGTTGCATGATTTTCACGTCGAAATGAACACCTTTTAAATCAAATTGGACAGTTTTCAAACCTAATTGGACACTCTTCCAAGCTGCCCGATGAACTCTGAAATCAAATTTAACGTCTTCCAAATCGAGACGAGCTTCTTACAGGTTAAACTGCAGGGTCTTCAAGATGGTTAGAATATTTATTTAATTTTTGAGAAAAAATTCATCGAAGGACTGGATTGCGCCATGCGCTCGAAAAGTTCAACGTAACGTTAGTTTGATGGACTCGCACGCAATCGGTCCGGGTGGGTGTTGTGTGATTACGATGGCCGACGCAAGGCCTATCAGGTAAATATTGGCTTCCCTTCAGACCCTATATCGATCGATATTATTGATCGTTTCACCTGTGTTATTGGTTCTCTCTCAGACTTAATCAATCGGGTGGGTATTGCGTGATTAGCTCAGATCGCGATCAGACAACCTATCCCGTCTCGATTTGGAAGACATTCAATTTGATTCCAAAGTTCACAGGTCACAGCAAAAGACTGGATCGCGCCATGCACACAAAAAGTTCAACGCAACGTTTATTTGATCGACAAAAAAGTTAGAATATGTGTGTTTATTACAATTATTTGTGTTACACCGTTTGCAGGTGTGAAACTGCATGAAAATAGAAATTTTGCTATCAATCGAATGAAAATCGCTAATTTTCGGACGGGGCATGGCGCACTCTCTGTTTTAGCAATATAAAGTGGCCGCTTTTTTCCTCTTCAAAACAAGCTTTAATTCACTGTTTTTCCTCAACAAATAAAACTTTTAAAATTTTTATACTACGTGTTCTCTCATTGGGAACTAAATTAAAACTTCAATTAAAGTTATACTAAAGTTTTCTTCGAACAAAAATCATCCTAACACTTTTGGAGAGTCCTCTCTAGTCTAATGTGATTGATGCATATTTCAAATTGGAAGAGTTCTCTTTGATTTGAATAGTCTTAGACTAGCTTAAAAGAGTGTCCAATTTGACGTGAAAACTGTCCAATTTGATTTCAGAACTGTCCAACTCGACGTGAAATAATATATATCAACCGATATATTGACGTTTCTCTCTGACTTAACCGATCGTTGTGGATGTTGCGTCATTAGCTCAGACCTCGAGCTCAGACAATCTATATCAACGGATATCATGATATTTCTCTCTGACTTAATCGACCGGGGTGGGTGTTGCTTGATTATGACCCAGATCTATGAAGTCTGAAAGAGAAACGATAACACTACTTGAACGATCGATAATATTGGTTGATAATGATCGTCTGAACGTTCTGTCAACCCCTGCCACTCAGACTTCATCGATCGGAGTGGTTGTTGCGTGATTAGCTCTGAACTCAATCAAACAATCTAGCTCGTCTCGATTTGGAAGACTTTCGATTTCGTTTCAAAGCTGACAGGCCACATCAAAAGACTGAATCGCGCCATGCACTCAAAAAGTTCAACGCAGTGGGTGTCCCGCGATTATGATAGCCGACGGAAGGCCAACCAGGTAAAAGATGTTTCGATGGGCAGTCGATCCTACTATAGTCGCTATCCATTCTTGAGCGTTGCTATCGGTTCTCTGCAGACTTGATCGATCTGGGTGGGTGTTCCGTGATTATGATGGCCGACGGATGGTCGATGGCCTATGTTATACTTCGGCAACGAGTCGCCGACGTCGCAGGCGGCGTCGCCGGGAGCTCCTCTGATGGAGTCTTTTAATTATTGGTTGGTTCTTCATTCCCAGCACTGCCATCATCTCCACCGTACCTTGAGTTACCAAATGAAGAAGTGCAAAAACACCCGTCCGGCGGACACCACTAGTGTCATTTTTAATCTCAACGGTCTTTTATGGTTAGTCTCACAACCATTACCTAATGCTGTACGAAAATCCGTTCAGCTTGCTGGAACGCTGAGTGTTTGAAGAGGGAGTGGAGCTTAATCCTTACGTTCCCTTTCCCTTTGTCACCTTTCTTGCTTCTATGTCGCTCTCACCCGTTTTATTCGCGTTTTCTAGGCATTTTGGCGTTCTTGCCGAGCAAATAACGCAAAACAAAACTGTGAGGAAAACTGAAAACGTGAAGAGAACAGTGAAAAATTGCGAATAACTGATACTGAGCAGCCAAAATATGAAAGACGGCCTTGAAACAGAAAATACAAAACGGCTGTAGAGAAACTGATTCAAATAAGTAGTGTTTCCTCGCTTTCTCAATAGATACAGCAAACATCGCTTTTTCGGAATGCAACTTACACTAATTAAGAGTTAAATTTTCATGCGAATTCAGAAAACTCCGCGTAAATTTAATTTCAATGCGATTGAACGGAAAAGGCCTTTGCTAAACTTCAATAAAGAAATTTAAGGAAAATGCCGGTAAATTCGTTAGATCGCTAAATCATAGTCGTTAAATGCTCAATACTGGCCCGTACTTCTATTAGTACACTGCGCTCCAATGCACCCCCGACGACGTCGCCGACGCCACCACAGAATCAGTCGACGACGTCGCCGACGGTACCGACGACGTCTGTGGCAACATTGGCGTCGGCGACGCGTCGCCGAAGTATAACACAGGCCTATCAGGAAATCAGCCACCATGGTAAAGCTTCCACCAGACAATCAATATTAACCGATATTATTGATTGGTCAATCATTGTCTGGAAGACGCTTTTGATTTGGAAATTGTTCATTTTGTTCTCAAGAACACACCTACTTCGCGCGCTGGATTACTAAGCTACTTCTACCTGCCCAGATCCTCCGATTTTCAGCGGGGGCCAGAGCAGGTCAGCGAAGAATGTTGGGAGGACCTACACTTGATTCGACTACGTCTTCAATCAAATCTTGCTCCATGGTCCTCCATTTTCGGCAATGCTTTGACCAGTTTCCATACTACAGTATGCAGGGGAGAATAGTATTATTTGTCCTAAGTTACACTTTCCGAAATTCATCACGCCTCGTGGGATAAAGCACGACGACTGGACAGAAGCGTCAGACATTCGATTAGGCTTGACGAGCTGCAATAGGCTGTGAACAGAACCTTAGACGGAGCAGGAGTGCTGCTGACATTTTCGTGAGTGCTGCACTGGGATTGACTGATACTCAACAAGGCGTCAATCGATCTGTAGGAGGCGTTCGTTTCAACGTGCTCGACTTCGACGCTAGGGATGCTTCCTTACCCAGCGTTTGTTGCCGGCGAAGCCGGCGACCAGCGCTGGGTGAGGAATCATCCCTAGCTAGGTTTGGGCTGCGTTCCTAGCGTGGCCCGCCATACCCGAAGCCGGCAAGCCTGGCGTGGCCCGCACGTCCAGCGTACGGCGCCGGCGAAGCCGGCGACGGACGCTGGATGAGGAAGCATCCCTAGCTAGGTTTGGGCTGCGTTCCTAGCGTGGCCCGCCATACCCGAAGCCGGCAAGCCTGGCGTGGCCCGCACGTCCAGCGTACGGCGCCGGCGAAGCCGGCGACGGACGCTGGATGAGGAAGCATCCCTAGCTAGGTTTGGGCTGCGTGCCTAGCGTGGCCCGCCATACCCGAAGCCGGCGAAGCCGGCAAGCCTGGCGTGGCCCGCACGTCCAGCGTACGGCGCCGGCGAAGCCCGCGACGGACGCTGGATGAGGAAGCATCCCTAGCTAGGTTTGGGCTGCGTTCCTAGCGTGGCCCGCCATACCCGAAGCCGGCAAGCCTGGCGTGGCCCGCACGTCCAGCGTACGGCGCCGGCGAAGCCCGCGACGGACGCTGGATGAAGAATCATCCCTAGCTAGCTTTGGGCTGCGTTCCTAGCGTGGCCCGCCATACCCGAAGCCGGCGAAGCCGGCAAGCCTGGCCTGGCCCGCACGTCCAGCGTACGGCGCCGGCGAAGCCGGCGACGGACGCTGGTAATAGGATAATAAATTCGTTTCCTAGACGAAGCTGCAGTGCACATTCAAGTGATTCATTCGCATCAATGGTGGCAGCGACGCGATGGCCGAGTGGATATCGAGGCGGACTTACGAGAGGGGTTGGAGGGGTTGAGGGTTCAATTCCAGGGGTGTCTATGCAATTTGCTCTGTGGAGTGCTCCCTTTTTGCTAACAAATAGTACATCTTGGCTACGGTAGGTTACCGTGTTATTGGCTAGTGGTGAATAAGGGTGACGAAGTCATGACTGCCAATGTTGCCCAAACTTCGCCTATGGGAATTATTTAAGCTGCTGACCGCGAATCTGTCACTCTTTTTCTAAATTATCACTTTGCTTGCACTACTTTCCATCGAAGGTTGAAGTGGAAGGTTGGAAAATAAGTTTGACCACATTGGAGAAGAAACCGATCCAGCTAATGTAGATAGCTTTACATACCCGTATTTACCGTAACCTGGTGTAATATTCCGAAATTTTAAAAACAGGTATCATATCCGTGGTTGGCACCTCAAATAACTCCCGTGGGCGATGTTTGGGCGAAATTGTTTCTTTCGTCCTCTCCTCGACCTCTGGAGTCGTGAAAGGCAGCAGTGCCGGTTATTCCGAGTACACCCCTTTACTTACACATACCCATCGTAACCTTCTGTCATTCATCGTTTCAACGAAAATGGTTGCCAGATTGGTGATCTGCATCCCAGATAACCCCATAGATGAATTTGGGACGAAAAATCTTTTTCGATCTCCAGAGTTGAGGGAGTGAGTGCAAGTGGTCATAGCTGCAATGCCCCGACCCGTCTACTGTAAGAGTAGTCAGGAAAAAATACACAGCTAGATAAATACCATGAGGTGAATAAAATATGCTCTACTTGGTAACAGTGAACTGAAATAGTGAAAGCTAGAATAAAAAGCAGTCTGTAAAGAAATCCGAAGAACGATGAACGTGTCTTGATGATGGGGCAACTCAATACTTGTCGATCGTGTTCAGAAATAAGACGACAGCAAGCAACACTTCCAAAACGAATTGAGAACATTCGAAAGAGGTCATGTGGGGGTAGCATCTAACGAGAGCTTCCTCAGCGAGACAAGCGTGGTTTGATGGACGCTCGACATCACCCCACACGACAAAACTAGCTTCTTTACATCTGACAACAGGATTGCAAGCGGGGTTAGGAAGCGAAGAAGATATCCTACCAAAGCCAAGATGTACTCTTTATTAGCCAAAAACGGAGCATTCCACAAAGCAAATCGCATAGACACCCCTGGAATCGAACCCTCGACCCCCTCCCGTAAGTCCGCCGCGCTATCCACTCGGTCTCCCAGTCGCTGCCACCAACGTTGCAAATGGATCACTTGAATGTACACTGCAGCTTCCTCTAGGAAACGTAGGAATTTATTATATTGCTATAATCTAACTTGAATTTGAGCTCCAAACCTTTTGTAAGTTAAGTTCTGAGCACGACAGTGGCATTCCAGGTGTCACTTTTGCATTATCAATCCGCCCTGAAGTGATACCTTTTTTTGCCATTTTTGGACCACCCAAAGGCATTTAGCAAAAACGAAACACAGCTGTGTGATCCTCGTCCGATGCCTTACAAGACCATATAGGTCTCGTTCAGAATCTCCGGACCGAGTTCACTGACCTTCCTCGTTAGTGTTCCTGCAAATCAAAAACAGCATGGAGAAAGCTTTCCGAACTATAGTATCAATGTGATTTTCAAAGGTTAATTCACTATACAGATGAACTCCAAGATCGCAAACCTCGGATATAGAGGTGAGAGTGCAATTATTGAAACAGTACTCGTTATTTTCTGAATCTCCAATACGGAAGACTGACGTTTTGAAAAAGATTAACAAGAATTTGCTCAGTATTAGCCCACTCCACCATATTATTGACGAACTGGGACAAGGCTTGAGAGACCTGAGCTTTATTGTCAACATTATAGATTCCTAAACCTTTATATCATTGGCATACACTTGGATCTTCACACGAAAGTCTGTAACTAAACTCGCAGGAAGGTCGGAAGTGAACGCGATGAAGAAAATTTGGACAATACCCCTCCCTGAGGCACTCCACTTTTACAATCACAGCTGCTTGAGAAAGAATATCCTACACTAATACGCATACACCCTCCACTCAAATAGGAGTGAATCCATTTTAAAAGAGACCCTCTGATACCCAGCTGATGGAGCTTTCCAAGAAGTTTCATATAATACACCTTGTCAAAAAATGATATACACTGAGTCCACATTGTTTATTGCAAGATTCCAATCGAAAACATAGTCCGAGAGCTGCGTGGCTGTACAGGCGCTAGGGGTAAACGTTGCTCGGAATGAATGCATCTGTTTCTGGGTAGATATGTCATCAATTTATCTCGGATAATTTTTTATAACCTTGTAGGAGTAATGCTCATCGACCGGAAGGAAGAGAGAAGTACGGATCTCGGTCACTTTGGAATTGCCGTGATAAAGGACTCCTTCCAAATTTGGGGAAACTCACTATAAATCAAAGAAATATTGAAAATCATCGCTAACGGTTTACAAAGTGATTGGGCACATTTCTTAAAAACGATTTGGGGAATGCCGTTGAATGGTACTGTTGTAGAACATTTCAACTACATCAATACCGTTAGCACGTCTTTTGGCTGTATAATTACCTCATTTACGCTATCCGATTCCATCCTATCAAACGATTCTGAGTGCTCCATCAAACTAAAAGGATTAGTTTCTTCCGCATCTGAAGAGTAAACCGAAGCGAAATAACTTGCGAGTGCATCAGGTTCTGCGCTTCATCAGTATAAAGAACATCAGTTTCATCTTTAAGAATGGGTAACTCCGGATGAGTTTTTAGCTTAGCCCGCATATAAGAAGACTGAGCCTTTTTGTTGTGTGTTATGAAGGCGAGCTTTTCCCGCTAGGCTAAAAACCTTCCAGGTGACGATCCAATTCTTGACACACATTCTATCGATGGTCCGAGAGAGGATTTTGTAGCAAGTTGAAAAGACGATCAATTAAATTGAAAATTGGTTTTCGGACAATGCCTCACGAAGGACTTTATAAAATAAACGGTACTTATCTGGATAGACCGGAGAAGATAACACGACAGAATCTCTTGTATAAATCGTCAATGTTTTCGTATCCTTGAAAAATTGTCCACCAATTTATGGAATGAAAGTACATCTCTAAACCAAAATAGCCCGCCTTACCAAAATTTAGAGCAGGAAAGTTTCCTGGATTTAGCATAGGCATAAAATTTCCAAGGCAACCACATTGTGGTCAGATGATGCAAAGGCGTCACCCCGAGTAGGTTTCTTCACTTGTTGGACCAAGCCACAACACTCAAAAAATTCCACTAATTTCATCAGGCACTGACTACGTGGTTTAGAACATTGAGCCCAATCACGCACTCACCATTTAGTCGAAATAAGCACCGTTTGAATCAGCACACCTGTGCCAAAGGGCTCAGCAGGATACTATTTCAACGGTAGGTCGGAACGGCGCAAGTGTTGTATATGGGCAGAACCGCCCTTTCCTGGGAAGTAACAAACTGCAGGTATCTCGACCCAAATACAACTCTGCGCAGAGTTAGGGGCGACGGAAGTCGCGTGTTGGCGCCCTGTTGATTCACGTGCTCCACAGTTGACGGGCGCGCACGGGATGAGGGCTCGTATCGCGACTCAGCGCAGTGCACAGGTGGCGTAGTAGGGAAGCGCTCGGGCTCGTGATCGAGGGGTCGGGGGTTTGGATCCAGCAGACTGCGTTTGTTTTGCACTTTTGCAAAATCCATGTTTATCATATAGGTAATCCACCTAGGGGTATTATAGTGTGTTATAGAGCATGTTTACATATAACATATGCTTCAAACTACAGATTAGCCAAAATGTTCACCTCTGCGTGTCACTTATTTTAAGCCTATTTTGTGTGAAGCTGTAGTTATGTAACGATAGATATTTTGTGGCACTAGCTAAAAGCTCCGACTCCACCGACAAGACTTCGGTCAAAAAAATTTTTTCGCTGAAGCTTTGTCTAGGGGGTTATTTGAGGTGCTAATCACGAATCTGACATCCGTTTTTCACGATTCTTTCTCCACCTGCCATCACCGGCAGAAACTTTAAGAATGTAATCCTGTGCCTTCCTGTATCTATATTATCCAGCTAAATCGTGAAGAACGGATATCAGATTCGTGATCAGCACCCCAAACAACTCCCCTAGACGAAATTTAAGCGAAATCGGTGACCCTGCCTGGACCACCCTTGTTAACGGTATGGGTGACCTCCGACCGAATCGTGAAAAACGGATGTCAGATTCGTGATGAGCACCCCAAATAACCCCCCCCCCCCCCTAGATGCAGTTTCAGCGAAATCGGTGACCCTGCCTGAACCACCCTTGTTAACGGTATGGGTGGTACGTTATATGTAAACATGCTCTATAACACACTATAATACCCCTAGGTGGATTACCTATATGATAAACATGGATTTTGCAGAAGCGCAAAACAAACTAAGTGTGCGGGATCCAAAACCCGACCCCTCGTTCACGATCCCGAGCGCTTCCCTGCTACGCCACCTGCGCACTGCAATGAGTCGCGATACGAGTCCTCATCCCGCGCGCGCACGTCAGCTGTCATCATCATCATCATTTTCAGTAGCGTTTGTCCCGCTTGGTGGCGGGGTCCGCTCTTCTGGTGTGGTGACGCCATTTCTCCCGATCAAATGCTTGATCGGGATGCACACCAGCTATCTTTAAGTCCAAGTGCAACGTGTCTAGCCAACGTTGCTTCGGGCGTCCTCTGGGCCGTTTTCCCGGGAATTCAAGATTCAGGCCAATCTTACAGACGGTGTCGTCGTTAGCGCGAAGGACGTGGCCATACCATCGTAGACGAGCTTCGCGCAACTTGTCGGCTATCGGGACTACACCGAACCTCTGTCGTATGTGTCATTGCGAACGCGGTCCAATCGCGTTACTCCGGCCGTCCACCTTAACGTCTTCGTCTCCATTACACTGAGGCGGCTTTCAATTTCCTTCGTCACGGGCCAGCACTCAGCTATGTCGCTACTGGGCGGACGACTGTTCTATAAACCTTCGACTTGAGGTACTCGGGTATTGTCTTATCGCAGAGAACCCCAGTCAGCGACCGCCATTTGGACCAGGCTGCACTTACGCGCGCATTCACCTCCAACTTTAGGCTGCCATCGGGCGTAACTGTTGATCCGAGATACTTGAAAGCTGTGACTCGTGAGAGCTCAGTAGCACTGATCTTGATAGATCCGAGCTCATTCACATCCGTTAGGCACTTTCTTCTCAGCAACAACCTGATTGAAAAACTCTGTCATCCAGTCGGCAGGGCACCAACCCTTCGACTTCCACAGGTCGGCCGACAGGTCATCTGGACCAGTGGCCTTGCCGGACGTCATCTTCTTCAGGGCTGCTTCAGTTTCGCTCACTGTGATCTTCTGAACAGGACCGTATACAGGTGAAGCAAAAGGAACGGCAGGATGTTCAAATTCTACATTCGAGATTTCCTCGAAGTAGTCGCGCCATCGCTTCACAGCCCTTTTACGATCCATCAGAAGATGGCCGTTCTCATCGTTAATGCCAAAGAACTTTTCGATATCTTCTGCTTGGCGACAGCGAGCCTTGGCGAGTCGGTAAAGATAGCGCTCACCATCGCGCGTTTCCAGTTTTTCGCTGACTTCAGCGTAGTATGCGGCTTTAGCAGCAGCCACGCCTTCTTTGCCGCTTTCCTCGCTTCTCGATAATTCCGCCAATTACAGACTGTTTTGTCACCGATAAATACGTGATACAGCCGTTTCTTTTCCCTAACCTTCTCTCTGACATCGTCAGTCCACAGCCAGGCCTGCTTGTCGATCCAACGCCGTAGGCTTCGTTGTGCCGAGTTCGAGGCGTGCAGTCCGGGTTACCGCATCGGTAGCCTCTTTCCAGGTTTCGTCGACAGTTGTTACCGTCGGCAACCGAATGCGAGAGATAACAGCTGCTTCCTTCTCCTTCAATCGCCACCATTTAATTCTAGCCGCCCTGCACCGCTCGACACGTTTACACCTCGGAGGTGTGATCTTCAGCGAGCAGATCAGTGGACGGTGTTGCGTGGCAACCGTCTCATACGGCACGGTCTTCGCGTTTGTGACAAGGCCTTGGTCGACGTCTAACAAGGACATAGTCAATCTGCGTTTTGGCGTTCCCGCTTTCGAAATTTGGTATTCACGATGGTGAGGTCATGTGAGTCTGCATACTCAAGTATACGCTCACCATCGGCGTTGCGTGACCCATAGCCAAAGCCACCATGACAGCTGTAACCGTCTTTCGCTGCTCTGACGTGACCATTAAGGTCACCTGCCACAACAACCATATCTTCTGACGGCACTTCCGCTGTCTCCTCATCAAGCAGGGACCAGAACTCGTCCTTGGTTTGCTCGGAGCAACCTGTCTGCGGAGCATACGCGGAAAAGAAATGACATCGTCGCTCTTCTACGGCGACCACAATCTTCATCAAGCGCTCATCGAAACGTTCTACGCTTGCAATCGCGTCACGGAAACGCTCGGAGACGATCATACCGACACCACTGGTGGTCCTGGGACTGCCACACAGAACGGCCTTGAAGCCGCGGCCAATGTCCCTCGACTTGCAGCAGGACCACCTCGTCTCCTGCACCGCACAGAAATCTATCTTTCTTCCCTCCAGTGCTTCTAACAGCTCGCACGAGCGGCCCGTCAACGTACCCACATTCAACGTTGCTACGCGGGTCTTGCCTACGTTGCGGGACTTTCGGACTAGCTCAGTTGCCCCCCGATGCCGTCCTCGCATCAGGGACCCTCGCATGCTTCTCACACTCGCTGGGCTTTGCGAGTGCGCGTCGGCTCCCGCGGACGCCGTAGCATTATCTCGAGAACTCTGTAACGTCATCAACCATATGATGTGACACAGAATGTTCGTTGGCCGGCCTGTCACTAGGGCGTGTCGCCTGCATTCGATTGTCCGTGATTGGCTCGGCTTGCAAAAGCAAACAGTTTCCAGTGGCACCACGTGGAGGGACGAACATCGCCACCGCGCGCACGTCAGCTGTGGAGCACGTGAATCAACATGGCGCCAACACGCGACTTTCGTCGTACCTAACTCTGCGCTGAGTTGTATTGGGGTCGAGATACCTGCAGTTTGTTACTTCCCAGGGAGAGACGGTTCTGCCTATATACAACACTTGCGCCGTTCCGTCCTACCGTTGAGATAGTATCCTGGTCAGTCGACTTATTCCACCAGCGAGAAAAATAGGTGATCGAAATTCGACAAAATTCACGAATGCTGTTTTGGCTTGGTCCTGATTGGTGAAGGTTTGTCAGCGAAGAAGTTTTGAAAATGTTTGAAAAGGTGGTTGGTGAGAGGTGTGGAGAATATGGTGGGTGAGGCAGAACTTCTACCCTTGATGCGTCCAATTTCCGAATAGTGATTTGTGAAACGTGTGGGCGGGCGTTATCGTGCAAAACAATCGGGCCTCTTCTGATGACCAACGCTGGCTGAAGCTGATGCAATTTTCGGTGCATTTCGTCGATTTCCTTACAGTAGGACTCTGCTGTGATCGTTTGGCCTGGTACCAAAAAGCTGTAATGGATCATACCTGCCGCCGACCACCACACAGTGGTCGTTACCTTTTTCTGGTGGACGTTCGCCTTCGGAAAATGCCTAGGGAGATCGTCAGCTCCAACCACTGTCCGGAAAGTTTCCTGTCATCATGCAGGATCCACTTTTCATCACAGTGGTCACTCGATCTAAAAACGGGCCAGTTTTAACACATTTGCTTTAGCCTGGAGCGGCTGGTAGAGAGGCAATATGTTGTTACAGGATGATTTGTTGCGATTAGAACTCTTGCGCCTGGCGGGACTCGAACTCGCATCTTCTGCTTTCCGGGCAGCGGTGTTCGTGTGTTAAAGCATTGTTACTGGTTAGGTCTTCAGCTTAACCGGTTCCATGCTGATATCAGCGGCCGGCCCATCCCCGGGTGCTGACAGACCTCGAGGATATCGGGGATGTTACGAGCGGTCAAACAGCGCCGGTGGTGTAAGGCGAACATCGCTGCCCGCAAAGCAGAAAATGCGAGTCCGAGTCCCGCCTGGCGCAAGAGTTTTGACCGCAACAATACATCCTGTAACAACGGGCCAGTTTTGTTGCGTGAAAGTAGGGAAGACCAAATCTCGAATCGTGACAATTTTCGCCGCTCACTCAACTCGTGAGGCTTTTCGATCCTTTTCACCTTCCCAAGGAGTTTCAAAGCATCTGCGACAGCAGTTTTACTGACGTTTGGTTCTTCCACGATCCCGCGAGCGGTTTGGGATGGTTCAGCTTCCACCAATTCCTTCAACCAGAATTGCTCTAGGTTGGCCGCCACGGGGGTCACCTTCGAGGTTGAAATCTCCGGTCCAAAATTTTCTGAACCACTGGCGCACAGTGCTTTCTCCAACACTATTAGGCCCCCACACCTGGTTGATTTGCTGTCTCGGCTGCGGATTGTCCCAATTTGAAGCCAAAATAAATTGTCGTTCGGAATTGCTCTTTCGACATACTTCAGTAAGCCCTTAAAGAACAGAAGTATAAAACATCGTTGAAACATAGGTTATTTAGTCCGATAGAGCAAAAAAATTCTGGACAGAAAGTAGCATTAATGCGCAATGCAAGTTGAATTTTTATTTAATAATAGACGAATGAAGAATAGTGACACAAAACGCTGAGAACTTTCCGGACAAGCTAATACTAGGTTGTCGGAAAGAGCCTGTAACAAAAATGTCAAGCCATTTTCAAGATTTAACAAAACCTGTTACGGCTTGGCTAAATGCCGCAAGCTTATAGCCCGAATATTCTATTGTAGAATATAATGCCATACACTCTAGAATATTCTAGAATATTACTAAAAGTGGTCTCGCGTTGAGTAGCCCGCGATCTCCGTCACTCGGACCGTTTTGCGACTCAGCATCGCTCAATCTCTCCTTCTCCGCTTTCTAGGGACCGTGGTAGCGGGAAATGCGTTCTGCGCCTTCTACGTCGACCAAACCAAGAAGGCCCTCAAGAAGCCACCTCTGATGCAGTCAAAGTCCGACATCCACCAGAAGAAGGCAATGCTGTGCTGTTGGTGGAACCCCCAAGGAGTGCTCTACCACGAGTTCTTTGAAGCCGGCACTGCAGTGACTGCGAACATCTACGCTATCCAACTGCAACAGTTGAGTGAGGCCACGCAACGGAAACGGCCATGACGGAATGATGTTCGTTCGCTTCACGACAATGCTCGGCCACATGTTGCAATGGTGTCTCGCCAAAAGCTTCAGAAAACTTGAACTCGGAAAGATTGCGCACGGCGCGGTGTTATCTGTCATGGCACCACATCAGAACATTAGAAGAAACTACGCTAAATCGAAGTGAGAATGAGCTACTACATAGAGGAATCGTAAATCGTAAAAAAAGCTAAAAAAAATCGCTGCAAATCGTAAAATCGTAAATCGTAATTACATTGTCATTCCCTGGCAAGGTTCGCTCACATTTAACGAAGCTGATGGTACCAAGTAACAATACGAAACGAAGCAGACTTTCTATAATCGCTTATTTACGTATTCCGTAATAACGCCTTTCGGTATAGGTGTGACAGGTTGACAAAGTAGGAGTTTCTGTGTCGTCAAGGGCTGTATGCTCGTCTACCCCGAGTCTTCCCTGATGGGGGATTGGGTCGTGATAATAAATGCTGTTGGTTGGGTTTTGCCCCTGACGGGGAACACCAGCATACGACCCCTAAAGAACGTGAAAACGTTCCTTGACTGTTCACGTACCCCACAGCACATAAGCTAAGAGCATACGTCTCGCAGTAGAAAGAAATCTTCTAATAGGGTAAATGTATCAATAAACATTCACAAGAAAATTAGTTGGTTCGGTTTAGCTACACAGAGCAGCAACCAAACACATTCCAGGCAATCAAGGTGTCGATTGTACTCGCCCTCTCTCAACGGCACGCTCATTCGATAGGCCTGATTAGCTGGCGCGTTCCCACCTAGCAGTGCTGCTCACTTTCACGTCTAGTACCTCTCACTATATGTTTCATTTTGGAACTAATAGCGCAGTCGAGTAGACACCAGCGGCCGGGTTCATGAAGCGGTGGGAGCGGGAGATATGCGATATCACCTCTCGCCCCTCTCTCCCGCCTTGCTCTCTTACCTGGTCGCTTCCCGTGGGAAGCCGGGAAGATTCCCGGGAACGTTCATGAATCCGGCTACAGCTGTCAGCTCAATCAAGGTCTCAGGCCAACTAAGAGTGAGCCATCCCAAACAGAGTTGGGTTGTTCAACGTTGTCCCTCATCATTTATAGCTTTATTTTTATTGTCATTATTTTATATACCAATTTTTAGTTCTGTTTAGTGGCAGAATTGCGTTGAGTGCTGCAACTTTATTCTCAATAAAGTAGACGGTTTAAGAGAGTTACAATCGGTCCAATTTAATAGCCAAAATGGTCGGAATTAAAAACGGGCATTTTCCGGTCGTCCTGCTGTACTAAAGGACTGTCCGGACTACTGAACATAGTTGCACTGATTAGGGGAGAGGAGTGTTAGCAGGGCAGTGGTTTCCTATCCGGTAACAAGAGTTGGCGATAAAAAAAGTGAGGGTGGCCGCTGCGATGTTTGCTCGTGAACAACTTGTTCGATTTGTCTAGCTGAATCCTTCTCACAACACCGATCAGCTGTGTCAGCCAAACTGTATATCAGTGGAAGAGAGAAGCAGGGGTCTATACACGCGCTCATCAATCGCATACAGATGCATTCTCATCGCCCGCGACGGACACATTCATTATGAAGGTTCCTTAGTTTCCCTTGTTCTTCAGTCGTGTTGCTTGCAAAAATCCTCACGAGGAACACCTCCGCGGTGTTTCGGCATCGAGACTGTAATAATGCGAAAGCCATCCACCCAACAGCAGCCTAGCTCAAACCCTTCCTTCATGAAGGACCTGCGCTACTCATTGCACACTCTCACCATTAAGGCAACCGTGGGTGACTTTTCGGAGGCTCCAGGACAGTGCTCCAACACCACAGAGGCTGCGGCCGGCGCCGGCGTGAAGGAAGGGAGGGCGTCTCCGGGATTCAACAGCTGCCCACCGCGATATTGCCTGTCCCTGAGCCAACGATGACTTCCCTTCTCCGACGAGTTTTTGTGGGAGCGATTGTCGGAAGGTCCTGAGCACGAATCGATCAAGACAGGAGACTTTGGTGGCAGAATTTTAACTGAGCGATCCATCCTAATCATATCGACAATAGAAAATCTTGTTCTTTTTTTTATGATACACGGGGTTTAAATTTCATAGGGTGCAATGTCGCTTTTTGTTGATGTTTCCTTGGGATGGAGAAAATTATCTCTAAGAAAAGTCTATCGTACATCCTTCGCTTGCAACTCTGTCATCGGTTTGAAGAGCACTTCGAAAAAAATTTACTGAAAGCACTTAAGTGGTCGTCAGTAATTAACGCTCGACATTTTGTATAATACAATTTCAAAGCACAATTTCAGATGCAGATAGCACTCTTTGAGGCAGGGAATTGTGCCGTGTCCATGACGTTCTAAAAAAATCTGCGTAAATGGAACAGTGATGATTGGAACACTGCCGCCAGAAAATCCTTATTTTGAACTCATTATTCGAAAGTCAAGCGATCATTATTCGAAGCCATAAAGGATTTTGTTGCTTTCTCAAAACACGTTTTGTTCAGTGAATTCTCTTCAGTTTCTCTTCAGTAAGGCTGCTCCCGCGCTTTCACTTCTACACTCAACGTTGAGAGCGGCGCTGAGCAGCCACAATTCGGCATCGCCACTATTTCGGCGGTGGGCAATCGTACGGTTGGTTCTTAGGTCCGGCGGACTGCTACGGCCATTCGCTTGTTGAACACATCACCCAGGCAGGACCCAGCGCCCACTGTGGTGGGATTCCTGTTCTACAGTGCGACGAGCTTACTCGTTACGTGCAAGTTATGGGAGCCTTTGTTTCGATTTCGTACTGAAGAATCAGACCCGAGGAGCATCGCTGGAGGTATTCAGAAGCACGTCAGCGCACTGTTGACATTTTCTTTGCATTTTCGTCACAATCGAGACAGAAGATGCATTAGTGGCTGGACTGATAGGCTGGATTGATGCGCATGCTCAGCTTCTGTTTCGCGTTGATCCCGTTTTCCTGTCGGTTTTTATTTCTTCGCTAAAGCCGGCGAAGAAGTGCAGATGAGACTTAGGGAAGGAATGTGCCCGTATGATGAAGTTCGTGGCTCCGCAGAATGAACGGCGAAGGTATGAACTGGTGGCATCAATCAACTCGCTGTCAGCTGACGAAAATCGCCGCTGACACCGCGCCTGGCTGATGCGCGACTCGCGCGATTTCGGTGCATCGCTGGTGCTGGGCTGATCCATCTCCGCGCGGCCTCCTGCTCCCAAGAAATTTCAGTCCTCCCGGGCGCTGAACAGCGAGAAGTTCGAGGGAGCTGACTGGAGACATCGAATGGCCAGTAACGCATTTAGTCTGCCCGCAGCTTGACCTTAGACCGCAGAGCGCGCAGACTTCTCTAGATATCTTTTGACTTCAGAATTCTATTCATCGCAAAAATGCGACTGAAGATCTGCCGGAGATGAGCAAAACCAGGCCTAGAGGCACCCACTCGGTAAGAATGGAGCGGAAGCCCGAACACCGGAGCCAAATGCAATTCCCTCTATCAAATTACGTATTACCTTTCCGTTTTTGTGAGTCTATCTAACCTAGCGACGCAACCTTGCACACAGAACTGGGAAGAATGCCATGCAGAGCTCAACAGAATTGTATTTACTTATTTAAGGCACATTAGTTGTTCAGCTTAAGCATTGTAAGGAAACAAAGAATCAGCATAAAAGAAGGTAAATGTAGCCATCAGGCATGTAAGCAACACTTCACAAGCAGCACATTTTCACATACTTGATATCTGACATCTGACCAATCTTCTACAGGCCTGAGTATAGGATCTTCCTAGATCTTCGTACTTGCCCAGCAGTAGGTGGAATTCCTTGAGAATTCGATAAGTCATGAAGACTCGCCTGATTTGCGATTCAGCAGCTGAGACTCGAGGTTTCACTCTCATAGGTCTTGGCAGCATCCTGTCAAGAAATTTAGTTGGGTTACCGTATCTGCAGGAAATTTATACATCACGATAAAGTCAGCCAATTTTCTTCTAAAGGCCCGCACACTTTTGCGGCAACGCGGCACACGGAAGGCAGAAAAACCGCCTCGTGAGCGGCAAAACCGCCGACTAGGAGACACTCATGCTCAGCCTTGCGGCTCTACTCCATCGCCAATGCGGCTTCATTATCATTATCATCATCACATCATTATCACTTTCGATGGCAAAGTGGCTCGTGCGGCAATAATGCCTTGAATAATTATTGCCACAACCGCGTTGGCGGCACATCAGCTACTAGCTCTGCGTCTCCGCCCTATACCTATGGATGCTGATAGTTATGGATAGGGCTGCCGCGTTTACGCAAAAGTGTGCGGAGGACTCAACCTTCAGTGAAGCAAGGCTAGAGAGCGCAGCCCGTTGAGGACCGCTTGGAATAGAGCTGTGATCCGCTGGGAGGCATTTGCTATCACTAGAAAACTATTTTTTCAGGAAATGTGGGATTGATCATGATACTATTTCCAAAAGTGAAGTAAGAAACAAACGACTTGGAATACAGACACTTTCACTCAGACGAAGAATATACGACCTCGTAGTGGTTCACAAAATTCTCCAAGGGTTCTGTGGACTTGGAAAACGTGACCTCCTCGTGGTGAGACCATTTAGAAGGTGGAGGTCATGAACTTTCATTAAGTAGTACGATATCTTTAATTCGGCATAACTGTTTGTTAATAGAGCAAGTTCGGTTTATGTGAAACTTGACAAAAGCATAGTTATTTCATACAAGCTGAAGCCATTTATTGAGAATGCAATTCGATTCATAGGAAGTCTCGTAGTAATCTCATTGCGAACATGATCGACAGCTACTACTTTGATCCTTCACCAAGATGCGCTGATCGCCCTTCGGATAATTTTTTCTTCTTTCGTTAATTCTACTATTTGTGAGCAAAACTGGAATGTTTTATCCACCTTGCGTTATTGGTCTCATTTATGCCTATTTTTGTACCAACCCCCTCCTCTCTACTCTAAGCGGAGCGCTCCTTTACAGATATGAGCACAAGTCTCTTAGGACTACAGGGTCGAAAAAAATTTTCGCCAAGAATCGTCTACATGGGGGAAGGGTATTTGGGATAAAGGATAAAGGATAAAGGACGGCGTTACTCAATCCCTCTTGGGATGCGCCAGCGCATTCTACTTCTACGGGATGTCGTGGAGGCGACATGAATGCGTATTTGGCCATACAATGACTTGCGGTGGCCAGCCGATGAACAAGTCAGCGCTTTATCCTTCCCAGACAAGTCTGGTACCAATTCACCGACCCCGGAGGGATGGAAGGCTTGGTTGGCCTGGGCGGGAAATCCGAACCAGGAACCTGGTATCGGGTGCACGCGACAGTCGCGCCTCCTCCGACTGCGCTACACGCGCCCATACATGGGATACTGATCGCGAATCTGGAGTCTGCTTTTTGTCACGGTAGATTAAACTAGACTACGATACAAGTAGCCATATGTCACGGGCACAGAAAAGGTGGAGACAGGATAGCCGCACTCATCCTATTCGTCAAGGATTGCTATGGCGTGATGATCACGAATTTAGCATACGCTTTTGGTTTTCGAATTTTTTTAGTGCTATTTCCGGCTCAAAACGCGACATTAGAAATGAAGTGCGGCCATATGAACAAAACAGCGGTGAGGATGCAGTTTTTTCACAGTATCCGCATCTACTCTAACCGTCTTTAATCTGTCGTACCAGATCCTACCATATACATCCTACCATATACAATAAAGGAGGGTTTTCTGTCTGATCGTACTTCTTCGGAACATTGTAAACTTCGTGGACTCGATGGTTTAATCACCCAAGTTTGAAGAACGTCTCGACTTCTCTCTCCCAAGGGGAACGCCGGGAGGTGAGCAATCGCCGCTGCCGGGACAGGACACGTGAGGCATTGCGAAACATTGCGAAAAAAGTCGGCGCCGCGGCGCTGTCCGCGTACGCGTTGGGTGGCTTACTTACTTATTTACTTACTCCCCATTAGCAGGTTTGAGGACGGCCTCGAAGCCAGCGTCGCTGTGAGTGCCATGGAGTGGCGAGAATCACGGGCAATCTTCTGCCATGCCAAACGATCCAGAGCCACTTCTTCCGCACGCTCTAAACAAAAGCTTGGTTTACTCAAGTCATCTTGCACTTGCTTTATTCACGTCTTCCTCGGGGCAACTCGCTGGACTTTCCATCCGCTCGGTCTGGTCCTCCGCAATAATTTGTTAGGTATACGCTGAGCTGCCATTCGGTGAACATGTCCAAACCACCTCAGTCAGCGTTTCCGGATTTCGTATTCAGTGGTGGGCTGGTTGCAGCAGGACTTTCGTATATTTTCGTTCGTAATCCCATCGCGAAGTGAGACGTTTAGTATTCTTTTGAGGCACCTCATTTGGAAGACTTCTAGTTTCTGCAAGTCAGCTTTCAGAAGCACCCATGTTTCATCTCCATAAAGCAATATTGACATCACAATGGATCGAAACACTCTCATCTTTGTTGTCAGCGATACGTTGTGTCTCCTCCATAAGCACCATGTTAGTGAGCCGAAGGCCATCGCAGCCTTGCCAATCCTGCTGTGAATTTCCGTGGAACATGAGACTTTGTTCTGCTGTACTAGAGAGCCGAGGTATTTGAACTCTTCTACTTGTTCGATCTGGAAGTTGTTGAGGCAGAGCGTGCAGGGTGAGCAATCGGTTGTGAGCGCTTTTGTCTTTTCAGGGTTTATGGTCAGCCCGTAAGAAAGAGCTATAGCCGCAATCTTTTGAAGAGTTTCATTTGCCTCAGCATCACTGTCTGCGAAGATTGCACTATCGTCAGCGCGACATGAGGTCTGTAACGAATTGGTCTTTTCCAATTTGAACTCCTTGGGCGGGATTCATCAAAGTTACTGCAGTAACTTTAACGGAGAATTGTAAGCGAAAGCTCAGATAAGGCGGCTTATCGCTCACCATATCGCATGATAGGCCGTGTTATGTGAGCTTTCGCTTACAATTCTCCGTTAGGCCTATGTCATACCACCGCTCACCCCGAGCGAAGCCTAGTAGTAAGCTCCTATATCGATCGCGCGAAGCGATGAGTCGATATGGGAGTCTATCATTAGGCTTCGCTCGGGGTGAGCGATGGTATGACATAGGCCTTAAAGTTACTGCAGTAACTTTGATGAATCCGGCCCCTTGTCGTCCGCTAAACACATCCTATTATATAAAGCGGAGAGGTATGAATCACTGACGGTCAACGGGTGCAAACGCTGTCAACGGGTGCAAACGCTGTCAACGGGTGCTAACGCTGTCAACGGGTGCAAACGCTGTCAACGGGTGCAAACGCTGTGAACGGGTGCAAAGAGGTAAACAGTGGCAGGCAGCCACTGCTGCCGGTGGTGTTTACTACCACGAGGTGTTTACGACCATGACGCTTCCACTGCCGGGTGGTCACCAAAGGACGCCCACTTGATGAGATTTCGCAAGACGTCCCCACGACTATGACGAGCCGCCGCTGCCGGGTTCAGAGAACACGTGAAGCGTTGCGGAAGAGGTCTGCGCCGCGGCATGGCTCACACCTCATGACCTGCGATGGAAGCCGTCGATGCGCTGCACCGCTTGCTTCTGCTTTGCGCGTTCTTGCCAGTGTGTTCTTCTTCATCCACCTCCCTACACATTAGCACAGCATATGATGGCCTAAGGCGTTTCGACCGTGCACTTTCCGGGGTGGGTGTTGCATGATTTTCACGTCGAAATGAACACCTTTTAAATCAAATTGGACAGTTTTCAAACCTAATTGGACACTCTTCCAAGCTGCCCGGTGAACTCTGAAATCAAATTTAACGTCTTCCAAATCGAGACGAGCTTCTTACAGGTTAAACTGCAGGGTCTTCAAGATGGTTAGAATATTTATTTAATTTTTGAGAAAAAATTGCATCGAGGTACTGGATTGCGCCGTGCGCTCGAAAAGTTCAACGTAACGTTAGTTTGATGGACTCGCACGTAATCGGTCCGGGTGGGTGTTGTGTGATTACGATGGCCGACGCAAGGCCTATCAGGTAAATATTGGCTTCCCTTCAGATCTTATATCGATCGATATTATTGATCGTTTCACCTGTGTTATTGGTTCTCTCTCAGACTTAATCGATCGGGTGGGTATTGCGTGATTAGCTCAGATCGCGGTCGCACAACCTATCCCGTCTCGATTTGGAAGACATTCAATTTGATTCCAAAGTTCACAGGTCACAGCAAAAGACTGGATCGCGCCATGCACACAAAAAGTTCAACGCAACGTTTATTTGATCGACAAAAAAGTTAGAATATGTGTGTTTATTACAATTATTTGTGTTACACCGTTTGCAGGTGTGAAACTGCATGAAAACAGAAATTTTGCTATCAATCGAATGAAAATCGCTAATTTTCGGACGGGGCATGGCGCATTCTCTGTTTTAGCAATATAAAGTGGCCGCTTTTCTGCTCTTCAAAACAAGCTTTAGTTCACTGTTTTTCCTCAACAAATAAAACTTTTAAAATTTTCATACTACGTGTTCTCTCATTTGGAACTAAATTAAAACTTCAATTAAAGTTATACTAAAGTTTTCTTCGAACAAAAATTATCCTAACGCTTTTGGAGAGTCCTCTCTAGTCTAATGTGAATGATGCATATTTCAAATTGGAAGAGTTCTCTTTGATTTGAATAGTCTTAGACTAGCTTAAAAGAGTGTCCAATTTGACGTGAAAACTGTCCAATTTGATTTCAGAACTGTCCAACTCGACGTGAAGATAATATATATATATATATATATCAACCGATATATTGACGTTTCTCTCTGACTTAACCGATCGTTGTGGATGTTGCGTCATTAGCTCAGACCTCGAGCTCAGACAATCTATATCAACGGATATATTAATATTTCTCTCTGACTTAATCTACCGGGGTGGGTGTTGCTTGATTAGGGTCCAGATCTATGAAGTCTGAGAGAGAAACGATAGCACTACTAAAACGATCGATAATATTGATTGATAATGATCGTCTGAACGTTCTGTCAACCACTGCCACTCAGACTTCATCGATCGGAGTGGTTGTTGCGTGATTAGCTCAGAACTCAATCAAACAATCTAGCTCGTCTCGATTTGGAAGACTTTCGATTTCATTTCAAAGCTGACAGGCCACATCAAAAGACTGAATCGCGCCATGCACTCAAAAAGTTCAACGCAGTGGGTGTCCCGCGATTATTATAGCCGACGGAAGGCCAACCAGGTAAAAGATGTTTCGATGGGCAGTCGATCCTACTATAGTCGCTATCCATTTTTGAGCGTTGGTATCGGTTCTCTGCAGACTTCATCGATCTGGGTAGGTGATCCGTGATTATGATGGCCGACGGATGGTCGATGGTCTATGTTATACTTCGGCAACGAGTCGCCGACGTCGCAGGCGGCGTCGCCGGGAACTCCTCTGATGGAGTCTTTTGATTATTGGTTGGTTCTTCATTCCCAGCACTGCCATCATCTCCACTGTACCTTGAGTTACTAAATGGAGAAGTACAAAAACACCCGTCCGGCGGACACCACTAGTGTCATTTTTGATCTCAACGGTCTTTTATGGTTAGTCTCACAACCATTACCTAATGCTGTACGAAAATCCGTTCAGCTTGCTGGAACGCTGAGTGTTTGAAGAGGGAGTGCGAGCCTAACGTTACCTTACGTTCCCTTTCCCTTTGTCACCCTTCTTGCTTCTCTGTCGTTCTCACCCGTTTTATTCGCGTTTTCTAGGCATTTTGGCTTTCTTGCCGAGCAAATAACGCAAAACAAAACTGTGAAGAAAACTGAAAACATGAAGAGAACAGTGAAGAATTGCGAATTAACTGATACTGAGCAGCCAAAATATGAAAGACGGCCTTGAAACAGAAATATACAAAACGGCTGTAGAGAAACTGATTCAAATAAGTAGTGTTTCCTCGCTTTCTCAAAAGATACAGCAAACATCGCTTTTTCGAAATGCAACTTACACTAATTAAGAGTTAAATTTTCATGCGAATTCAGAAAATTCTGCGTAAATTTAATTTCAATGCGATTGAACGGAAAAGGCCTTTGCTAAACTTCAATAAAGAAATTAAACGAAAATGCCGGTAAATTCGTTAGATCGCTAAATCATAGTCGTTAAATGCTCAATGCTGGCCCGTACTTCTATTAGTACACTGCGCTCCAATGCTCCCCCGACGACGTCGCCGACGCCACCACAGAATCTGTCGACGGCGTTGCCGACGGTACCGACGACGTCTGTGGCAACAATGGCGTCGGCGACTCGTCGCCGAACTATAACACAGGCCGATCAGGAAATCAGCCACCATGGTAAAGCTTCCACCAGACAATCAATATTAACCGATATTATTGATTGGTCAATCATTGTCTGGAAGACGCTTTTGATTTGGAATTTGTTCACTTTGTTCTCAAGAACATACCTACTTCGCGCGCTGGATTACTAAGCTACTTCTACCTGCCCAGATCCTCCGATTTTCAGCGAGGACCAGAGCAGGTCCGCGAAGAATGTTGGGAAGACCTACACTTGATTCGAATACGCCTTCAATCAAGTCTTGCTCCTGGGTCCTCCATTTTCGGCAATGCTTTGACCAGTTTCCATACCACAGTATGCAGGGGAGGATAGTATTTTTTGTCCTAAGTTACACTTTCCGAAATTCATCACGCCTCTTGGGATAAAGCACGACGACTGGACAGAAACGTGAGACATTCGATTAGGCTTGACGAGCTGCAATGTGCTGTGAACAGAATCCTAGACGGAGCAGGAGTGCTGCTGACATTTTCGTGAGTGCTGCACTGGGATTGACTGATACTCAACAAGGCGTCAATCAATCTGTAGGAGGCGTTCGTTTCAACGTGTTCGACTTCGACGCTAGGGATGCTTCCTTACCCAGCGTTGGTTGCCGGCGAAGCCGGCGACCGGCGCTGGGTGAGGAAGCATCCCTAGCTAGGTTTGGGCTGCGTTCCTAGCGTGGCCCGCCATACTTGAAGCCGGCGAAGCCGGCAAGCCTGGCGTGGCCCGCACGTCCAGCGTACGGCGCCGGCGAAGCCGGCGACGGACGCTGGATGAGGAAGCATCCCTAGCTAGCCCGCCATACCCGAAGCCGGCGAAGCCGGCAAGCCTGGCGTGGCCCGCACGTCCAGCGTACGGCGCCGGCGACGGACGCTGGCCTAGCTAGGTTTGGGCTGCGTTCCTAGCGTGGCCCGCCATACCCGAAGCCGGCGAAGCCGGCAAGCCTGGCGTGGCCCGCACGTCCAGCGTACGGCGCCGGCGAAGCCGGCGACGGACGCTGGATGAGGAAGCATCCCTAGCTAGCCCGCCATACCCGAAGCCGGCGAAGCCGGCAAGCCTGGCGTGGCCCGCACGTCCAGCGTACGGCGCCGGCGAAGCCGGCGACGGACGCTGGATGAGGAAGCATCCCTAGCTAGGTTTGGGCTGCGTTCCTAGCGTGGCCCGCCATACTTGAAGCCGGCGAAGCCGGCAAGCCTGGCGTGGCCCGCACGTCCAGCGTACGGCGCCGGCGAAGCCGGCGACGGACGCTGGATGAGGAAGCATCCCTAGCTAGCCCGCCATACCCGAAGCCGGCGAAGCCGGCAAGCCTGGCGTGGCCCGCACGTCCAGCGTACGGCGCCGGCGACGGACGCTGGCCTAGCTAGGTTTGGGCTGCGTTCCTAGCGTGGCCCGCCATACCCGAAGCCGGCGAAGCCGGCAAGCCTGGCGTGGCCCGCACGTCCAGCGTACGGCGCCGGCGAAGCCGGCGACGGACGCTGGATGAGGAAGCATCCCTAGCTAGCCCGCCATACCCGAAGCCGGCGAAGCCGGCAAGCCTGGCGTGGCCCGCACGTCCAGCGTACGGCGCCGGCGAAGCCGGCGACGGACGCTGGATGAGGAAGCATCCCTAGCTAGGTTTGGGCTGCGTTCCTAGCGTGGCCCGCCATACTTGAAGCCGGCGAAGCCGGCAAGCCTGGCGTGGCCCGCACGTCCAGCGTACGGCGCCGGCGAAGCCGGCGACGGACGCTGGATGAGGAAGCATCCCTAGCTAGCCCGCCATACCCGAAGCCGGCGAAGCCGGCAAGCCTGGCGTGGCCCGCACGTCCAGCGTACGGCGCCGGCGACGGACGCTGGCCTAGCTAGGTTTGGGCTGCGTTCCTAGCGTGGCCCGCCATACCCGAAGCCGGCGAAGCCGGCAAGCCTGGCGTGGCCCGCACGTCCAGCGTACGGCGCCGGCGAAGCCGGCGACGGACGCTGGATGAGGAAGCATCCCTAGCTAGCCCGCCATACCCGAAGCCGGCGAAGCCGGCAAGCCTGGCGTGGCCCGCACGTCCAGCGTACGGCGCCGGCGAAGCCGGCGACGGACGCTGGATGAGGAAGCATCCCTAGCTAGGTTTGGGCGGCGTTCCTAGCCTGGCCCGCCATACTTGAAGCCGGCGAAGCCGGCAAGCCTGGCGTGGCCCGCACGTCCAGCGTACGGCGCCGGCGACGGACGCTGGCCTAGCTATGTTTGGGCTGCGTTCCTAGCGTGGCCCGCCATACCCGAAGCCGGCGAAGCCGGCAAGCCTGGCGTGGCCCGCACGTCCAGCGTACGGCGCCGGCGAAGCCGGCGACGGACGCTGGATGAGGAAGCATCCCTAGCTAGCCCGCCATACCCGAAGCCGGCGAAGCCGGCAAGCTTGGCGTGGCCCGCACGTCCAGCGTACGGCGCCGGCGAAGCCGGCGACGGACGGTGGATGAGGAAGCATCCCTAGCTAGGTTTGGGCTGCGTTCCTAGCGTGGCCCGCCATACCCGAAGCCGGCGACGGACGCTGGATGAGGAAGCATCCCTAGCTAGGTTTGGGCTGCGTTCCTAGCCTGGCCCGCCATACCCGAATCCGGCGAGGCCGGCGACGGACGCTGGATGAGGAAGCATCCCTAGCTAGGTTTGGGCTGCGTTCCTAGCCTGGCCCGCCATACTTGAAGCCGGCGAAGCCGGCAAGCCTGGCGTGGCCCGCACGTCCAGCGTACGGCGCCGGCGACGGACGCTGGCCTAGCTAGGTTTGGGCTGCGTTCCTAGCGTGGCCCGCCATACCCGAAGCCGGCGAAGCCGGCAAGCCTGGCGTGGCCCGCACGTCCAGCGTACGGCGCCGGCGAAGCCGGCGACGGACGCTGGTCCCACATAATTGCATCAACCACACTATTGATCAGCAACGGTGACAATACACATCCTTGCCTCATACCAGATCGTATTGTAAACACATTTGAAGTTCCTTCTCGAACACGCACAAAGCTAGAGCAGTTGGCGTGGGTCTCCTGCAGCAGTCGTACGACTTTCCGTGCAATATGTTCTGATTCCAATACCTTCCAAAGAGCTTGCCAGTAGACACTATCGAAAGCATTGCGGAAATCTATAAATACGATGATCATTCGTTTACCACATCGTATGCGCTCCTCCATTATCTGCCGAAGAGCGAAAATCTGATCACAGCCTCTTCCCGGACGGAAGCCGGCTTGTTCCTCTCTGGCGGTACATTCACGTTGATCTGCAGCCTCGCTTGGAGTACTCTTGTGAACACATTTCCTGTGATAGAAAGTAGACTTATTCCACAATTGTTTTTGCCGTCACAGCCGTCACCTTTTTTAGAACTGGTATGACAATGGCCTGTTTCCATGCCATGGAAATTTTCTCAGTTCTCCAGATTAACTTCAGCAAGGCATGTAAACGATTAATCAGCACATCTCCACCAACATTTCAGCCATCACGCCATCGATTCCAGCAGCTTTGTTATTTCGTAATAGCTTTATAGCTTCAGCAATCTCTTCCCTGGTAGGTGCAGCATCCGATGATTCCCTCTGGTATAAGGACCAACGCTGGTGCAACCTGAGGGTCTCCTGATGTTGCGTGGTTGTACATTCCTTCCATCGTTGGAGGCGCTCTTCAGGTGATTTTGTGAACCTTTCATCAGCCTTTCTTATATTGTCGTTTGTCGACTTTTTTGGTCTATAAGGCGTCTCAACGTAGCAAAGAGAGTTCGGAATTCCTTTCTGCGGGCGGCATCCTCTGCTTCCTCTGCTACACAATTCCAATAAGCTTCACGCTCGAGTTTAAGCTGGCGTCGAGTCTCACGATTGAACTGGGAGTATCGTTCACGATTCACAAGTTTCGCACGTTTTCGTTGGTCGATGAGATCCAGGCACGCTTCTGAGATACAGGGCTGTGTGCGGTGCCTAACAATTGGGCAAACTTCTTCTGCGCTTTTACATATGGCACTCGTGAATTGCCTTTCTTCTTCATCTACATCGCACTTCTCCGCAAGTGGCGCAAAGCGATTCGCCAGCTTTATTTGGAATTGTAGTCGGGATGTTGGATCCGCGAGGATCGACCAGTTCCGTCGTATGGTGCGTGTAATGCTTCCTTTTTGCCTTCTGCAATTGGAGCCGTATTCTGGCACACACGAAATGGTGATCAGATCCGCAATCTGCACAACGTTTTACTCGTACATCTCTAATAGATGTTCTGAAGCGTGTGTTGACGAGGGCATAGTCCAGAAGTGCAGACTCATTACCATTTGGTGTACGCCACGTTAACTGATGCTTCTGTTTATGCTGGAAGATGCTATTCCCGATCAGCAACCCATTTCCGGCACCAAATGTCAGGAGCCGGACACCGTTGTCGTTCACTTCTCCTATCCCATATCGTCCAAGTACCTATTCCCAACCGTCACGATTTCTGCCAACATGAGCGTTAGCGTTTCCAGCAGGCAACAGCACACCTGTTTTGGGGACCAAATCAATAGCCGCCTGCAAGTTGATGTAGAAGTCGTCTTTTGCGTCATCTGGGCTGATCTCTGTTGGGGCATATCTTCTTCTTCTCCTGAGCGTTTAGTCCCGCGCAGTCACAGGGTCCGCTGTTCTTATGATCCGTCCTCATCCTATCAAGGCGTCGTCTGGCGTGGCGCCGATTTCGGCGAGATCTCTCTTGATGACGTCCTTTCACCTTTTCCTTGGGGCTCCTCTCGGACGCTTTCCGGGTGCTTCGAAATTTTGGGCCAACCTGATGGGGTGATCCTCAGGTCTTCTAATGATGTACCCGTACCACCTCAGACGCTGCTCCCTCATCTTCAGTTGGATCGGGGCTGTCTTCATCACTGCCCTAACATCCTCATTTTGCACTCTGTCCTGACGGGTCCATCCACAAGCCCACCTGAGCATCCTCATTCCTGCCGCGTGCAGCTGCCGCTCCTGCACTTGGGGGAGGGGGGCAGCACTCACTGCCATAAAGGATAGCAGGCCTCACTACTATTCTATATAGCTTGCCTTTGAGTGTCCTGGAGCACTTACGGTCGCAGAGGATTTCTGTGGACTCCCTCCTTTTAGGCCATGCTGCATTTATCCTTCCCCTGATCTGTTCCTTTCTCAGATAGGTCACTTCCGTGGTAGCGGAATTCTTTCGCCTTCTTGATCGCCTCCCCTTGGCAGTCTAGGATCGGTCTAGTGCACTGCTCAGAGGTGATAAACTTGGTCTTCTTCACGTTCAGCCCCAGGCCGTTGCCCGCGAGGGCTACTTGTCCAGCTGTACCTTCTCTTCCAGGTCCTCCCGGCTGTCGGCTACTAGAGCGATATTGCCCGCGTAAAGGATGGTCCTGAGAGGGCCTTCTTCCAGGTGCTTCACTATGCAGTCAAGCGTCAGCACGAAGAGAAACGGACTCAGAGCCGATCTTGATGTACTCCCACTGTAATGTCCATCTTTTTTCTCATTCCGTGTGGGGTTCGTACCGCCGCTTTCGAGCCTTCGTACATGTCCTATACGACTGCGATCAGACGTTCCGGGACACATCTACCTCGAAGCGATTTCTAGAGCACGGCCCGGGGTAGCTTGTCGTAGGCTTTCTCCAAGTCCAGGAATGCCATGTAACAGGGCATCCGTTTCTCCCGATATTTCTCCATTACCTGGCGAGCGATAAAGATGGCATCTGTGGTGGACCTCTCAGGCATGAAGCCCCACTGCTCCTGGGAGATTGTCACCATCTTCCTCAGCCTCGAGTCGATCAGACGTTCGTAGATCTTCATCGTGTGTGAAATCAGTTTGATCCCTCGGTAGTTGGAGCACTCGGACGCGTCCCCCTTCTGCTTGAAGATGGGGACTATGATGCTGTCCCTCCAGTCATCCGGCATCTTACCCTCTATCGTGACTCTGTTGAAGAACTGTGTAATATAAAGCATAAGAAAATCTAAAATTCGAAGAATTGAAGAAAGGTGTAAAATAATAGAACCTTAAAATTATAATTAATTAAAAGAATGGTATGTCACAAAATATAAAACATATAAAAAAATTCGTTTCGCTACTGCCTTCAGACCAACCTTTGTGTTATACTCCTCCCGTGGCTCTTCAGTGAAGAAGAGGAGTATATTTTAAGATTTCTTTGAAATCTGTCTATAAAAGAAAAGAGATAGGAAAACGAAAATGGAAGAGAGACCAGATGAAGAAAGTTGAAAAAGAGTGAAGAAGATAAGACAAAGAACTAGAGGCATTTGAGAAAAGTAGAAATAGAAAGTGAAAATAAATAAGGAGTAAAAAGGTAAGTTAAATAAACCATGAGGTACAATTCAAAGAGGGAATAAAATATGATTTTATAAATTCAAAGTGACTACTTAAAATGTATTACTGTAGTATTTATTGTAATCATCATTATAAAGATTTATCATTACTAAAGTAGTTTATTCATTACCTATTGTTTTATCCTATTTTATTTATTTTCTTTTACTATTTATTACCTATTATTTTATTATTTTTATCAATTATTTTTGTTTATAACAAGTACAGCTTTTTTAATTGAAAGACTTACCATACTTGACCACCGCCATACTCCGTAGTTGAGAATAAGGAAGTGTATATCATTCGACTGTTACATATAATGATATAATGATATCTACATTAGTTCTCATTTATAATTCAAATATGGCAAAACTGGTTGTATCATTGAGGAGGGTTATCCGACATACACCAACGTCAAGTGCAGAGTGCAATAAAACTAACAACAACACAAGACGGTATCGCCTTCACTGCTAAGGAGTTTTCATTTTCATTTTTTATTTTATGGTAAGATTAGTTTTGTCATAAAGCAGTCTTAGCATATGAAATTTGGAAAGTGTTTTATTTTGATACATCTTCATTCATCAAAAGTTTCCGTAAAAATACACCTAGATTGTCTTTGACTTGATGAAATTTCAACTTATAATGTATAAATCTGTTTTTCTATAAGCATTTAATTATGTTTGAAATAATGAACTCTTTGGTGTATTGGTTATGCTCCAAAATATTTTTCAATTCAATAATTTTTTTAGAAAATACTCTAGGTCAGAACAAGTGTTTGCTATTCTTAACGTTTCGGATAGAATCATAGCTTTTTTGCTATTTATAGAGATCGCTGACGTATAATGAGGAAACCTTAGAACTTTAAAGTTGAAGTCGTCTGTTTTGTTGTACATTCTCGTTTCTATTCTATTATTGATAATTCTTAATGTAATGTCCAAATAATTGTAGTAATGTTCATTAATATGCGTCTTTTTCAATTCCAGAGTATTTTTGTAGACTAACTTTAAAATATCGTCCAAATGCTTTTCGTTTAAGTTATGAACTACAAGTAGATCATCCATATATCTGTATGGTATCAACATGTTATTACTACTAGCGATAAAGGATTTAGCGAATTCGTATTCTAATATAGACATTGTGATATCTGCAAGTAGTGGATTAAAATTACCTCCTTGAGGAACACCTTTATTTTATCTAAAAATTGTTGAGCTAATACAACATAGCTATTTTTAAGTAAAAAAATAACATAATGCATTATGTCTTGCATGTTAAATATTTTGTATCGAGAATTAAAATTTGTTTCATTAGTGTAAAATGTTTTCTATCCATTAGAGGCTATGAAATTTTTATTGGCATTTTTTAAACAGATTTTGAGTAGAACCGCTATTTTGTCTAGGATAGTTTTATGAGGTAAGTTAGTAAACATATCTTTAAAGTCCGCCGAATAGAGTTTGGTCGTCTTGTAGTGCATTTAGTTCGTAGGCAATATTTGTATTATTAATTGCCCAATATATCTTCGTAGATCTGCATCGGTTAGCTACTATGTTACAGTAGTTAATAAAATAGTTAATAAAGTAGTTGTGAAAAAAAATGTGAATGTACATTGTAATAGTAAGGCAAGGTTTTTAATACTACTCTTGGATGCGCCCGTAATAAATCTGAAACTTATTGGGTCCTTGTGCATTTTAGGTAGACAGTAGATTATAGGAATTTCGGTGTCACTATTAATTGTCAAACCGTTATTTGTATTAAAAAGGTTGTGTCTGCGTAAGATGTCACATTCGTTGAGGTTGGGTATGTAATTATACACTTTGTCGTTTTGATCTTTTGTTGTGAAGAGTAAATTATCTCTATCAATGACTATTCCCAGCTCCTTCATAGTTATTTTTAGGTAATATTTTTTACATATTACACCGTAGTTGTTCGAGGCTTTGTCCAGCGGGCAAAAGACAAAGCGATCTTGGTAAAATTTTATTTGATTATATGAGACAACTTCAGATTTTTCTTGATTATTATTTAGTACAGGTCTGATTTTGTTTCCATATTGTAAAATAAAATATTTTCTTATTTGATTTATGTCGTCAGCATTCAATTTATATTTATTTTTAATCTTTTCGATGATAGCGTCAATAGCGTTATATATGACCTTCATTCTTCTTTATCTAGTTTTTTACCAAACATCATAATCATAGTATAACAGGTAATTTAGAAATTGTTGAAGATACAGCTCTAAAAAATTACTAATTAAAGGCACTAAATATAGACAATCTAGCTCGTCTCAAGTTGCAAGACGTTCAATTTGCTTTCTAAGAAGTATGTGGGCTTATTACAGTTATTTATGTTCCATCGTATTTAGGTGTGAAACTGCATGCAAGGAGAAATTTTTGCTATCAATGGAATGAAAATCGCCAAGTTTCAGACAGGGTATGGCGCAACTTCCGTTTTGGCAATATAAAATGGCCGCTTTCCTGTTCTTCAAAACAAGCCTTAATTCATTGTTTTTCCTCAGCTGTTCCGTGATTATGATGGCCGACGGAAGGTCGATCTATTCTTTGTGTAGCACTTGTGATTTGTTTATATTTATAAATTGATGTATATTAAATTGGTTTAATTTTTTACCATAAAAACGAAACTTAATATACGTGAAATCATTGGCCTTTTTAGGTGTAATTGTAGCCTTACGAAAAGCATAAAGAGCTAAGAGGAGGTTCTTTCTTTGGTAAGATTAATTTTGTCAATGTCATTAATGGTAATATTGGTGAGAATTGTGAGATAATTTTTAGTTTTGGACATAAGAAAACGAAACAACTCAAAACAGATGTGGCTTGTATTGTTAATGTAGGAGGTGGTTTCTTCATTGATCTGTTCCGAAGAAATTTATTTGGGTTTTGTTAGTCCTATTATTCCCCTATTTGAAAGGTTCTTTTCCCTTAATATATTAATGTTCATGTTTTCAATTAAGTTATCTAAGACAGAGGCAACAAAGCTACGTAGCGCTTCGGCGCGAAGAGCTGATTGTTTATTCTAGTTTCTGAACGTATTCTAGTTCTTTCGTTTCCGACTCTACGTTTGGCGTTGAACTGACGTTCCATGGTTTCATTTCACTTAGATTGTCAATGAGTCGAAGTACTCTTTGATGACCGCCTTCGAATGCTTTTCTGAGCTGGAGTTTTTGGGGGCGAGCATTGGAACTGTATGAAGGTTCTCTGCTCGATTCGAAGATAGGAATGCCACTGGTCAACTTTGCTTTGCGAGAGCTGCTAGACGTGTTCCATGGCATCATTCATATCAGCCATGTTGCGATCGTATGATTTGTCGCCTCTTGGTGCTCATGATCCTCATTCCTCGCCGTGCGGCAAACAGGTAGTCAATTGGCATCAGCCTTTTTTGGTATTGGAGCAGAGTCGGGCCGATGAGCAGACAAGAGCTACACTCCGATTGACTCAAAATTGTAATTGCTTCGTTAAGACCTTTGTACAGACGACGATCGGTGTTTGGGTGCTTCTTGAAATAGGCATAGATGTTTGAAAAACTTTCTGAGAGAACGAGAAGCTTTCCTGCGTCTTCACCTATCTTGAGGTCGCCCCAGTTGTTCGACTTGGCGAGGCGCACCTCTTCATTTGTAGCCTCATTGAGCTGTGGAAATTTCCAAACGGAACTTCCTTATCTCGTCATCCCTTATGTGGCTTCTGCCCACGGTTCCGCTCACAAGATCACCCTTGAGAAAACAGAAGCGGCCCTGAAGAAGATGAAGGAAGGCCTGCAAGCCGACTGGCCCCGATAATCTGGCAGCCGATTTATGGAGATCAAAACTTTGGTATCCTGCTGGGTTGGATAAGTTCCTCGGCGCCATCGCAAAATAGAGGGGTTGATAAATTTCAATGAATCACCTAGGATGTGACTGAGCATCCTAGATAACTCATTCAAGCCAAACAATCCACCTCAATCACGCCAGTATACAGGGAAAATAATAAGAAGAACACCCACCTAGCATAGTTTCCAAGAGCTCCTAGCTTCTGCTATCGGAGCAGGTCCTCCAGCGAAGGCCCAGAGTCTCTTATATCGCGCATTGTTGCGCACGCCAAATCAGAGATTTTAGGCCTTTGCGCCCATCCTTCGCAGCGGATCGTGGCACGCGGCCCTTTTGGCCGTTTTGACGCAAATAGGGTCGCGAGCGGGGGGTTCATCATAGCATTCCGTGGCGGGCAAGCCTGGCAAGTATGTAGCTACATACAGCGAATGTAAATGCAGTCTTCTCTCCTCATTTCGATTACAGTTTCGTGTCTTGTTTGCTTCCGAATTGGGCAGGGGAGGGAACTCCAGGACTCTAATTTCAATGCGGCTGACGCGGAGGAGAGCACAGAACAGAGCTATAGCATTGTTTGTTTCTTTTCATTACTATTAGTGTAGCTTGTCCCATTTTTGTCGTGTTAGTGACACATTAACATGTTGACGACCGTGTGGCCTGATATCATGTTACACGGTCCCACACCCTTACGGCCGCGTCGGACCGTGTGACATGATGTCAGGCCACAGCCTTATAATTTATTTTTCTAGTTTTATTCAGATCTTTCCAAGGAACTTTTTTGTGTTATGTGCCCTTCACTTTAGACATTGCTGTAAAAAGCGTGGTCCCCAAAAATAATTCTCTGTCACTGATTTGTTGAGCTTTTCGTCAAGTAATGGCTTCAATTAACCATTCGTCATCTTTACTATATATAATCGGGAGAGGCATGAGTCATGTCTGAAGCTTCGCCGCTCTGTCCGAGGCCCGCGGCGACATCAGGTCTGCCCTGCTGACGACACATGAGGTGTTGACGGGAGACGTTGATCGGCTCATAGCATCTACTGTGTTTATGGAGTCATCATTATCATGTTTATCATGATCACTACTATCATTCCGAAGCCCGCCGCGCTATCCGAGGCCCGCGGCGACAGTGGATGTGCCCTGCTGCCAACACATTAGCTGTTGACGGAAGATGTTGATCGGCTCACCGCATCTACGGTGTTTAAGGAGTCATCATTATCATCTTTATCATTATCATTAGCATCATTACGAAGCCCACCGCGCTGTCCAAAGGCCGCCGCGCTGTCCGAGGCCCGCGGCGACAGCGGGTGTTTACTGCCAACGACACATGACCTGTAGATGGCGCATGTTGATCACATCTAGGGTGTTTATCGACCAACTACCAGAGGGATGGACATCATTGAACAATCCATGAGGTTTCGAATGACGTATCTGTTGGCGTGTACTTCGTTCAGCCATCTAACATTAGCAACAGCATATTGTTATGGCCTATGGTCGCAGTCGGTCCTACTAGTCGCTCAGAAAATCAATATCGATCGATATTATCCATCGCTTGAGTGGAGCTATTGGTTCTCGCCAGACTTTATCGATCTGGGTGGGTGTTCCGTGATTATGATGGCCGACGGGAGGTCGATCAGGAAATCAGCCACCATGACGAAGTTTCGTAGAGGCAATCAATATCCACCGATATTATTGATATTTTGAGCGCTGATATCGGCTTTCTTTCAGACTTTATATCGATCGGTATTATCGATCGTTTCACCTGTTCTCTCTCAGACTTAATCGGGTAGGTGTTCCGTGATTATGATGACCGACGGAAAGTTGACCAGGTAATCAGCCACCATGTTGAAGCTTCCATCAAGCAATCAATATCAACCGATATTATTGATTGTTCAATGTCATGGTCTGGAAGACGCTTCTTTTGATTTGGAAATTGTTCACATTGATCTCAAGAGCATACTAACTTCGCGCGCTGAGTTGCTAAGCTATTTCTACCTGCTCAGGTCCTCCAATTTTAAGGGGTGGACCAGGAGAGGTCAGCGAAGAAAGTTCATCGGACCTACGTTCACTTCGACTACGGTTTTAACCAAATGTTGCTTCTTGGTCCTCAATATTCGGCAGTGCTTTGACCAGTTTCCATACTATTATATGCAGACGAGGATAGTATTTTTTGTCTTAAGTCACCCTTTCCAAAATTCATCACACCTCGTGGCTTAAAGCACGACGACTGGACAGAAACGTCAGAAATCCGATTAGGCTTGACGAGCTGTAATAGGTTGTGAACACAACCCCAGACGAAGCAGGAGTGCTGCGGACATTTTCCTGAGTGCTGTACTGGGATATTACTGATATTCAGCAAGGCATCATTCGATCTGTAGTAGGCGTTCGTTTGAACATGTACGACCTCGACGCTGGGTAAAATTGGCCTCAACACAGATGTGCCCGAAAAATAGCCCAAACGATGGCCTAGGCAATGCTGGCTTGATACGTTGCACATGGACTTAAAAGAAGCTGGTATCTACCCCGATCAAGCATTTGATCGTGCGAAGTGAGGTCCTCACACCAGAAGTGGAATCCGCCGCTAAGCGGGACAAACGCTGAAGAAGAAGAAGAAGAAGAAGAAATTAACCGAATTATGCGAAGCCATTCCAATGACATCAGTGGTCCAAATGGCGCTCGTTGACTGGGGTGCTCTGCGACAAAAGCACCCCTGTCAACGAGCGCCTCAAATCAAAGATGTACAGAACAGTCGTCCGCCCAGTAGCGACGTACGGTGCTGAGTGCTCACCCGTGACTAAGGAAATTGAGAACCGCCTCATTGTAACGGAGACGAAAATGCTATGGTGGACGACCGGAGTTAAGCGTTTGGCGTTCGCAACGACACCATACGACAGAGGTCCGGTGTCGCTCCGATATCCGACAAGCTGCGCGAAGCTTGTATACGATGGTACGGCCATGTCTTTCGCGCCAACGACGACACCGTCCGTAAGGTTGGCCTGAATCTTGTGGTCCCTGGAAAGCGGCCCAGAGGACGCCCGAAGCAACGCTGGCTAGATACGTTGCGCGTGGACTTAAAGGTAGCTGGTGTGCATCCTGATCAAGCATTTGTTCGGGAGAATTGGCGCCACCACACCAGAAGAGCGGAACCTACTGCCAAGCGGGACAGACGCTAAGGCCTTTGTCATACCATCGCTCACCCCGAGCGACGCCTAATGATGTGCACCCGTATCGATTCCATCGCGCCGCCCGATCGATATCGGAGCATATCATTAGGCGTCGCTCGGGGTGAGCGATGGTATGACAAGGGCCTAATGAAAATGATGATGATGATTCCAATAACCTCGGTGCACAATTGAGTAGAGGCTTTGGAAAAATTCACACAAATGCTCATAGCTCGGTAAATTTTTTGAATTTCGAGAAAGCCGATAGCTTTTTGAAAACTAGAAAGTTTCTTATCATACAAGGATTAGTTTTCAAAAAAGAGGTCTTCATACGGTGCGGTTCGATTTCTAGTCGATTATTGCCGAAATACTTGCCGAAAATCGAACCTTCCCGTATGAGAAAAAACTGGTTTCTATATGGTAAGAAAGCATTCTTCTCTGTTTTCCAGAAAACTCTTGGCTTTTTCAAACTTCGAAAAACGAACCGAGTTATGATAATTTTGTGAGTTCCTTCCAATGACATAACTTGTTTAGTTTTTTTTCGAAACTTGAAAATGCCTATGGCTTTTTGGTGAATACAAAAAATTGCTCTCTTACCATATATGAACCAGTTTCAAAGAAGAGGTCTTCACCTCGTCTGCGGGTCGAGGGTTTGATTTTCGGAATGCTTTTCGGCAACAATCGACCAGAAATCAAATCCCCCGCCCCTTATGAACACCTCTTTTTTGATAACTGATCCTTGTATGGTAAGAAAGAACTTTTTCCCTAACTTTCAAAAAGAAAAGCCATTGGCTTTTTCAAAATTAAAAAAAATATTGCCCAGTTAGGATCATTTTTGTGAACGTCCAATTTTCTCGCTCCAGTGACGTTGATGCAGAAGAAGTCGATCCAACCTGATCGATTAAGAAAATTATGATTTTTCACTGTGCACTGATCAAGACTTGAAACTTCTTGTACGAGAATTTTAACTGTATGGCTCGTCTGCTTCAGGTAGAAAATAATTTTTTCATAAAAACGAGAATTTCGAATACGATCCGCCCTAATAATATTGAAGAACGCTGTGGAGAAGCTTGGTTTTTACTGTATAATAAATATGACTTAAGATTTTATATGGTACAATTTCCCTGTCTCATGTCCTTTCCTTCAGGAGGCAGAAAAATTTTCGGATCTATCCTAGTCCGGGAGGCCACACAACTAAAAGATATTATATGCAACAAATCCACTTGAGACTTACCGAGCGGCTCCTACAGAACAACATGAGACCTAAACAAGAAAAGTCATGAAGAAAGGAACGAAAAAATTACATTTGTTGCGGTTGTAAGCAGGCAAAGTTGTGTGCCCTCCTCACCATGTTAGATCCTGGTTATAACATGTCAGGCGGCGGTCAGCACGCGGCATGCCTCCATTCCGTCGCTCTCTGTCCGCCGAGACGGTTGTAAACCGCGGCGATTTTTTATTTTTTCGTTTATTCGCTCGTCTTCGGTTTCTTTTAGGTTCCAAATCGTTCGACAGGAGCCGCTCGGTAAGTTTCAATTCATTTTGTTGCCTACTTTTTAGTTATGTGGCTCCCCCCGGACTAGGATTGATCCAAATTTCCCATCCTTCAGTTGCGTCCCACCGTCATCGGCTCGAAGAGTGGCTCAAAAATGTTTTAGGTAGATCACTGTAATCAGCTTTAGCAATTAACACACGAAATCTTAAAGAGCACAATTTCGAATGCAGATGTTGCGCCTTCACGTCGAAAAATATGTCGTATTCATGAAATCCTCCGAAAATCTGAAAAGTTGAACTCGTTGCGATTAATTCGAAAACTGCTAGCAAAAGTTCTTTAATTTTAACAACAGTAAAATATTATTATCAAAATTTTACATATTCAAAATGTTAATCAACATTTTTTCAAACAAATCTTCCAACCATTTCACGACATTCTCCGACGATGTCGTCGGACACCACCATAAAAATAGTTCATGGAAAATTATCAAGCATTTAATAGTACAATATCAATCAATGAGTCCACTAATATCTACGGTAAAGTCGGTCCTTGGGAAACTTCATTCGTTACTGTTTTTCATGTTTAACAAATAATACAAATAAGGTAACTCAAATAATCAGCGCGCGGGAAAAATGCGCGCTGTCCCGCGCGGCAGTCGCCTGAAAATCGCGCGTCGTGAAGGGAAAATCAATCAATAACATGGCATCTTCAGTGAACAAATGTCCGCAGTGCTGATGCTGCACCTGGAAAGAAGAGCCTATTAAAGGCTGAACATTTGAAGTAGTACAGCTAAGAAATAAAACGGTAATGTAGACAAAGGGGTCATACCAAACCCGTTCTAGGGAGGTCGTAAATTTTCGGCAAAAATCGAACCCCACGCCTGACCATATCCCGCGATCGTGAACATTCGTGCGGAGCGGCAGTTGTAGCGTTGGTGTTACGGTGCCAGTCGTTTGTTGTAACTGTATCCAGTAAAGGATAAAGGATAAAGCACGGCGTTACTCAATCCCTTTTCGGACACGCCACGCATTCTACTTCTACGGGACACTGTGGAGGCGATTCGAATGCGCATTTGGTCATACAATGAGTTGCGATGCCCAGCCGATGAGCAAGTCAGCGTTTTATCCCTCGCAGACAAGTCTGGTACCAAATCACCGACCCCGGAGGAATGGAAGGCTTGGTTGGCCTGGACGGGAGGCTTGGTTGGCCTGGACGGGAAATCCGTATCGGGTGCAGACGTCAGCCGGCACCTCCTCCAACTGCGCTACACGCTCCCAACTGTATCCAGTAACAAATGAAACATAAGTAAATAGGCAGAGAACACCTCAATGGCGATCACCATACCCAGCGAACAGAACCACACCATCGCTTCGGTGCCACATAAATTTCCTGCTTTCCTCATGCTCCGGCCAGCGATAATGTTAAGTTCGTTGCACAGCTGTTATCCGAGTGAGAGCCGCTGCAAGTGCAGGTGAAGTTCGGCCTGCAAGAAGGGAGTTTCGAGACGAAAGTCACGGGCTTTCGACGGGGTCGACTCCGATCGATTCTCGGCAAGCCGTCATCAACAGACGCTCCGTGAACTGCGTCAGAATCCGCAGTTCATCGAGCGCTTCGCCACGCCCCCAAGGCGGCGGCTGAGCGCGAGAACTTGCCCTTGTCCTTGGGTCACGTGCCGGCAGTCACACATTCCCCGTGTTCTCACCTCTTCCAAACGACCACCTCCCTGCCACTCCCAGTCCACAGCTCGGCGAGCCCTCCCTGATCTCCATCCTGCTTGTAGAGCGTCCTCTGCGTTGAGGTCAGTACGTCCCGCTTCACTCGTCGACCTTTCTCGGGGATCCATCTCTGGTTTGTCTCCTGCTATTCAAGGAATTCTCCAGCCAGTCCTGTCATTCTGGTGTAATGCTGATCTCGGTAACCGTATTCCACGAACCGCTGATCGAATGTTCATGCTCCAACAGCTTCAGCTCTCACGCGATTGGCAGCATCGTTTCGTCGTTTGAGCTGATGAAGCGAGAGCGACAACTGCTAGTGGCAGTAGCGCGGCTCTATTCGGCACGGTGACAACTGAGACACCTGCTCATCACCCTTGGACTGGCACTGACCGTGTCCAAGGAAAACTGAGTCGAACATGTACTGTGGCAGGTCGAGAGATTTAGTTCCGCACGGCTTGAAAACTGCAAACTTCAGTAGTTGCATGTGTGGAAGACTTCGGGAACCACATCTGCCCTTCTTCGTTTCCAGCACAAGCGAATCGTGCACTCAGTGTAGTTAAGGAAACTCATGGACGGTCTTTGCTTAGGGCAACAGAACGTTCCAACCTCAGGTGGTCAGCAGAGTACTGACCAAGGTTTAACTGACAGAAAAGAATCACATGCCTCTGACGTCGGCTGGCCATTAAATGCAGTGTATGTCTTAGGGCATATTTCCACGAACCCGGAAGACCAAAAGGATATTGCACAGTAGGCGCTTCTTCAAATAATAACTTGAGCGGGAAGCAAAAACAAACTTCAGTGGCTACTTTGCTTTTCCACTCTGTTTCAGACGAGCCTTTCTTATTATGAAACCTCCCTGGTGGCTCATTAATGGAGCAGGGAGATGTTACAGTTTTAATATTATTTGTTCATTTAATGTCTACATAATGAAGGTATTTGTTAGCTGTTTTATCTGAACAAAATAGTTTTAATAAACACTTTTCAAGTGCTACTTTTTAAACCTTTTTTAACGAAGATTTTTATCCAAAAGATTTTCGAAATATTTTTTAAAGTTGGATTTTAAAAACCGAGATAAACTTTATATATTTCTATACAATTAATGACTCAAAAAATTCTGACATACTAACTTACTATTTACTTTGTATCACAACCGGCCTCTATTGCTTTTCTGTAGTATATAAAGCATCCACCTTACCGTACCCCTCTGTACAACGACCGATTAGACATCTTGATATGTTATATAGTATCACAATGGCATTCATTCTGATCTTCTAATATTTGGTATCATTCGTTGCACTATCTCATGTAAATCTGCTCGAGCACCTACCCATAGGCATCTGGCATGCCTCCGAATCGCTCCAGCGACTGCTCGCTGGAGCGTAGTGTAGTGTTGCGAGGCTAGCAACGCATTTCGTAGCTACCCGCGCAACACGGTCGCCGCGACCCTCGGAGGTATTCCAGATGCCATAGTCAAGTGCAGCGATACACATAGCGGTGTGCCTCGCATTTGTCTCCTTCGAGAAATGAATGCGGTCTGCACATCTGCCTCTCACTGCGCAAACGAAAGAAGTGCAACCCTTAAGAAGGTCATCGGTGGAGCAAGGGAAACTAAGGTTCAGGGAGGGATTTCAGCGAATCCTTCACCTCGTGTCGCCCCTAGTCCTAAGTGGAGCATAAATTTTAGAGTAGCCTTCCTTCGGATACAGCAGCTATTTATAATGGAATGTGACATCACTCTCCCCAGCTTTTCCAGGCAGCTCAGCCACCCGATACTTAGCTTCGACCTTGTTCCAGTGAGACACGATGGTGATTTCCTCGCTATTCAGCGCCTTCATAGTCTGAGCTTGTCCGAAACCCAAACCTGTCGCCTGTTGTTATAGGATGTTTAGTTGCCATCAATACTCTTGCGTCGGCTGGGGCTCGAGCCAGCACACTCTGTTTTCCTGGCTGTTTACTTACCAGCGTCCGTCGGCGGCTTCGGGTATGACGGGCCACGCTAGGAACGTAGCCCAAACCTAGATGGGGTTCCTTACTCACCAGCGGCTTCGCCGGCGACTGACGCTGGACGTGCGAGCCACGCCAGGCTTATGGAAATCGTTCAAAGCAGTGCCGAAAATTGGGGACCTAGGGGCAAGACTTAGTTGAAGGCATAGCCAAACCGAGCGTAGGTCCGACGAACTTTCTTCGCTGACCTGTCCTGGTCCACCGCTTAAAATTGGAGGACCTGAGCAGGTAGAAATAGCTTAGTAACTCAGCGCGCGAAGTTAGTATGCTCTTGAAATCAAAGTGAACAAATTTCAAATCATAAAGGGCGTCTTCCCACTATTGAGGCCACTAATTTTGAGGGCACATATGAGAAGAATTATACGCGAGAGCTTGGTGAAGTCGAGAACTTACAAGGGAAGCCCATGAACTTTCCTCAAAGATTCTCAACGAGATCTATATGGTTTTATAAGGCACCGACGAGGATCACAGAACTGTACATAAAATAACTAACGAATAACTAACATAACTGTCACAAGGAATGACCCTGTCGTGCTCCGAACTTAACCTATAAAACATTTGGAGCTCAAATTAGAGTTTGATTATGGGGGGGGGGGGGGGGAGTTGAGCGAGTTGATAAGACAGAGGAGTGGGGTCCAGGGCTCGGTTCCGTAGAAGGTTACTGGATTTGTGGAGTGCTCCCTTTTTGGCTAATAAAGAGTACATTTTGGCTTCGGTAGGCTACCGTGTTATTGGCTAGTGGTGAATAAGGGTGACGAAGTCATGACTACCGGTTTCGCCCAGACTTCGCCTATGGGAATTATTTAAGCTGCTGACCACGAATCTGTCGCTCTTTTTCTAAATTATCACTTTGCCGCGGATCTCCCTCGATACCCACGGATCTCCCTCGATAGAGAGCCTTCGGGCTCTCTTGTTAAGAGGGATCTCGGGCCGCTTGTCGCAGGGCCACGTGGCGCGTCCCCGGGTGGTGGATAGGGGAATTAAACGCGAACCAAATGCGACCGTGTACTGCCCAGAGACGCAGGTGGGATGCAGGGGATGGACTCCTTGCTCCTGCTGTGTCGGGTCGATGCGTTCCTTGTGCGTGGGAGCGGCATGTTCGTGCACTGTGTGCGTGGATGTGTCCGTGACTGTGCGGATTGTAACTGTGTCGGCTCGGCCAAAAGCTTGCACTCGGTAGACTGGGAGTACATGTAAGGCGATTCGAGGCCGCCTTAAGTCTCGCCCCGTCCCTTCGGGCAGTCTGGCTGGCTGCCCGGAGTACCCCGCCCGCACGACAGAGCCTGACTAGCTACCCGTGTTGTATTCCAGTCAAACACAGCAGCACTAAAGGGCCTCATTCCCCTGACCCCGAAAGAGCCCCCATTTCTGCAGCGATGGGAAGGACGAGTACGGAGAGGCTGCTAAAATCTCAGGGCCTAACCAGGCTGCGCAAATTGAGAAGGACTAGGATGACGATCTGTACTTACAACGCCCGCACGCTTGCGTCGGAAGCATCCGTCGAGGACCTGATGATGCAAGCCAGGAAGATCAAGTACGACGTCATCGGACTGACCGAGACGAGAAGACACCACCCCCTACACGCCGCCTACGACTCCGGAGAAGAACTGTTCCTCGGAACATGCGACAGCAGGGGAGTAGGCGGCGTTGGTGTCCTCGTCAACACGCACTTGGCCATGAACATCGATTCGTACGAGTCTCTGACAAGCCGAATCGGACGTCTGCGACTGAAGCGATGTGGCTCCGTGCCAGCCTTGACTGTGTTCGTCGCGTATGCCCCAACATCCGACTACGACGACGAAGACGTCGAGGCCTTCTACGTGGAGCTGGAGAAGTTCTATAAGGAAGATCACACCTTCTACAAGGTGATCGTCGGCGACTTCAACGCCAAGATAGGGCCACGAAGGTCGCCGGAAGAACCTCACATCGGAACCCACGGTTTGGAGTGGAACGAGCAAGGTGAAAGGCTGTCTGAGTTTATCATGTCGACCAAGACCATCCATGGAAACTCGCAGTTCCAGAAGCCTCCCTCCCTACGATGGACCTGGGAATCCCCCGGTGGCCAGTTCCACAACGAGATCGACCACATCATCTTCAATCGCAAGTATTGCCTGACCGATGTCTCCGTTGTCCCCAAGTTCTACACGGGATCGGACCACCGCCTCCTTCGCGCGAGGTTCCGCTTTTCGCGTCAAGGAGAGAAGGCCGCGAAGTTCAAGAAGAGGAGTCCCAGAACGACCATCAACTGGGATCTCTACACCTCTCTTGTCGGCCTTTGGGAAGATGCCGTCATGGACAACGTCGACGAGGAATATGATCGCTTCGTGCACCATCTCCACGATAGTGCTATGGGAGCCGAGAGCTTGAAGACCACCAAGAGACGCCTGTCTCCGGAAACTCTCGAGCTGATACGCCAGCGTGGAGCAGCACGAGCGTCAGGCAACTATCAACTGACGTCCGAGCTTGCAAAGCTATGCAGAGCGGCGATAAAGGAAGATCTGAAGGAGAGAAGGGCGGAAGTGTTGGCTGAAGCAGCAGAGGCAGGGCTGAGCATCCGCAATGCCCGCCGGAACTTCGCCAACTTCAAGACCAAGATGACCGCTCTCCGACGTCCTGACGGAACCGTCACCTCTTCCAGAAGGACCATGGAGAAAGTCATCCACGACTTCTACTCCGATCTCTTCGATAGCCACGTCCACCTGCCCCTACGCCATCCTCCGCAGGATGGATACGTCATCCCCTCTGTTCTCCCTTCCGAGATCCGACACGCCATCTCGTCGGTGAAGAAACGTACAGCACCCGGTCCTGACAGGATCAGAGCTGAACACCTGAAGAACCTCCCGCCAGCGCTCATCAACATCTTGGCGCGGCTCTTCACACGCTACCTGTCGGAGTGCAAGGTTCCATCTCAGTGGAAGACCAGCAAGACCATCTTGCTGTACAAGAAGGGAGACGTGCACGACATTGGCAACTATCGCCCGATCTGCCTGCTGTCCGTAGTCTACAAGCTGTTTACTCGAGTCATCCTGAATAGGATTAGTAGAACGCTGGACGAAGGACAGCCATGCGAACAAGCAGGATTTCGGAGAGGATTCAGCACGATCGACCACATACACACCATTACGAAGCTCATCGAAGTGTCGCGAGAGTACAAGCTGCCGCTGTGCCTTACGTTCATTGACCTGAAGAAGGCATTCGACTCCGTCGAGACTGAAGCGGTCATGGAAGCCCTGCTCACCCAGGGCGTTCCTACTCAGTACATCAGAGTCCTTCGAGAGCTGTACAGTGGATTCACGACCAAGATCTCACCATTCTACAACGACGTCGTCATTGACGTGAAGAGAGGGGTTCGACAAGGGGATACCATATCCCCGAACCTCTTCAGCGCCACCCTCGAAAACGTCATGCGCGAACTAGAATGGGATGACGTGGGAGTGAAGGTCGACGGCCGGCTACTGCACCATCTTCGCTTCGCTGACGACATCGTTCTCATAACACCGAGCATCAGTCAGGCGTGAGCGAATGCTGGCCGACTTCGATCGTGTATGTGGAAGCGTTGGACTGCAGCTGAATCTTACGAAGACGATGTTCATGAAGAACGGATGGGTTTCTGATGCCCCATTCTCGCTCAACGGAACGAACACCTCCGAATGCTCCAGCTATGTGTATCTGGGTCGCGAAGTCAACATGGCCAACGACCTAGCACCAGAGCTGAGCAGGAGGAAGCGAGCGGCTTGGGGAGCTTTCAAGAGCGTCGAAGAAGTCGTGAAGAAAACGAAGAACGTCCGACTCCGTGCCCACCTATTCGACTCCACTGTTCTTCCTGCCCTAACATACGCCTCAGAGACCTGGGCTATACGAAAGCAGGATGAACACGCGATCAGCGTCGCGCAGCGTGGAATCGAGAGGACGATGCTCGGAGTGACACGACTCACGCAAGTGAGAGAAGGCCTCCGGAGTTCCGAGCTTCGCCGACGTTCGAAGATCAGAGACGCTGTCGCATGGGCCAAGTCGTCGAAAATTAGGTGGGCCGGCCACGTAATGCGATTCGCAGACACCCGCTGGACGAGAGCCGTCACAGACTGGATTCCGCGGGATATCAAAAGAACACCAGGACGCCCACCAACGCGTTGGTCGGACTTCTTCGTGAAAGCCCTGAACGACCGATATGACGCTCTTCGTGTCCCTCGAGCGAGGAGGATCCATTGGACCACTCTGGCACGCGACAGGGACGAATGGAGACGCTGCTGGCGCCCGCTCGAGCAAGTCGATGATCAACGGGACGACAGGTGATACCTTCCATCCAAGGTTGAAGCCGAAGGTTGGAAAATAAGTCTGACCATTCTTGAAGAAGGAAGCGATGCCATTAACGTGGACAGCTTTAATCACCCATATCTACCATAATCTGCCGTAATAAACCGAGATTTTAAAAACAAGTATCATATCCGTGGTTAGCAAATAACTCCCGCGGGCGATGTTTGGGCGAAATTTTTCTTTCGTCCTTTCCTCGACCTCTGGAGTCATGAAAAGCAACAGTGCCGATTATTTTGCGTACACCCCGTTATTTGCGCTTACCCACCGTAACCTTCTGTCATCCATCGTTTCAAACGAAAATGGATGCCATATTGGTGGTCTACATCCCCGATAACCCTCTATAGATGAATTTGGGACCAAAAACCTCTCTCGATCTCCACAGTTAAGGGAGTGAGTACAAGTGCTACTATCTGCAATGCCCTGACCCCTCTCCTGTAAATGTATATGAGGATTGTTCCCGTTGTGGGGAATTACTTACGATTAGACGTAAGATCGATCACTCGCATGAAACGCTTTATCAGCTAATGTGCACAACGAGCCCCTATCAATCGGGTCACGGGCTTTTATACCGGCGCCCTCCTCATCGCCGGGGAGGGACAGTCCCTTCGTCTAGGTCACGCGGAGCGAGACACTCCGCGCGCCCAACAATACAGACAAACATAGTATGAAAGTGTAACAATTATGTAAACATTGTAACGGCATCGGATGTGGAAGCGTCGGTCGAAGAGACGTCGGTCGAAGAAGCCGATGTCATTCTTCGCCATGACGCTTTCCGATGCAGATCGAAGGAAGTCTAAACTGTACGCGGTCTTGTGTGGATAACAAACAGGTTATGGGCTTTCTTCAAATGTGCAATTATTTCAGGGGAGGATAAACGATCTAATGACTGAATGGCAATTGGTTATAAATAGAATTAGTAATGCTGAAATTAAAATTAATAAAATTGAAACTAAATAAACCAACCGTCTAGAACCTGCGCTTCTTTGGTGAGTTGTTGTTATAATTGCCTCGAGATGGGCATAACAGTAATGCGACATCCTGCATGTCTGACACGACATGCCGCACTCGTTGTCATGCGCTGGCTTCAGACAGCGCTCACAAAGGCCCATCTTGGAAGCCTGTACAGCACGAGACACAGGGTCAGGGAATCTCGGACATCTTCCAGAGTGGTGTGAGCCCGGATTCTCGGCAATCGTGCAGAAAATACAGGGCGATTTAGGCAAAGTGCGATCAAGCAGTACTTGCAGTGCTGCTTCTATGCGGTCCAGACGACCGGTTGAACACGCTACCATGTTATGGAGCGAGTCAAGCTTGTCGATTAGCACCGATAGCACGCGGATGATGGGCAGAATAGTGTTGCCTTGCTCCATTTCAGCTAGCGCGGCGTGGAGGTCTGACATGATGATGATGCTAGTTGGGGGGGGGGGGAGGATGATACCACTGCCTATATATGCAGGTCGGGCTTGGTTTGAAGCTACTACTGATATGATACTACGATCTCGGTCGAGCAGTTTCCTTGATACCCTTTATATCCTACCGTAAACCAACTGGATGTGACAGTTGCTCAGACTTATTACTGTTGCGTTGTTAGCAACGCGTTTCGTAATGCTCCGATTATTCCTCCTATGAGCAGTAGTATTGCATGGAGCAGTGACCAGATTATTTTTCCGATTGTTATGATGACTAAAGGTCCGCATACGTAGGTTAATCCCAGCGCTGACACTACCGTTGCTGTTGCAAAGAGTGCCATTTTCCAGTGGTGTTTTATCAATCGTACTAACGGTTCCAAATCAGGTAGGTGGAACTCGTCAAGGGATAGCCATACTGCAGTTTGATTTTGATGCTCTTCAAATATTGATTGAGGGAATAATCGAGTGTGGTAATGCAATTGTCCACGCAGATATAACGAAATTTCCTTTCCTTCACATATGACGAAGCATCTTTGCTTGACTGAGGACCTCTCAAAGTGTAGTGCTACCGTAGTGGTTTTATTTGAAGGATCACATTCTACAGTGAATGCGAGATGTTCACATTGAATCGCAACGGCAGCTTCTGACTGGGTTGTGCAATGTGACGTAATCTGTGCTCCTTCTTGGCAACTATAGCAGCCTACTAAGGCGTTCAATTGTACTGTGCACTGTTGCTCTAAAATGAGATCGGCGCTTTCTATGAGTAAACTTAATTTTATGTTTAGTGTTACTTCGCCTTTAGTTGACAAAGCGTATATTTGTTTATCCTTCGACTTTGTTTCCACCAGAGGTGTAACAGTGGGTAACTGGTTTTCCATGCTGGCAAGAATCAGCTGTGCCTCTCATTGCCACTGAGAAACACATGATACAGCGATTTCTTCTCTCGAACTTTCGCTTTCACATCGTCTGTCCACAGCCATGCCTGCTTGTCGACTTTGCGTCGTCCAGGCTTCGTAGTGCCGAGTTCCAACCTTGCAGCTTGGCGTATCGCGTCGGTTGCTTTCTTCCAAGTTTCATCGACAGTCGTAACTGTCGGTAACCGCACGCGAGAAATCACAGCTGCTTCCTTTTCTTTCATTCGCCACCACTTGATTCTTGCAGCACCGCATCGCTCGACCTGCTTCAGCCTCGGAGAGGCGATCTTCAAAGTACAGATCAGCGGACGATGCTGTGGGGCGACCGTTTCATACGGCACGATCTTCGCGTCTGTGACGAGATTTCGGTCACGATCCTTCACAAGAACAAAGTCTATCTGAGACTTGGTGCTCCCACTATAATATGAGATGAGGTGGGAGTCGCGTTTTCGGAAAACGGTGTTCACAATGGTGAGGCTATGCGATTCCGCATACTCAAGAATACGCTCACCATCGGGGTTACGAGACCCGTATCCGAAACCACCATGACAGCTGTACCCGTCCTTCGCAGCACCTACGTGCCCATTAAGGTCACCAGCGACTATGATGACATCTTTCGACGGTACCACTGCTGTCTTCTCATCAAGCAGGTTCCAAAACTCATCCTTGGCTTCATCGGAGCAGCCAGTCTGCGGAGCATACGCAGAGAAGAAGTGATAGAGTCGCTCCTTAGCGGCGACAACGATCTTCATCAATCGATCGTCAAAGCGCTCGACGCTTACAATCGAGTCACGCCGCCCGCCTCCTGGTGGAGAAGCATCACGAGAGACAGAAGCCGGTGCATGTAGCCTTTCTCGACTTGGAGAAGGCCTTCGACCGCGTACCGCGTGAGCTTATATGGTACGCCTTGCGACGACACAACGTACCTGAGGAACTCATAGAGTATGTGCGGATGCTCTACTCTTGCCCAAAGAGTAGAGTGCAAGCTGCAGCTGGAACCTCAATGGAGTTTCCCATCTCTGTTGGGGTGCACCAGGGTTCTGCGCTTTCTCCACTCCTCTTTGTTGTCGTCATGGATGCCATTACGCGAGATCTTCAGCAGCCTGTTCCATGGACGCTGCTTTATGCTGATGACGTGATGCTCGCTTGCGAAGAGAAAGACGATCTCGAGCGGCAGGTGCAAGCTTGGTGCGACCGTCTGGCGAGGTTCGGACTCAAATTGAACGTCAAGAAGACCGAGTACCTAACGACTGACGTGAACGAGTCCGGCTCCATTAAGATTAACGGTACTGAACTTGCACGCACTTCGGTGTTTAAATACCTGGGATCAGCAATAGCGTCTGACGGCGGTCTGATAGTTGAAGTGAACTCACGCGTGAGTGCAGCTTGGTCCAAGTGGCGTTCGCTGACTGGCGTGCTCTGCGATAGGAGGATACCAGAGCACCTGAAGTCGAAGATTTACAGAGCCGTCGTGCGCCCGGTAGCGATGTACGGCGCTGAGTGTTGGCCTGCCACTAAGGAAGTTGAAACGCGCCTCAGCGTCATGGAGACGAAAATGCTGCGCTGGACGGCCGGAGTCACGCGCATGGACCCCATCCGAAATGATGCTATTCGGCAGAAGTTCGGTGTCGCGCCGATAGCGGACAAGATGCGCGAAGCTCGCTTGCGATGGTACGGCCACGTTCTTCGTGGGAAAGAAGACAGCGTCCGCAAGATTGGCCTTGAGTTGGAAGTATCTGGAAAGCGGCCTAGAGGACGCCCGAAGCAGCGTTGGTCCGATACGTTACACACGGACATGAAAGTAGCTGGTGTCCACCCTGATCAAGCGCAGGATCGGGAAAGGTGGCGTCGTAACACCAGAAGAGCGGACCCCGCGACGATGCGGGACAAACGCTGAAGAATAAGAAGAAGAAGAAGAAGAAGTTGTCCTTTTTTGACAGTGATACCTCGAGGTTTTTGACCGAGGTAGTCTCATTTTTACGAGGTGCGATACCAAGCTTTTGGGCAAGCTTACTCATTTTGTTTCTGCTTTCCGTTAGCCGTGCTTCTAGCACGTAGATCATTTCGGTTGCTTTAGCAATTCTTTCTGTGAATCGGCATTCTGAATCGATGTCTTCGAGTTCAGCTATGAGGTCTTTTTTGCTGCCTTTAGCCTTCGATTCATCAAACTCCCTTTGTAGTTTATCTACTAGGGCTTGAAGTGAATTTCTGCTCGACTGTATGATAGTGATACCTCCTGCTATCAAATTAACAGCGGTTGAATACTCATCATATTGTGAGTTGTCGTCACCTTTTGGAGTGATTTCCTCCGTGTACGACTTGTATTTTTCCAACAAGGTGTTCAGCGTCCTTGCGCTGAAGCCTATAGGCTTCTTGTGGAATGTTAGAGACATCGTACTCTTCTTTGATGTTAACTCCTAGCCTCGACGGGATTAGCCGTAGAGACGGGAAGGTACTGAGGTCAGTAACGTGAGAAACAAATCCTAGCCTCAACGGTATTATCCGAAGAGACGGGATCTAGTGGCTTTTATTTTAGCCGATGCACCAATGTTCCCGTTGTGGGGAATTACTTAGACGTAAGATCGATCACACGCATGAAACGCTTTATCAGCTAATGTGCACAACGAGCCCCTATCAATCGGGTCACGGGCTTTTATACCGGCACCCTCCTCATCGTCGGGGAGGGACAGTCCCTTCGTCTAGGTCACGCGGAGCGAGACAAGGGTGGTCAGGAAAAAATACTCAGCTAGATAAATACCATGAGGTGGATAAAATATGCTGTACTTGGTAACAGTTAGTAGAATTGTGAAAGTTGCGAAAAGAATAAAAAGCAGTCTGCAAAGAAATCCAAAGAACGATGAACGTGTCTTGATGATGGGTCAACTCAATACTTGCCGATCGTGTTCACAAATGAGGTGAGAGTGAGAAACACTTCCAAAAGTAATTGAGAACATACCAAAGAGGACATATGGAGACAGCATCTGACGAGAGCTTCTAGCGAAACAAGCGTGGTTTAATCGACGCGCGATATCGCTCCACACAACAAAACCAACTTGTTCCACATCTGACAACAGTTGAAAGCGGGGTCAGGACGCGAATAATCCACCCTACCGAAGAAAAAATGTAGTCTTCTTTTGTGAAAATGGGAACAGACCACCTAGCAAATTCCCCAACCTCCCGGAATCGAAGCCTCGTCCCCCTTCCGAAAGTCCGCATCGCTGCACTCGGTCGTACAGTCGCTGCCACCATCGATGCGAATGGATCACTTGAATGCCCAGTGCAGCTTCGTCTAAGAAACTTCCTATTATATAAAGCAGAGAGGCATGAATCACTGACTGTGGTGACATTCCCAGCGTGGTGACATTCCCAGCGGCTATACCCAGCCGTTCGTCGTACCGCCGTCGCCAACCGTAAACACCACAACGTGGCAGCGTGGCAGGCAGCCACTGCTGCCGGTGGTGTTTACTACCACGAGGTGTTTACGACCATGACGCTTCCACTGCCGGGTGGTCACCAAAGGACGACCACTTGATGAGATTTCGCAAGACGTCACCACGACTATGACGAGCCGCCGCTGCCGGGTTTAGAGAACACGTGAAGCGTTGCGGAAGAGGTCTGCGCCGCGGCACGGCTCACACCCCATGACCTGCGATGGAAGCCGTCGATGCTTCGCATCGCTTGCTTCTGCTTTGCGCGTTCTTGCTAGTGTGTTCTTCTTCATCCACCTCCCTACACATTAGCAACAGCATATGATGGCCTAAGGCCTTTCGATCGGGCACTTTCCGGGGTGGGTGTTGCATGATTTTCACGTCGAAATGAACACCTTTTAAATCAAATTGGACAGTTTTCAAACCTAATTGGACACTCTTCCAAGCTACCCGATGAACTCTGAAATCAATTTTAACGTCTTTCAAATCGAGACGAGCTTCTTACAGGTTATACTGCAGGGTCTTCAAGATGGTTAGAATATTTATTTAATTTTTGAAAAAAAATTGCATCGAAGGACTGGATTGCGCCATGCGCTCGAAAAGAACGTAACGTTAGTTTGATGGACTCGCACGTAATCGATCCGGGTGGGTGCTGTGTGATTACGATGGCCGACGCAAGGCCTACCAGGTAAATATTGGCTTCCCTTCATACCTTATATCGATCGATATTATCGATCGTTTCACCTGTATTATTGGTTCTCTCTCAGACTTAATCGATCGGGTGGGTGTTGCGTGATCAGCTCAGATCACGGTCAGACAATCTATCTCGTCTCGATTTGGAAGGCATTCAATTTGATTTCAAAGTTCACAGGCCACAGCAAAGGATTGGATCGCGCCATGCACACAAAAAGTTCAACGCAACGTTCATTTGATTGATAACAAAGTTAGAATATGTGTGTTTATTACAATTATTTGTGTTACACCGTTTGCAGGTGTGAAACTGCATGCAAACAGAAATTTTGCTATCATGAATTGCTAATGAAAATCGCTAATTTTCGGACGGGGCATGGCGCATTCTCTGTTTTGGCAATATAAAATGGTCGCTTTCCAGCTCTTCAAAACAAGCTTTAACTCATTGTTTTTCCTCAACAAATAAAACTTTTATAAAATTTCAAACTACGTGTTCTCTCATTGGGAACTAAATTAAAACTTCAATTAAAGTTATACTAAAGTTTTCCTTGAACAAAGTTATCCTAACAGTTTTGGAGAGTCCTCTCTAGTCTAATGTGAAAGATGCATATTTCAAATTGGAAGAGTTCTCTTTGAGTTCTCTTTGAATAGTCTTAGATTAGCTTAGAAGAGTGTACAATTTGACGTGAAAACTGTCCAATTTGATTTCAGAACTGTCCAACTCGACGTGAAAATAAAATATATCAATCGATATATTGATGCTTCTCTCTGACTTAACCGATCGCTGTGGATGCTGCGTCATTAGCTCAGACCTCGAGCTCAGACAATCTGTATCAACGGATATATTGATATTTCTCTCTGACTTAATCGACCGGGGTGGGTGTTGCTTGATTATGGTCCAGATCTATGAAGTCTGAGAGAGAAACGATAGCACTACTTAAACGATCGATAATATTGATTGATAATGATCGTCTGAACGTTCTGTCAACTACTGCCTCTCAGACTTCATCGATCGGAGTGGTTGTTTCGTGATTAGCTCAGATCTCAATCAAACAATCTGGCTCGTCTCGATTTGGAAGACTTTCGATTTCATTTCAAAGTTGACAGGCCACATCAAAAGACTGAATCGCGCCATGCACTCAAAAAGTTCAACGCAGTGGGTGTCCCGCGATTATGATGGCCGACGGAAGGCCAACCAGGTAAAAGATGTTTCGATCGAGCAGTCGATCCTACTATAGTCGCTATCCATTCTTGAGCGTTGGTATCGGTTCTCTGCTTCATTCCCAGCACTGCCATCGTCTCCACCGGACCTTGAGTTACGAAATGGAGGAGTGAGAAAACACCCGTCTTGCGGACACCAATAGTGTCGTTTTTAATCTCAACTTTCTTTTATGGTTGGTCTCACAACCATTACCTAATGCTGTACGAAAATCCGTTCAGCTTGCTGGAACGCTGAGTGTTTGAGGAGGAAGTGCGAGCCTAATCCTTACGTTCCCTTTCCCTTTGTCACCTTTCTTGCCTCTCTGTCGTTCTCACCCGTTTTATTCGCGTTTTCTAGGCATTTTGGCGCTCTTGCCGAGCAAATAACACAAAACAAAACTGTGAAGAAAACTGAAAACGTGAAGAGAACAGCGAAGAATCGCGAATAACTGATACTGAGCAGCCAAAATATGAAAGACAGCCTTGAAACAGGAATATACGAAACGGCTGTGGAGAAGCTGATTCAAATAAGTAGTGTTTCCTCGCTTTATCAAAAGATACAGCAAACCTCGCTTTTTCGAAATACAATTTACACTAATTAAGAGGTAAATTTTCATGCGAATTCAGATAATTTCGCATAAATTTAATTTCAATGCGATTGAACGAAAAAGGCCTTTGCTAAACTCCAATAAAGAAATTTAAGGAAAATGCCGGTAAATTCGTTAGATCGCTAAATCATAGTCGTTAAATGCTCAATACTGGCCCGTACTTCTATTAGTGCACTGCGCTCCAACACTCCCCCGACGACGTCGCCGACGCCACTACAGAATCTGTCGACGGCGTCGCCGACGGTATCGACGACGTCTGTGGCAACATTGGCGTCGGCGACGTCGGTGACGAGTCGCAGAGTCGGCGAGGCGTCGCCGAAGTATAACACAGGCCGATCAGGAAATCAGCCACGATGACGAATTTTCGCACAGGCAATCAATATCAACCGATATTATTGATATTTTGAGCGCTGATATCGGTTTCCTCTCAGACCGTATATCCATCGCTACTATCGATCGTTTCACCTGCTCTCTTTCAGACTTAATCGATCGGGGTGGGTGCTCCGTGATTATGATGGCCGACGGAAGATCGACCAGGTAATCAGCCACCATGGTAAAGCTTCCATCAGAAAATCAGTATTAACCCATATTATTGAATGGTCATCATTGTCTGGAAGACGCTTTTGATTTGGAAATTGTTCACTTTGTTCTCAAGAACATACATACTTCGCGCGCTGGATTACTAAGCTACTTCTACCTGCCCAGATCCTCCGATTTTCAGCGGTGGACCAGAGCAGGTCAGCGAAGAATGTTGGGAGGACCTATACTTGATTCGACTACGCCTTCAATCAAGTCTTGCTCCTTGGTCCTCCATTTTCGGCAATGTTTTGACCAGTTTCCATACTACAGTATGCAGAGGAGGATAGTATTTTTTGTCCTAAGTTACACTTTCCGAACTTCATCACACCTCGTGGCTTGAAGCACAACGACTGGACAGAAACGTCAGACATTCGATTAGGCTTGACGAGCTGCAATGGGTTGTGAACAGAACCCTAGACGGAGCAGGAGTGCTGCGGACATTTTCGTGAGTGCTGTAATGGGATGTGACTGATACTCAACAAGGCGTCAATCGATTTGTAGGAGGCGTTCGTTTCAAAGTGTTCGACTCCGACGCTAGGGATGCTTCCTTACCCAGCGTTGGTTGCCGGCGAAGCCGGCGACGGACGCTGGATGAGGAAGCATCCCTAGCTAGGTTTGGGCTACGTTCCTAGCGTGGCCCGCCATACCCGAAGCCGGCAAGCCTGGCGTGGCCCGCACGTCCAGCGTACGGCGCCGGCGAAGCCGGCGACGGACGCTGGATGAGGAAGCATCCCTATCTAGATTTGGGCTGCGTTCCTAGCGTGGCCCGCCATACCCGAAGCCGGCAAGCCTGGCGTGGCCCGAACCTCCAGGTACGGCGCCGGCGAAGCCGGCGACGGACGCTGCATGAGGAAGCATCCCTAGCTAGGTTTGGGCTTTTAATCTAACTTTAATTTGAGCTCAAAACCTTTTGTAAGTTAATCACTACCCCTGGCGCCCAGAGCCGCTTGCCGGCAGAGGCATCGCAGGCGTACAAGACCCACGAACTCGTGAGGCACCGATTCCATTGTAGCTTCAAGGACCCCCTACTCCTTGGGTTCAACGACTTGGCAAAGAAAACCACATTTTTGTGCTAATTTAGGGATGGAGATTCTTTCTATGTGACTCGTTCTCCCCATACATACATACGTTCCCTTGTGAGAAAAAACCGATATCCTATTATATAAAGCAGAGAAGCATGAATCACTGACGGGAGACGTCTGTCGCTTTCTGCCGACATTCTGCCGAATTGGGAGACGTCTGTCGCTTTCTGCCGACATTCTGCCGACATTTCTGCCGACAGCCGTCGCTAGACCCAGCCGTTCGTCGTATCGCCGCCGCCAACCGTAAACACCACAACATGGCAGCATGGCAGGCAGCCATGACCGCCGGTGTTTACTACCCAGCCAGCCATGACCGCCGCTGTTGACTATAGGTTCGTGCACAGTTCGACAGCGCAGTGAACCACCCATGTTGTAGCATAGGCGGTTCACTGCGCTGTGCCACAGCGCGGAGCCACCGCGCGGTGAGGGGCCGTGCACACTCACCGCGCAGTGGCACCGCGCGGTGTCACTGCGCTGAGGGAATTGGAGCTCCCATTTTCACCGCGCTGTGCCGTGGTGTGGCGTGTGGCTCACGGGATTGCGTACCATGCGCGCCTCTGCTGGCAACCTTCCAGCTACGCAGCGCTACCGCACCGCGCCGACGTGGGGGATGTGGCAAAAAATGAACCTCTCAGCGCGGTGCCACAGCGCAGTGAAACTGTGCACGAGCCTTATCACGAGGCTGCCACTGCCGGGTGGTCACCAAAGAACACCCACTGGATGAGGTTTCGCAAGGCGTCATCGCGGCTATGACGAGCCGCCGCTGCCGGGTTCAGACAACACGTGCAGCGTTGCGGTAGAGGTCTGCGACGCGGCGCTACTCAGACCCCATGATCTCTGATGGAACACGTCGATGTGCCCACCTTTCGCTTTTGCTTCCCTCCAAGATCGTTACTGTTGCACTTGGGCGTTATTGCTAAAATTTATCGGGGCGGGTGTTGCGTCCTTAGCTCACACTTCAATCTGGCAAAGCTCACACTTCCATCTGGCAATCAATATCCTATTATCTGGATCAAGCAGTCAGTATCGCTCGGTGTTATCGATTTTTTGAACACGATACTGAATTTCCCTCAGATGCAGTGAAGGAAGGAAAATCAAATAGAGACGGAAACTCTCACAATATATAATGGAGGATGACATGAGTCACTTTCTTTAGTGGTTCTTCAATAGCAAAAACAATGTTCTCACCTTCCCCCTCCCCAATTTTTCGACTACACCAGGCTCTCGAGTATAATTCTTCCCGTACGTCTCCTCAAAATTAGCGGTCAATGTCATAATCTGGAAGGCGCTCTTTTTGATTTGGAAATTGTTCACTTTGATGCATACTAACTTCGCGGGCTGGGTTACTAAGCTGTTTATACCTGCCCAGGTCCTCGAATTTTATGCGATGGACCAGGACAGCTCAGCGAAGGAAGTTCGTCGGACCTACGCATGGTTCGTCTACGCTTTCAACCAAGTCTTGCCGCTAGGTCCCAATTTTCTGCAGTGCATTGACCAATTTCCATTAGCACTGTATACAGAGGAGGACAGTATTTTTGTCCGAAGTCACCTGTTCCGAAGATCGTCACACGTCGTCGCATAAGGCACGGCGGCTGGACGGAAACGGTCAGGCGTTCGATTAGGCCTGACGAGCTGCAATAGGTTGTGAACACGACTCCAGACGAAGCAGGAGTGCTGTGGGCGTTTTCTTGAATGCTATACAGGGATGTGAGTGATGCACAGCAAGGCATCAATCCGTAGCAGGCGTGCGTTTCTACGTGTTCGACTTCGACGCTAGGGATGCTTCCTTACCCAGCGTTGGTTGCCGGCGAAGCCGGCGACCAGCGCTGGGTGAGGAATCATCCCTAGCTAGGTTTGGGTTCCGTTCTCAGCGTGGCCCACCATACCCGAAGCCGGCGAAGCCGGCAAGCCTGGCGTGACCCACACATCCAGCGTCAGTCGCCGGCGAAGCCGGCGACGGACGCTGGGTGAGTAAGGAATCCCATCTAGGTTTGGGTTCCGTTCTCAGCGTGGCCCACCATACCCGAAGCCGGCAAGCCTGGCGTGACCCGCACATCCAGCGTCAGTCGCCGGCGAAGCCGGCGACGGACGCTGGGTGAGTAAGGAATCCCATCTAGGTTTGGGTTCCGTTCTCAGCGTGGCCCCTCTAGGTTTGGGTTCCGTTCTCAGCGTGGCCCACCATACCCGAAGCCGGCGAAGCCGGCTTGCCTGGCGTGACCCGCACATCCAGCGTCAGTCGCCGGCGAAGCCGGCGACGGACGCTGGGTGAGTAAGAAATCCCATCTAGGTTTGGGTTCCGTTCTCAGCGTGGCCCATCTAGGTTTGGGTTCCGTTCTCAGCGTGGCCCACCATACCCGAAGCCGGCGAAGCCGGCTTGCCTGGCGTGACCCGCACATCCAGCGTCAGTCGCCGGCGAAGCCGGCGACGGACGCTGGGTGAGTAAGAAATCCCATCTAGGTTTGGGTTCCGTTCTCAGCGTGGCCCATCTAGGTTTGGGTTCCGTTCTCAGCGTGGCCCACCATACCCGAAGCCGGCGAAGCCGGCAAGCCTGGCGTGACCCGCACATCCAGCGTCAGTCGCCGGCCAAGCCGGCGACGGACGCTGGGTGAGTAAGGAATCCAATCTAGGTTTGGGTTTCGTTCTCAGCGTGGCCCACCATACCCGAAGCCGGCGAAGCCGGCAAGCCTGGCGTGGCCCGCACATCCAGCGTCAGTCGCCGGCGAAGCCGGCGACGGACGCTGGTCACAGATAAAAAAAATCGATAATTTCTATCGACATCGACTGCCTGATCGATCTGTGACGCTGCCTTCTGAATTCTGACGCATGCTGGAGACGTCTGGATATTTTCCTGTATTTTGTGTATCAATTTTACGGTAATTTCACCTGTTTTCTGCCAGTCGTTTCTGACACAGCTCTTATGGCATCCTGATGACGTCATTCTTACTTCTTACGCATCCCTTCCTTACGCGTAAAAGAGATTTTTCAGATCGTCTTAGAGTTTGGACACAAGGATTAATTTGATCTGGACCAGTTTTACATTCCAGTCAAGCTGTTTTGGAAGCTATTTTAGCTGTAAACGTATAAGCATAATGGATGAAGGGCAGGGGCAAGGAAGGGTAAAGGTAAATTCTTGTTCGGGAGGTGCCAAGCATTCCACTTTTGTTGCTGCTCCTGCGCAAAGCGGCCGAGGAATGGGAATTCTTAAATGCGGAACATACTTGGAAATGATGATTCGGACGGTGTTTCAAACGGGGCGCTGCTTGTCCCTCACCCTGCAGTTAGGAGTCTGAGACCACAGGCCATCAAATGTCTGCAGGATGCGCGTGAGGGTCAAAAGGGGTGCGCCTCGGTCTTGTGCCATGCCGGATGTTCCCACAGTGCCTCATGGAGTCGGTCTTGTGATTTTCGTCACTACTCGTCATGCTCTACTGCTTCTCCGTGGTTGCTGAATGCTCTGCTTCTGGTTTTCGTTTCTACAACAACCACGGTTCCGCAAAAGCTATTATATAAGGAAAACGACGGAGTCAACCAGTCGTTTTTGAGATTCGGCACGCATTCTACTTCTACGGATGTCGTCAATGCAGGTGCAATGCGTATTTGGCCTAAATATTGAATTGCGCTGACCAACCGATAAGCAAGTACCTGCTTTATCCCTCGAAGGAAATGTGGTAGCAGTTCAGGGACCCCGAAGGGATGCAAAGCTTGCCTTGCCTGGCAGGACCCGAACCAGTAGCCTTTGTCTGGAGTGCACACTACAGCCTACATCTCCTGCTGTGCTTCCAGGCACCTGTAAACATACAGTAACGTGAAACTATAATATGGACACATTTTTGTCTAAGCCATGTGGTAAACAAAGGCGTTATGATACTTAGCGGGTTGGTGCTCGCTGCGAGATTGCAGAGGTCATGGAACACGCACATAAACACGGCTTCTGCGCTCCTCCCGCTGACGCTTCAGTGGAGGAGACCACATGGGAAGGAACTCGAAGGTCTGGCTGGCCTAACCTACCCGTTTTAAGATACCGTGCCGGTGTGCAGAGGGCACCAGCCCGCTTAATACCGACGTTATTCTTTTCTTTCTTCTTTTACAGTGACACAGTGCACAGACTTGTTCCTCGACCAGGTGTTATCGATCGCCTCTATAGATTTTTGCTTTGAGTTGGTCACTGGGAGTTGGAGTTGCGTGGATGTGTCGGCTGTATGCCAGATTTCATAAATGGGAGCGGGTGTAGATCGACTGGCTGTTATTTAACGATCGATTTTTGTTAAATTAATCGTTTAATCAATACGTTTTCTGGAGAATAGTTACATTCACAAATTCATCCCAAAATATCTGTTTCTACCACTTGCTTGGGCGAATCACCGGAAAGAAATGAGACCGGCCCTCACGGCTGGTCTATTCCTAGCTACCTGTAATACATTTTGTGGCCGCAAAATTGGCAGTGTGGTATTACACTTTTTTAGATGAGGACAGATTTACATATAATACTTCGCACGTCGTCAGTCCGTCACTGGCTGCCATTAGGGGAAAACATTGTCCCATTAAGGCTTTTGAACAGTCGGCCAGCCACCAATTCCAAAAATGACCGTTTTGAAGTGACCTCCAAGCTTACAGTGGCTGAAGCAGATTGTGTCGCCTTCAGATGTCTTGACAACCTTTCGATTGTTCTCCATGAGGAGCACTTTACAACACACAAGCACTCAATCGTGAAAAATTCGTGTTCCAGCAAAAAGAAATTTTGACGCTTCCATAAGCCATTTGATTCTACTGTGTGTAAGTTCTCTACCTCATTTTCACGATGCACAAAAGGGTTTATGAGAGGCCTGTCGATAAAACCTCGTGCTTAACTAGGAAGGGATCAATTATGTCTTGCTTCCACTTTTTCTTCTGGGCTGTCGTCTATCATGTCTATCATGCAGACTGATTTTTCATTCGAATTCGAATATTCGAATTCGAAAGTTCAGAAAATCGCATTTTTTGAATGTGTTCGAATTCGAATATTCAGAAAAACCGTGTTTTTCTAATATATTCGATTTCGAATGCTCGAGAATTTTCGGTATTCGAAACGATTCGAATATTCGAAATTTTCGCGAGAGCATAAGTATACACCACGTACGCAAAAATCGTGCGTTCGTCAACATGACAACACTGATAGGCTTTTAGCTGCATTTTTTCTTTCTTTCTCTACTAGCGGGCTCGTGCCCGCATCGAGATTGCATATGCTCGTAGAACAGTCACACAAAACGGTTTCGCAAAGAACTAGCAATAATGACGAGTGGAATCCCGGGACCTGTATGGTCTGGCTTACTCAGCCCACTAAGTGCCGTTCTCTTGCATGATAATTCCATACTTGTTCTTCTTCGACACCCTGAAGGTAGTCTGTTGCTGAGAGCCTGTTCATTTTGCTGTGCCTTGGTGATAGTGAATTGTCCGCTCTACATTGTAGTGTTATACTCCATTCCTTGAACTTAGTTGTTGACCCGTTGGAGTTGGAACATGTAACGTCTTCCTTCATTTTTTCATTTCAAGTAGTAGCCTGCAGCTACTTGTATTCTTTAACGAAAATTCTTTCGTCTGCACCCGGGTCCCCACGCTGGATCTGACAGGCTACCAGAGCTCGCGACCACAGCTCCAGCTGCACGTGGCCCAGTGGCACAGCCAGTCGGAAGTGCTGAGCGGGAGGAGTCGGACTTGGGTGCAACCCGCCCGAGCGCAGGAGACCGCGGCGCCGCGGGTCCCGGCGCGACCCGCCGCACTGGGCACGTGCTCGGCGCGATCAGCTGGACGAGCGGCGGCGCCGGCCGTCACGCGGACGAACCACGGGGGGGCTCCGTCCCGCCGCTCCTGCCGAGCGCCGTTCACCTTCTCGCTCTCACCGCCATCCGGGACGGGGTCCTGCCCGGGTCCGAAGCCGGGGAGGACCCTCGCAGCACTCGCGCGACGTCGCCGCGGCCCGTCGCCGACGTGCTGATCGATCGAGCGATTGCGCCGCGCGGCCTCCGTCGTCGGCTCTCCGCTCGCCGCTTCGTTCCGCAGCTCTCCCGGTGCCCTCTCGCTGATCTCGGAGTTTAGGCGATGGCCGACATGGCGTCCACGTCCGCTGGTGCGCTTCGTGCGTTGGCGATGGAGCTGAAGAACATCGAGTCGCAGCCGCTGGAGGGCTTCACCATCTCCGCAAGCGACGACAACTTGTTCGTGTGGACCGTCGGGATCTATGGACCTCCGAATACTTTGTACCAGGTAGTTGCAAAACCAACAGCGAGGAGCGAGCTTCGAAAAGCATTGGGGTCTCTGTTCTCTCATTTAACGATTTTCAGGGCGGATACTTCAAAGCTGTGATACGCTTCCCTCCAAATTACCCGTACTCGCCGCCATCGATGAAGTTCCTCACCAAGGTCTGGCATCCGAATGTCTATGAGGTGGGCACGATGTATCTTCGAACCCTAAGACCGGCCTTCCAGAGGAAAGGGTGTGGTTGTACGTGCCCATTCAGTGTTGCTAGCTCTCCTCTTGTGCGTTAAGCGACTGTTCGAAGCATGACCTTCTCCTCACACCCTGGGCGTCGATTTTATCGTCCGCAGTACTGCCTGCTGCGCCCGGCTTCAGTTACAGTGGCAACCGGATTATGCGGCTCCCAGCGATGAACCGGTTCACTTGAGTGATTGATCGCGAGGGCAGCCCATGTGCAGCGAGCGGTTAAGCAATAGACGGCATTTTAGCTAAGACGGTAGTTTCTGTTCCTATCAATTAAACTGAGCCACGAGTGATTTAGAACGGCGATCTTTGCATCAGCATTCTCCACCCTCCAGTTGATGATCCTCACAGTGGTGAGCTTCCTTGCGAAAGGTGGAATCCAACACAGAGCGTTAGGTCAGTCTCCTTTTGACAGGGTTTTGTCATGCCACCGAGTTCTGGTCGATGCGTCGTTGTTCAGGACAATTCTGCTGTCCGTCATTTCGCTGCTGAATGAGCCAAATACGTCTTCGCCTGCTAATGTGGACGCATCTGTTATGTACCGTAAGTGGAAGGAAGGAACGGATATGAATTACGCCGATATTATAAAGTAAGCGTGGTCGTTTCTGTTAACAATTCATTCCGATGTAAACTGAGAGTTTCACATTATATTCAGTGGGTAGTGGATACCCTATGCTGTTATACTCATATATACATCTCTGAAAATCGTTGTGAAGAGCAACGTGATGGGAAACATTATGCAGCGAAGACAAAATCGGGGCGCTAAGTAGCTCAGGGGCGTCGCCCTGTAGAGCAACCCTATAAGACTGTGTTGTACGACATTTAAAAAATTCAAGCAGCTCCTCCCGTGCTATACCCCTGTGGTGATATTTGAGGTATTCCACATCTGATGTTAGTGGGCATTCCTGTGGCTTCTTACCAGGACGGATAACTACTCAGCGCAAGGTGAGCCACCTGAGCCACAATGCGCCAAATTGGTTAACGTAACAAGCTAGAGCAGAATAACTAGTAAGAACATACAATAGGCACCGAAGTAATTGTAGAACGAAAAAACCCTACATTACTCACAGATAATTGGTGCTGCATCGATGATTTCATTGTATTTAAAAACAGAGCTATCCTGGTCGTACGGGGGTACCGTTAGAAAAGCGGAACACACGAACAAATGGCCAGGAAATTGCGATGAAAGCTCCTCGTGTAGGTTACTTCAGTGTGTCGTCCTTTTAAAATAGCTCGCTTTCAGTTTTGTCCTTGTTATGCAACATACAGAGCAAGGTCCTCCCTCCCACTAGGATCGACCCAAAAAACATGTTTTCCACCTCGGATTCTAGATGGTCTCACCACAAACAAGGCCCGTTTACCAAGTGAACAGAGACCATGGAGAATTTTGTGAGCCACTACGAGGGCTCATATTATTCGTCTGTTTAAAAATACTGTGGTCCAAGGTGTTTATTTCTTACGGTTAGTTCACTGTTGGGAGTTTGGTGGTTCACCAACGGATGCTTATGTAGCCAATTGTAATAATTGATTTACTACTTTGTAACTAGCGGAACGATCAGATTTTTACGCTACGCAACATAATCGAACAGTGCCTGGAATACCGCTACCCGCTCCACATAAACTTCGTCGATTTTAAGAAGGCTTTTGATAGTGTCCACCGCGAGTCACTGTGGGAAATACTCAAGCTCTATGGAGTCCCTACGACCTTCGTCGAGATATTCAGAAGTCTATATCAAAACTCCATGTGCTGCGTGAAGACAACGCTTGGAAATACAAGTTACTTCGAGGTCACCACAGGAGTCAGGCAGGGATGTGTTCTCTCACCGTTGCTATTCAACGTCGCCCTCGACTTCGTAATGAGAAGAACGACAGCCGAAGTACACGAAGGCATTCCTTGGTTTAGAGGACGACTTATGGACCTGGACTTTGCCGATGACATCGCCGTATTCACTGAGGACAACGATAAGTTACAAAGAATTACAGAACGCCTTAGTTAAGAAGCAGGCAACATCGGACTCCGAATTAGTCCCGAAAAGTCAAAGGTCATGTGCGTAGGAATTATGAGCCCAAGGGACGGCATCTACATAGGTTCGGACCGTTTGGAAGTAGTGAACAGCTTCACCTACTTGGGAAGTATGATCGCCAATAATGGAGATGCTGGGACCAACGTTCGCTGTAGGATCGCAAAGGCGACAGCAATATTCCGAAGGCTCAGGCCACTATGGACGTCGTTCTCTATTTCAAATAGCGTAAAGCTGCGTTTGTATTCGTCGATAGTCGTCCCAACTGCAATGTACGCTAGCGAAACATGGAAGACGTCAACTAGCAGCATCAGACGGGTCAACGCGTTCCATTGCAAATGTCTGCGGCAAATTGTGAGGATACGTTACATGGACCACGTGACAAACGAATAAGTATTGTGGCGCTGTCACTCAAGGTGCCTCTACGAGACCGTTACGCAACGTCGACTCCGCCTGGCTGGACACATCTTGCGTATGCCGGAGCACCGGCTGCCGAGATCAGCCATGCAATGGACTCCGCCAGGAAAACGAACTAGAGGACGCCCAAGAAACACGTGGCGTCGCACCCTCATGAATGACCTAAAGGTTATGAATATTTCTAGGCAGGAGTGCGAAGAAATAGCCCAAGACAGGCAGCGGTGGAAAGACCTCGTCGCCCTATGCGCTCAACAGCACGGGAGGAACTAAGTACTAAGTAGGTAATTAGCGGAACACAACACGAATATCACATCACAGCAGGTTATATATAGACAATAGGATATGCAGAGGCGGAGCTACAAATATCTCCGATAGTAGGCAATGGGGCCAACTACGTGTGGTCTTGAAAGGGGACATCGCGCCTAGAGTGGATTACTTGAGCGCAATTTCTATTACTTACTTGCGGTACCCCTAAGTTATGCCTGGGGATGTTACTCATTGAACTTATCTTAGTGTGTTCACCTAACCAGGAATGGTTCCCATTTCATGGTAAGCTTTTGCAATGCTATTTTGACAGGATGTAGGGCCCTGTGAGCGGAGTCCAGAATCACAGTTAGTTTTTGCTGAACGCTACTTCAAAGGCTTGAAAAGGAGGTCTAAAAGGGTGCGCGCAACTACCACTACGACACCCAACAAGATGTGCCTTGGCGGCGCAGCCGATAACACTTCCGCCTCATAGGAGCACCAGTTCAAGTCCAAGTGCTGCCAACGTTTTTGCACGTTTTAGTTTCTTATTACTACGCTTTCTCATGATCACAGGAGGCAACTTTAGATCATCAATGCTTACAACAAACCAATGCTGTCTATTTGCTCCTTCATATGTGCTAGTTGATCAACTATTCATATCTGCACCATATCATTTCTCTGGGAATAAAAAGTCATATATTATTAAATTACAAGCCTTGGATTTATTATTTCCCTTTCAGTCAACAGCTAGGGTACAAAACTATGAAACAAGTAAAACACTAGCGCTTCTCACACCAGCAGCAGCTTACAGAAGCCAGTGAGGAACAATCTTCTCCCTGGCAAGGAATGACCATTTCTTCTTCTTCTTCGTTAAACACGTAATCTGTGGGTATAGAGAGAGGTCCTGGGTGAAACCAGCTGCCACCCTCGCGTATGACAGACCGGCCGAAACACTGGAGCGCAGAACTGTCGGTAGGTCTGGCTTATAAAGAAATCAATCAGAAATCAATCATATCAATTACAATCGAAAGAAAAGTCACGGGTGGTACCCTTTTTGTAAAATATTTCATACCAGTTACCCCTTTCCAATATACCATCTCGGCTGCATGTAACATATTCCGGATGGCCTCTAACCTGTACCGCCTCTTCTTCCTTACACTTGATATCTCCATAGATGGCATCCACGGGGAGCCCTTTTATGGCATCCGCAACCGCAATCTCTCTCCTTGTCGGAGGAGTGAAATCCAGTGAGATGTTGGAAAGTGGTCGGCCACTTTCCAACATCTCACCGGATTTCACTTCTCCTACAAGCACGATCAGGTCAGAACGGCATTTTTAATGCACTTATGCACCGATATGGTCCGATCTCATAATATTCAAACGTAAGATGAGCGTATTTGTGTGCAATTACGGTATCGTTGGTGATACGGTATGATATGGCGGTGGTACGGATATGTATAGTCCAATAATCTTATCCCAAATGATCAACATGGCTTCCGTTCAGGTAAATCTACTGAAACACTGATGTTATCTACGCTTAATGATTGGGCAAAATCTCTTGAACAAAAAATTGATGTGGATGTAATTTATTTTGATTTTATGAAGGCTTTCGACAAGGTCCCTTTGGATAAACTAATTGTCAAGCTCACGGATATAGGTATACATCATAGGATTACTCTATGGATAAAAACTTTATATCTGGTAGATCTTTTCAAGTTAGGGTAAATGACGCATTCTCTGAACGTCTTTCTATTAAAAGTAGTGTCCTCAGGGTGGTGTTTTGTCCCCAATCCTCTTTTCAATATATACCTCTGAAATTCCGTCCTTAGTTAATCAGCTTGGTGTTTCATGTAAAACGTTCGCTGACGATATAAAAATTTATAAGAATATTGCTCTTCGAGAAGATAATCTTTCTCTTCAATCAGCAATAAATGTAATTGCGGATTGGTCATCAAAATGGGAACTTCCACTATCTCCGCAAAAGTCACAAGTACTCTATCTAGGGCAGCAGGTAGGTAGATATCCTTACTACCTTGACAAGATACATATTAGTAGTACAACTTCCCTGCGTGATTTGGGCTTTATTTTGGACACCCAACTTTCGTTCAAAAAACATATTGAAATAATATCGAAAAAAGCTGAACGAATTGTGCACAGCCTCTTCAAATGTTTGCGAACGAATTCAATACAACACCTATTAACTGCTTATAAGTCGTATGTTAGACCAATTCTAGAATATGGCACCACAATTTTTAGTCCGAAATATAAGCGTGAAATCGCCAGGCTGGAATCTACAAAACAGCTTCACAAGAAAGCTCTGGATACGAGTACATGGGTATGATTGCAACACCATCCCCTCACCGGCTTCACGAAACAGATTCTTCAATCTTCATACCCTTGAACGTCGTAGGAGAAAATATGATTTAATTGCGATATATCATCATTACCATATATAATCGAGAGAGGCATGAGTCACTGTCCGACGACATGTTTGCACTCTTATGTGAAGCCAATGTGCACTCTTATGTGAAGCCAGCATGCACTCTTAAGTGAAGCCAATATGCACTCTTACGTGAAGCCGGCCGCGCACGCTGCGATGAAGCCCGCCGCGTCCGCTGCGTCGGCTGCGTCCGCTACGTCCGCCGCGTCAGCTGCGCCCGCCGCGCTAAGTCCGCCGCGTCCGCTGCGCCCACCGCTTCCGAGGATGTTTACTGCTGACTGCGCATGAACTGTCGATGGTGGCATGTTGATCCCATCTAATGTGTTTATGAACAGACTGCCAAAGGGATGCAAAGCAGAGAATATTGTGCGATTGCTCTCGGTACGGGTTCATTCACCTTCACCCCCCCCCCCCATTTTCACTTCATTTTTACATCCGTCCCTTACTCCATTTTCGTCTGCATTTATGTATTTTCACACTGCCGCTGATCTTTTCCTCACCCATTTTCATTTCTGTTTCAATCTATGCACATGCTATGGACTACGTTCCTAGCGTGGCCCGCAACACCCGAAGCCGGCGAAGCCGGGAAGCCTGGCGTGGCCCGCATGTCCTGCGTACGGCGCCGGCGAAGCCGGCCAGAGACGCTGGCTGAGGAATCATCCCAAACTTTGTTAGGGCTACGTTCCTAGCGTGGCCCGCCACACCCGAAGCCGGCAAGCCTGGCGTGGTCCGCATGTCCAGCGTACGGCGAAGCCGGCGAGAGACCCTGGCTAAAGAAGCATCCCAAACTTTGTTAGGGCTACGTTCCTAGCGTGGCCCGCCATACCCGAAGCCGGCAAGCCTGGCGTGGCCCGCATGTCCAGCGTACGGCGCCGGCGAAGCCGGCGACGGACGCTGGCTGAGGAATCATCCCAAACTATGTTTGGGCTACGTTCCTAGCGTGGCCCGCCACACCCGAAGCCGGCAAGCCTGGCGTGGCCCGCACGTCGAGCGTACGGCGCCGGCGAAGCCGGCGACGGACGCTGGCTGAGGAATCATCCCAAACTATGTTTGGGCTACGTTCCTAGCGTGGCCCGTCATACCCGAAGCCGGCAAGCCTGGCGTGGCCCGCATGTCCAGCGTACGGCGCCGGCGAAGCCGGCGATGGACGCTGGCTGAGGAATCATCCCAAACTATGTTTGGGCTACGTTCTTAGCGTGGCCCGCCACACCCGAAGCCGGCAAGCCTGGCGTGGCCCGCATGTCCAGCGTACGGCGCCGGCGAAGCCGGCGGACGCTGGTAAGATGATAAACGGTCTTAAGGCCGCCACAGACTTCTGCGGCGCCGCTGGCCGGCCGGCGGCACCGGCGGCGCCGCTGAGCGGCTTGACTCATCATCAGTGGGAGCGGTGACGGCGAGGTACTGTACTGTTTCTAGTGGGGACCGACTGGTGCTTAACAATAACGCGCCCCGATGACGATCGCGCGCCCACATCGACCGTATCCGCTCTGGATCCCGCCGCGAAAGGGCAGAGCGCAGAGCGCAGACAGACAGACGCTGGAGCGGCGCCGCAGAAGTCTGTGGCGGCCTTTAGGCGCCTTTTGTACTCGCGCCGCCCGGCGGCGCCGCATCGCATTCATACTCCGCCGCCTCAAAACTCCACATTTGACGGAATTTCGGGTTACGGTATTCGACGAATCACGCCGCTGGAGGGAAGGACGCGGCGAGGCGCGATCAGCTGCGGCAGACTCGGTGTGGAGTGGGAGGTTTCACACCGGGATGAAACATTTTGCCATGTCCTCTTTGTTTTGGTTCCCCAACTAATAGAACAAAAAGGGTGTAGCGAAATTATCACACTATTGTACTTTCAGGACTCAATAGCTAGAGGAGAGATCGAAAAAAAAGTTTTCAGCCAAACTTCGCCGGGGGGGGGGGGAGAGAGGAGGGTTATTTAGGGTGTTAATCACGAATTTGACATCCGTTTTTGAAATTGATAGGTTCGGGTAACCAACGCTGTCGAGGTCATAATCACCGATTTTGCCCAAACTTCGACTAGGGGCTATTTGGGGTGCAGATCACGAATCTAACATCCATTTTTGTATCACGCTGAAGTTTGGGCAAAATCCGTGACCATGACCTTAGTCACCCGCACCTACCCTAACCTAGGAAGGGGATGGAGATCTGTAGACGTTCACGAAGTTTTATCTACTACGATAAAGAGATGTTTAGTGCACAATGATCCCGGAATGGCCATATGAGAGAGAATTCTGAGTAATCCTCGACAATGAGTACCTTCCAGCAATTTAACTTTTGAACCCGCACATGTTGCAAAATAAAAAGTCGTTTAGTGTCATTTGCATTGCAGGGGATTCGACTCAATACCACACTCACCAATTTCTACCGTAGGTTAGGCAGACGACTTCGACCCAGCTTTAAGAGAGGATCCATCGCTCCCCACAGAAATCCCACCACTAACATCGGCAAGATACGTCCCGCTGATCAGTCGAAGGAATCCTCTCCGTTTTGGTTCTTCAGTGAGTTATGGACGGTCTCCTACGTCATCCGCTATGGCACACGGACCGTAGTACGTAGAAGTTGGTCGCCGCGCGTCGCTGACGCTCCCCTTTCTAAGTGCAATCGCGCAGCGGCGCGTCAAATTCGGGGCGCGGCGCGACTGGCCGCACCGCGTCCCGAATTGACGCGCCGCTCCGCGGGGGGAGTATGGAAGGCGCCTTACTCGTATTCCCCTTCAGGAGTTCTATACCTTTTCTTCATCGAGTACAAGGGGTGGTCAGTGGAAGATCCAGTTTCCAGCAAAAAGCAGTGTAAGGTCTCAATTTTTCACTTGCCGTGCTGGCTCTGATTTTTTTGAGGTTATCTTAAAAAACATAACACAAAAAAAAAACATAATTTAACTCGGGCATCCCCTATATATATATATATATATATATATATATATATATATATATATATATATATATATATATATATATAGGGGATGCCCGGGTTAAATTCTCACCCGTCTCATGCCAAAATTCTATATCAGGAGTTGGCAAGTACATAGGTGCTGCACCTCAGTGTGGCAGCATAAAATTTCGAATTTCGTGGTAAATTTGCAACGCGGCCTGCAACGCGGCCCTGGGATCGCTTAATCAGAGTTGCTTATGCTTGTCATTTTCATTGCTGTTTACTTTTGGAACATTTATAATTTTTGCTCATTACAGGAAACAGGTAGAGCTCTCCAAAGAGGAGGCTCGAAAGGACGGCGTGACTGTTCCAGAGACGCTTGAGGAGTACTGCATAAAATTCCATCCACAGAGCTGCGACGATCAGACCATGGACTTGCTAGATTTGGGTCGGTTTGCAAGTCCAAATTTACCTTGACGTCACAGTTCCTTCAATATGTGAACCATTTGACGGTGCAGTGATTCCGATGTGCTTGGAGGTCATCGTTTTGTGTTTCGGCAATCGTTATACACTAGATAATTTGATGCTCTCGATGGCATTGCTTCTTGCCTCCCCCTCCCCAAACGGTACGAGGTCTTTGATAGGTATCCAAGCTGTGACACTTTTTGGGTTGCGAACCGTTAAACCTCCTGATCTGATATCTAATCGCGGGAACTTATTAGATCGCTTAAACTGCATGGATATTTCATGACATTGGAAACCTCCTTGTTGGGTGTAGCGCATAAGAAAATGTCGGGCCCTTGTTCAGTAAGCGCAGCACCTACTTCTTACGATTAAGTTTGGGATAGGCTCATCGGTGATGCGCCGTTCGCTAGGGGGTGAGGAGAGAAGTTATCAGGCGAAGTTAGCACATGTCTTGCTCATTCTCATTGGAGCGCGTTAGCCGTCCTACCTTCTCATTGGACACGATTTTCGCACTGGAACGTGTTATCACCCACCATTACTCTCCCCTACCTGCTCATTCAGCGTGTTATTAGTATTGTTATGGTTATAAACGTTATTAGAAGACTGAAGCAACTACAAAAAGACAAAGATTATCCACGGAAGAGGAATAAAATCGGACGAGTACTATGTGGTAGCTATATTTCTACTTTTGCACTCGCCACAATTTGTTCTAAGCATGTATGTAGAACTTTTCTCACTGTTAGTGCAGGAATTCTATTTGATAAAAAGAGTCCTACATGAATGTCACGCTCTAGACTCCTCAACATACCTTTCGAGGACATCAAAAGCTAATAATATGATGAAAATACTGCAACTAAACTCATAACAGGAACAGGAGCTGTAGGCGCATCACCAGTGTCTCGACCCTATCAATGATAAAGGCATATAGTGTTTTTTCAAAGGTTTATTACCTTAAGCAGTATTTAAGAGCGTACAAATGAATCAGTATTTATTGAAACGCTGTATTTTCCATTTTCACGTCGAATTGTACACTTTTCGAATCAAACTGGACAATCTTCTAAGCTAGCCCAAGACTTTGAAATTAAAGCGAACTCTTCCAAATCGAAATGACCTTCAGGCAGGTTAAACCAGAGACTCAATAAGATGGTAAAAAAAAATTTGTTCAAGGAAAATGTGGTGCAACATTCTTTTTAGATTTTTTTAGTTTATCTGCCCCAATATGTGCAATAATTTTATAAAATTTTTATTTTTAGAGAAAAATAATAAATCATTACAAAATTTCTCTTAAAGCAAAGAGCTAAGCATATAGCGCATTAAAAGGTCAGATCGCGATTGCACTCAAAAAGTTCACCGCAACTTTTATTTGATTGATAGTGAAAATGCCTCTTCCATAAACCACTAAAGTGAAGATGAGTGTTCCTTACAGTTGTTTTTGTTGTACCGTTAACAGGTGTCAATCTCCATGTAAGCAGAAGTCTGCTATCAATCGAATAAAAATCGCGACCTCTTCGAAGAGGTGATGGCGCAATCTATTTTTAGTACTAAAAGAATGGCCGCCATTCTGCTCTTCAAGACAAGCTGTAAACCATTATTTTTCCTCAAAAAAATATAAATTTTATAAAACAAACAATGTGTCCAGTTATTGGGTAGATTATATAATAGGATGAATTAAAGCTACAGAGAAAGTTGTGCTATTTTTTCACTTTTCCATCAACTACTTATAAAGTGTGCTCACAAAAAGAAACCATTCTAGGATCAATGAGAGTTAATGAGAAAGGATAGGACACTAATGCTGCAATGTTACTAATGTTTAATGAACGTTAAAGGAAAGAATTGGGGACAAAATACGAGTCATGGGAAGAATGAGGAGGTAGGACGGCTAACGCGCTCCAATGAGAATGAGGAAGACGTGTGCTCCCTTCGCCTGATAACTTCTCTCGGGGGTGAGGGACATTCTGCCTGAAAGCGGCGCGGGCAAAGATGCGGGACAGTGCCTGCGGAGCCAATTAGCGTCGACTCGCGCAGTGACACCTGCCGCTTCGCGCTCAGTCAGACGGCCCTCGCCGCGGAGGCGATGCTGACCCAGCCAACCACGGGAGCCAGTAGGTCAACCAGATTTGGTGTGATCACAATCGATAGAGGGGTAAGAGGCTCAGACAGCTTGCAGTTGCAGTCGAGAAATTGGGATTGATCTGAACCCTGCCATCCTATATCAGAATTTCGAGCTCTACGGAATGGTCCAGGAAAGAATCCAGCCTCAATAATCCTTACCACAATTTTTCCAGTAGGTCAACCAGATTTGGTGTGATCACAATCGATAGAGGGGTAAGAGGCTCAGACGGCTTGCATCATTGGCAGTCCAGAGATTGGGATTGATCTGAACCCTGCCATCCTATATCAGAATTTCGAGCTCTACGGAATGGTCCAGGAAAGAATCCAGCCTCAATAACCCTTACCACAATTTTTTTTCAGGCGCTGTTTAACTTTCGTTAAATATCATTTTTTGTTTATATCAGAATTAATTACGAGGCATGCTTCCAGGCTACTGATGTGAACTCTTCCATCTCCTGTATTATATCCTGTCTAAATAACCCTTGAGGCGACTTTCTAGGCGTTGTTTGTCTTCGTTAAATATCAGTTTTTATGTATACCAGGATTAATTGCGAGGCGTGCTTCCATACTACTGATGTAAACCCTACCATCTCCTGTACTAAAATGTCGAGCTCTATAGAATGATCTAGAAAAGAACCCTGCCTCAATGACCCTTATAGCAATTTTTTATGCGCTGTTTATTTTCGCTAAATATCGATTTCTATTCACATATATCAGGATTAAATTCGAGTTATGCTTCCAGGCTAATAAAATTGCACGAGGGTTCCAATTAGATAGACGAGAGATCTTTTAACAGAAGTTTAAAGCGTTAGTTTCAACATAACATCTCTTTAGCATTTCGTAACTTTTTTTCTTTCTCTATGGAACTTTATAATGCACACATCACATAGACGAAGACTGGATAGGTGCTTCATCGAATCTAATGTTCACAGAGAATAAATTTCATCACACAATACTTCAAATTGCTCGTCCAGTCGTCTGTGGCTTCTAGCGATATTTTGACCTCGCGTCCAACAGGCAATGTGCCTGTATAGCCAATGTCTCCTCCACCAATTAACGGGTTAGGAAACACTCATGAAATTTCTTGAGAAAACTAGAGTACTTTGGTGTTCTTAGGAGGTCTACCGACTGTCAAATCGAACTCATCGTGCAATTTAAGACTGGGAACGCTCTAAGCACTGAAGGATCATAATGTCGTTTTCAAAAAGGCTGAGCACTTGGGGTGCTCCTAGAAGGTCTCTCGTCTATCTAGTTATATTCCTCGCGCAATTTCAGCCTGGAAACGTGCCTCACAATTGATTCTGATATAAATAAAAACTGATATTTAAGGAAAGCAAACAACGCCTAAAAGCCGGCTTAAGGGTTATTTAGACAGGATAATTTCTAGTTCATTCGATAGAGATCGAAATTCTAATGCAGAAGATGGTAGAGTTCACATCAGTAGCATGGAAGCTTCCCTCGTATTTAGTTCTGATCACCTGTATCACCTGTCGTCCCGTTGATCATCGACTTGCTCGAGCGGGCGCCAGCAGCGTCTCCATTCGTCCCTGTCGCGTGCCAGAGTGGTCCAATGGATCCTCCTCGCTCGAGGGACACGAAGAGCGTCATATCGGTCGTTCAGGGCTTTCACGAAGAAGTCCGACCAACGCGTTGGTGGGCGTCCTGGTGTTCTTTTGACATCCCGCGGAATCCAGTCTGTGACGGCTCTCGTCCAGCGGGTGTCTGCGAATCGCATTACGTGGCCGGCCCACCTAATTTTCGACGACTTGGCCCATGCGACAGCGTCTCTGATCTTTGAACGTCGGCGAAGCTCGGAACTCCGGAGGCCTTCTCTCACTTGCGTGAGTCGTGTCACTCCGAGCATCGTCCTCTCGATTCCACGCTGCGCGACGCTGATCGCGTGTTCATCCTGCTTTCGTATAGCCCAGGTCTCTGAGGCGTATGTTAGGGCAGGAAGAACAGTGGAGTCGAATAGGTGGGCACGGAGTCGGACGTTCTTCGTTTTCTTCACGACTTCTTCGACGCTCTTGAAAGCTCCCCAAGCCGCTCGTTTCCTCCTGCTCAGCTCTGGTGCTAGGTCGTTGGCCATGTTGACTTCGCGACCCAGATACACATAGCTGGAGCATTCGGAGATGTTCGTTCCGTTGAGCGAGAATGGGACATCAGAAACCCATCCGTTCTTCATGAACATCGTCTTCGTAAGATTCAGCTGCAGTCCAACGCTTCCACATACACGATCGAAGTCGGCCAGCATTCGTTCCGCCTGGCTGATGCTCGGTGTTATGAGCACGATGTCGTCAGCGAAGCGAAGATGGTGCAGTTGCCGGCCGTCGACCTTCACTCCCATGTCATCCCATTCTAGTTCGCGCATGACGTTTTCGAGGGTGGCGCTGAAGAGCTTCGGGGATATGGTATCCCCTTGTCGAACCCCTCTCTTCACGTCAATGACGACGTCGTTGTAGAATGGTGAGATCTTGGTCGTGAATCCACTGTACAGCTCTCGAAGGACTCTGATGTACTGAGTAGGAACGCCCTGGGTGAGCAGGGCTTCCATGACCGCTTCAGTCTCGACGGAGTCGAATGCCTTCTTCAGGTCGATGAAAGTAAGGCACAGCGGCAGCTTGTACTCTCGCGACACTTCGATGAGCTTCGTAATGGTGTGTATGTGGTCGATCGTGCTGAATCCTCTCCGAAATCCTGCTTGTTCGCATGGCTGTCCTTCGTCCAGCGTTCTACTAATCCTATTCAGGATGACTCGAGTGAACAGCTTGTAGACTACGGACAACAGGCAGATCGGGCGATAGTTGCCAATGTCGTGCACGTCTCCCTTCTTGTACAGCAAGACGGTCTTGCTGGTCTTCCACTGAGATGGAACCTTGCATTCGGACAGGTAGCGTGTGAAGAGCCGCGCCAAGGTGTTGATGAGCGCTGGCGGGAGGTTCTTCAGGTGTTCAGCTCTGATCCTGTCAGGACCGGGTGCTGTACGTTTCTTCACCGACGAGATGGCGTGTCGGATCTCGGAAGGGAGAACAGAGGGGATGACGTATCCATCCTGCGGAAGATGGCGTAGGGGCAGGTGGACGTGGCTATCGAAGAGATCGGAGTAGAAGTCGTGGATGACTTTCTCCATGGTCCTTCTGGAAGAGGTGACGGTTCCGTCAGGACGTCGGAGAGCGGTCATCTTGGTCTTGAAGTTGGCGAAGTTCCGGCGGGCATTGCGGATGCTCAGCCCTGCCTCTGCTGCTTCGGCCAACACTTCCGCCCTTCTCTCCTTCAGATCTTCCTTTATCGCCGCTCTACATAGCTTTGCAAGCTCGGACGTCAGTTGATAGTTGCCTGACGCTCGTGCTGCTCCACGCTGGCGTATCAGCTCGAGAGTTTCCGGAGACAGGCGTCTCTTGGTGTTCTTCAAGCTCTCGGCTCCCTTAGCACTATCGTGGAGATGGTGCACGAAGCGATCGTATTCCTCGTCGACGTTGTCCATGACGGCATCTTCCCAAAGGCCGACAAGAGAGGTGTAGAGATCCCAGTTGATGGTCGTTCTGGGACTCCTCTTCTTGAACTTCGCGGCCTTCTCTCCTTGACGCGAAAAGCGGAATCTCGCGCGAAGGAGGCGGTGGTCCGATCCCGTGTAGAACTTGGGGACAACGGAGACATCGGTCAGGCAATACTTGCGATTGAAGATGATGTGGTCGATCTCGTTGTGGAACTGGCCACCGGGGGATTCCCAGGTCCATCGTAGGGAGGGAGGCTTCTGGAACTGCGAGTTTCCATGGATGGTCTTGGTCGACATGATAAACTCAGACAGCCTTTCACCTTGCTCGTTCCACTCCAAACCGTGGGTTCCGATGTGAAGTTCTTCCGGCGACCTTCGTGGCCCGATCTTGGCGTTGAAGTCGCCGACGATCACCTTGTAGAAGGTGTGATCTTCCTTATAGAACTTCTCCAGCTCCACGTAGAAGGCCTCGACGTCTTCGTCGTCGTAGTCGGATGTTGGGGCATACGCGACGAACACAGTCAAGGCTGGAGCGGAGCCACATCGCTTCAGTCGCAGACGTCCGATTCGGCTTGTCAGAGACTCGTACGAATCGATGTTCATGGCCAAGTGCGTGTTGACGAGGACACCAACGCCGCCTACTCCCCTGCTGTCGCATGTTCCGAGGAACAGTTCTTCTCCGGAGTCGTAGGCGGCGTGTAGGGGGTGGTGTCTTCTCGTCTCGGTCAGTCCGATGACGTCGTACTTGATCTTCCTGGCTTGCATCATCAGGTCCTCGACGGATGCTTCCGACGCAAGCGTGCGGGCGTTGTAAGTACAGATCGTCATCCTAGTCCTTATCAGTTTGCGCAGCCTGGTTAGGCCCTGAGATTTTAGCAGCCTCTCCGTACTCGTCCTTCCCATCGCTGCATTTAGTTCTGATATAAATAAAAACTGATATTTAAATAAACAACGCCTAAAAAGTCGCCTTAAAGGTTATTTAATAATATTTATTACGCGGTTTAAGACACACGTGAGAGAAAAAACACAGAAATCAAGAAACTCACAAACAAACCATGTTACATCTAGTTTTCAGAAAGACAAAAACGTGTCCTGCGCCATACGCTTGAAAGAGCACAGAAGTTGAGGACCGGGTATGAAATTGTGCCTTAACTTCAAATAAGATGAAGCTGCCCTACAAGTAAACATGGAGGAGCGTAATTTTGTATTCGGTCTACGATAGGATATCTTTTCCGACCCACCCCTGGTCTTAGAAGAGATTATTGTATAAAATTGAGAGACGTCCACGTCAATGATTCCTGCAAGCATTTTAAAGAGCACACACACATCCCTAACCTTTCGACGTGACTCCAGAGTGTGCAGAATAAGATATTTGTTTCTTATTTTAGAACGCGGTACTCTGGAGTAAAGAAAACTCCCAGATCTAATCACTGCCTTTCTTGTGAAGTTTTTCTGAATCTTTTCTAAAAATTCGATATCCTTCTTCTTTGAAGGCGAAAATACTGTAGAACTACACTCCACAATAGGTCGGACATAGGTCTTATACGCCTGCAGCAAAACCTTCTTACTTCGAGTAGAAAGGCCTCTGAAGATTTGGTAGATCCGCGCCTGAGCCTTCCTATGGATAACTCTGTAGCGATCCGAAAAGTCGAGTTTATGATTATAATGAAATCCAAGGTCTTTTACAGCCTGAACACTCTCAATATTATATCCTCCGACCTTATAATCAGTAGGTGCCGAAGAGACACCAATCCTCATAAAATGTGTCTTCTCTGGGGCCAAGGGGAGACTCCATTGAGTAGACCACCATTGCAGCCTATCAATTGCAAGCTGCAAAATGTTATGATCTTCACAAGAAATGACTTCTCTGTACACCTTAACGTCATCCGCAAATTGCTTGACCACCACACCGCTGTCTTCTAGTAATTTTGAAATGTCCGAAGTATAAATCATAAACAGAAGGGGAGAAAGCACCCCACCTTGGGGCACTCCGCTCTTAACCTCCTTGCACACTGAGAACGCCTTCCCGACCTTTACCTGGAACGTCCTATTAGTAAGGTATTCTTCGAGCCACTTGTAAATAACAGAGTGTATACCAAGCTTGGAAATTTTATAAAGTAATTTTTTATGACTAACACGGTCGAAAGCTTTGGAGAAATCGAAATATACTACATCCGATGATCTCTTCGAGTCTAAACTGTTGGACCAATCATTAATACTCTCTAACAAGTTAGTTTCAATAGACCTGCCTGGAATAAACCCATGCTGGCACGCCGGTATCAAGTGATTAGAATTTAAATAAATCAACAAATGATTTTTCACTACCCTTTCAAATACCCTACATAGGAAGGAAGTAATACTCACGGGTCTGTAGTTGCCTACGTCACTTGCAGGGCTTTTCTTCAGTAAAGGAGTTATGAAGGAATGTTTCCATCTTTTTGGAACTTCGGAGTACATCAGTGACTGATTAAATATATACGTTAGAGGAGTAACAACAACATGAGCAACCCTCTTCATAAATGAGACCGGAATCAAATCTGGTGTTATCGAATTGGAATCGGGCCATTTCATCATAATTTTATAAAGTTCCTCTTCACTGAACCATGGAAAAGTTTGCATAGGCTCGGAAACTTCTGGGTCATAATCTGGCATATCCTCGTTTTCTGGAAGGAAAACTTCACAAAATTTATCAGCCAGGATATTTGCTTTGTCAACCTCAGTAACCGCAATCTGATTACCTTTTCTTAAACTCCCAGTGTAATTACCACTCTTGAGCTTCGAATTGACCAACCTATAGAACTTCTGATTACTACCCGACTCGATAATTTTCTTCTCAATAGAGCTGTTGTATTTCTGCAAGCTCCTATGAAATTTTGTCGAAAACGCATGGTATTTGGCCCAATCGTCTTCCAACTTAGAAAGCCTTGCCACATTGAAGAGGCAAGAACGGTGGTCGAGCATATTTTGGAGATAACGTGGTAAAAATGAATGGTTGACTCTAGCGCGTCCCCACGGCACGTACATATCGATAGCATGCTGAAGAATCAGCAAGAACAACTCATATTTTTCATTCACGCTGCATAAGCAGTCAAAGGACTGTCTCCATGCTACAGACGATAAGTAATCACAAATTAGATTGAAGTTGCACCTACTAAACTGTCGATAATACGTAACGTTAGGTTCAACCTGCGTATAGTTAATATTAAATCTAACACTACAATGATCCGACAACCCGACAGGGGGCTCCGTAGCGACTTCACTTATAAGAGACGGATCAGTTGCTAAAACAAGATCGAGGATTCTATCACACCTTGTGGGCTCTGACACAAACTGCATCAAACTGTGGCTGCATACCATCTCCACGAACATTGAAGATTGTGATGATAATGGACCAGACTGACTCAAATCACTCCAATCAATGTCAGGGTAATTAAAGTCCCCTACAACCACCGAATGATATTCACATGCCAAAAGGTCGCTTACAGCCTGGACTAGTTGATCGTTCTCAGCTGATTTGCAGGAAGGAGAGTGATAAACAATGATAAATCTAACAGTAATGCTGTCAAAAATCATATCCGCAGACAGAATCTCAAAAGAACCAGGGACGGACTCAGAAAAGACCTCCATGCAGCCGATAGATTTTTTGAAAATAATGGCAACCCCTCCTCCAGGCTTCCTTGCTCTATCGCAGCGTAGGACCTGATAGTCGCTACTCATATTAGTTAACAAATTAGAAGTAATATGGCAAGGTCTCAACCAAGTTTCTGTGAAGAAGTAAACATCAAAGTTTTTGGCCAAAACAAAGTCAATGTGAATCGCATTCTTGGATACAGAGCGAACATTTGAATAAAAGCAAGTCACCAAAGGCCGCAGCGACGGTCCTGAGTAATCCTGACGCATTCCTAGTTTAAATTGAGACGAGAAGATAGATTTGTCGACACATCGGCATCACCCACTGGACTCCGTACATCCCCTCCACCGGAAGGGATTACAGGTGCACCACCGTGAGCGCTGCCAACATAACGATCACGACCTTCCCGACCCTGACGATAAGACTTCCTAACGTATACACCTATATTGGAATACAACCACAGCCGCCTAGCACGCTGAAGAATCATTTTCTGGAAAACAGTAGCAGGAAGAACAACTTTTAAAAGCCTATCTCGATTATCGGACGGTCTGCCTAGACGGTATACCGCCGTAGGCTCACATTGCACATCAAGAAAGTCTAACACCTTACGTACTTGATTGAAATCTTGAACAACACGATCACTCATGAACTGACATTTCGATTCAGGAATACCTCCAATTACTACAGACCTACGACGCTCTGCTTCCTTAACAACATGGAATTGATCAGTAGCATTCCTATCAAGACTCGAAATCACAGCACTAACAGACGAATTGTGAACTGCCTCAGTACAAGTTGCAATCTTTTCACGTAACATCTCATTATCGTTACGCAACTGCTCAATGACCTTATTCTTCTCATCCAATATTGAAACAAATTGCCTGGCCAAGAGGTCCAACGCCTTCTTCACACAAGTTGGTACTCCTGTCGCCTTCTTGACCGCCTGGATTGCCTTACTCAGCTCATCAGAAGTAGGTCCATCCTGTGAAGGCGAGGAAGCAGGAGCAGACGTTCCATTGTCGAGACTCCCATTCTTAAAGCTTTCACCAGTTTTCACCATTATCGGAGAGTAGATGTCCGAAACACGAAACAAAAATTAGAACCAATAGACCTGTGAAGGCGACCTACGATCAACTATTGATTTTGACTGCGGGTCGCTCGCAGACACCGCTAGCACGGAGTTTTCTTCAGACAGTTGCTTGACGAAAAGTGGTCGAAAAACGGCCGATAGAAGACTGTCGAAGTCGAAGTGTTCAGAAGCTGACGACAGCTAGGGCTATGAAGTCCAACCGACGAATGCAGTGAAGAATTAGCAAGAATACGAGCGGGTTTGACCAGGTAGACGAGAGCGCTGCACGAACCCGCCGCTCAGTGTCAGTGATGGGTGGACAAATGACAGTTTAATTTCTGGCTCATTCGATAGAGCTCGAAATTCTGATATAGGAGATGGTAGGGTTCAGATCAATCCCAATTTCTGGACTACCAATGCAAGCGGTCTGAGCTTCCTATCCCTCTGTCGATTGTAATCACACCAAATCTGGTCGACCTACCGGCTCCCGTGGTTGGCTGGGTCAGCATCGCCTCTGCAGCGAGTGCTGTCTGGCTGAGCGCGAAGCGGCGGGTGTCACTACGCGAGTCGACGCTAATTGGCTCCCCAGGCACTGTCCCGCGTCGTTGCCCGCGCCGCTTTCAGGCAGAACGTCCCCCTCCCGTTCGCTAGTGTCGCTACTATGAGTCAGGGGTGTGTTACCGTTCCTTCTCCCTGCTTTCAAATCACCCAACTGCAATTCTAGATGATGATATGTATGACTATGGAGATGAAAGTGACGATGAGAACGAGTACGCCGAAGAGGACGAGGACAGTGGACAAGGAGAGAACTAGCAACGCCCCTCACGGCCAGAGCTGGCTTCTTACATTTAAGCAGAGGTCTTGTACGATTTTCCTCAGCATTGTTTCTCCGGTCGTTTTCTCACGGTGTTTCATCTCTGTAGTCGCAAGACCCGTCATTTCACGATTTTTTAAGGCCTGTGGGTATGTACTATAGCATTGCCTTCCTCATTCGTCATTTTATGTGAGCGTTTTATATTCCCTTCTAGGCATGTGTCAGTTGTATAAGCCTGGAATGTTACTTTTTACGTTACCCGTCTACATGCACTGTCACTATATAGGTAATTTCCACATTGCTCATTGTTGTGAAGATTCTTAGGTAGCATCCCATCATTTAACTAGTCCGGAATTGTGGCATTTCTTATCGTTGTCCCGCTGGGTCCGAAATGTCGGAACTGTACATTTTCATTGTGACAATTTCTTATCGCTGATTCGGTACTCTAGGGGTTTTCCTGGCATCCGAGTGGTAAATGTTCAGCTATTATTCTGCGTGAGTTGAATGCGTCTCTGGCGCTCGATCTGTATTTGTAAAGGATTGCTACTTCGACCAGTTGGAGTTCAGGAGCTGATCGCTTTCTTCAGCTTGCTGGCATGAGTCGGCGGCAAAATCCTTCCGAGTTCCTGAAGCAAATTATTGGGAAGCCAGTTGTGGTGAAACTAAACTCTGGTGTAGACTACCGTGGAATCCTGGCTTGCCTCGATGGGTAGGTCTAGAACATTCGCGACGTGTTATTCGACCAATTACGTGTTATTCGGCTTTTACACCTAAGCCCTTATTGGTACTAGGACTTCCGTTTGAATATTTAAGCGCCAGCTTACGCGTTAATTGTTTGCCCTTTGTACAGTTATTGCGCCTGTAGCCATTAGTGTCCCTAGAAGTGGGAGGTGGGTACTATTTGATATCACTGGCTGCTGTGTTGTGACGTGCCTACTGCTGCGTGCGACGTCGCAGTTCCCCATAAGAGTCGGCCTTCCTGCTTTGGAGCGCGCAGTTCTTTTGGGTATGTTTTCGTATTCAGCGGGAATCTGTGGAAGTTGCATTGAAAAGGGGGCGAATGCTAGTAACTTAAACACTCAGGAATGCGCGGTAACTACAATACGAGCATGTGGGCGGAAATAATAGAGAGCCACCATTTCCTTAGCGACACGGTCGCCATAGCCGCAGTAGCCGCAAGTTCCATTCTTCAAATGTTTGCCCCGTTGAGATGGTCATGAGCTTCTCTTTTCGTTTCAATTAGAGAAGGGTTTATGTCTCACATGATATATTTGTTTTAAGGAGCTGTCTGTCGTATACTTGTCCAGATTGCTTCATTGATGGTGAAAATCCCATTTAATCGGAGTTCTGCTGTTGGTAGTTGAACGATTTCCTTGGTCTGCTTTAACATACCATTTTTAAAGCTCAAATCTCGACTGGCTGAGGCTGCTCCCACAAATTAGTTCCAAACTGACAAGAGCAGCTGAAAATTAGACAGGCCACCTCTCCAAATAACAGTGGATTTGATCTTTTGCGCTTCGAAATAACGTTTTGGAACTTTTTGTGGCTAGGAACGTTTATGGCAACATTTTCATGTTCTTTCACACAATCCTTCTTTCTGTGGAGGCGCCACCCACAACGTTGTAACTGCAAGAGCTCAGCAATCACCCTTTATCGCATTTGAGTTAAAAAGTACCCTAATCGTTCACTGTTGAGGAGGCCTGGTTCCGCTTCCGCATATATATTTATTTATGCCAATTCAAAGCACATGCAAGGAGAAGGGAATTCATGGGAGAAAGACGATAAATCGGCTATTAGAGAAGAAGAAACGAGAAAAACAAGAAGGAAGAAAGAGGAAAGGAAAAGGCATGATTTGTGAAAAAACGAGGAAAGTGCAGAGAAAAATCAGTGCTTTTCTAAAGCACAAACCGCAACCTCCTGAGTACTGAAGTGGTTGAGGACTGTGGTCGAAAAAAGAACTCGGTGCAGAGCATAAGCCCTACGATACTATACAGTAGGTGCCAGACTAGCTGCAACCTGTGTGGGGTGGAAAATCCGCACTTAAGACCCCATCTTTTCCTTGATTGAACCTAAGAATCATAGGTCTACATGGAGTTACCTCGCGAGATAGGTCTTACATGTGTATAAGCATGTATTATATTTACCTCCACTGTAGACTTCACCATGTGCACTTCACTCTCAACGAATGTTTTTCGCATAGACATAATACCCGCAGATGCATGCACAAATGAAATCCAAGGTGAAATCTGCACGCTCTTTGTTCTCAGTTTCAGCAACCATTTTCTAGTGCTCCCTGCGGCTATTTCTACTAATAATCCTATTTATCGGGGCTCCACATCCTGCCGCTACTACCTGAGATGAACGTGCATGTCCATCCTTGAGTCATGAAACGGATCAGGGTCGGGTTCATCAAAAAGCAGACCCGCGGGTGTGCGGGATATAAGGGGTAAGGATGAGATAAGGGATAGAGATGAATGCTTCATCGTGGGTATCTCTACCTCTTATAACCGCGGTTAGTCGTTGATGAATCCGGGTCGGCGAGGCTCTGGCGCACCGTGACCGCATCGCAGTCGTCGATACCGAATAGTGCCCTTCGAAGGGATACATAGCGATTCAGCGAGCTGTTGGATGTCCTTTGTATCAAGTGAGAACATGTGGTTAGCGCTCTTATTTGTTTAGTCTAGTCGTTCACTAGGTTAATGGAGTGACTTGCTGTGGTCAGCCGATGAAAAAGTCAGCGCTCTATTCTTCTCAAAAAGTCTGGTACCAGTCCACTGATCCCAGATGGATGGAAGTTGCTTGGCCTTGGCGAGAAATCCGAACCAAGAACATGGTATCGGGTGCACGCGACAGCCGGCAACTCCACCGACTGGGCTCCACACGACCAGTTTGTTGTTACGCCCCTTAAATTAAATTTTATGTGTTTGAGTCCATTTAATCAACCCTGCTGAGAAAACTGTATCTTCTAGTGTTCGTTTAATAAGGAAACTTCTGGTATTCCGCCAGAACTGTCGGCTCACCCCTTCATCCTACTCCAAGGGCGCTTATCTGCCACTTCATGACAAGAAGTCCTCCATACGTGTAGAAAGCGGCCACGCCTGTGTCTGTACGATTGAGCGCATATCTACTTATATTCTACCACTGACCACTACGGTCCTTCCAATAAACCTTTTGACGAGCCAGCATACTCGCAGAGGTAAGCACAAAGGAGCCAACATACTCCTAGTGCTAGTCAGAGTGCCCCATACGCTCTTAACCAGAACAGAAACCTTGAACTAGTGAACGGTAATGTTGCTCGCAAGAGGTGACGCAGTCCGCAATCTGAGGGAACCCAGCTATGTATGGCTGTTCGAAGGTTCCATTGACGCGCAATTTGCTATGCTGTTTCCAGGAACTCTTTGAGGTGGAGACTAGTACGAGATATTTCCTGGGCAACAATGAGCACATCTTTGACAGGAAGTTTATTATCAACAAGACATAGTTAAATGAGGTAGAGAAGATCGATGGAGTCGAGCAGAGAGGTCCTATCTGTTCGAATCCGTCGTCTGTGCATAAATCTTACCGGACGTGTCTAGATTAGTGGTGCATTGCGGTCATCATTCATGCAGCAGCTAGAGGCTGCAATAGCAACGTACCTGCTACACACGGGCCCTCTGAAACGGGCGTTTCCGCTGAGCGAGGTGCTTCTCCCTCTCCTGGTGAACATTTTTTCCTGCTTGGTGCTACGAATCGTAGCCTTCAAAGCTTCAGTCCTATTTCGGTTCTGCAGTACTATGTGAAACTCCGAATTTCGGAGCTTATACTAGGAACTTCCGACCAAAATGTCACTTTCCTGACTTTGCAGTTCTTTCCACTCCAATTATAGCGTTTGTCCCTGAAGATGCTGGCACTCTTTTGGGTACTGGACTGTTCGGCGATACTCTAGAAGTAGCGTCAAGTACAGCTGGTTCCCGTGGTACGGCGTTGGTCCCTAGCAGCGTACCATACCTCTTCCTTCAACATCGTACCATACCCGTTATTTCAACGCTTATTTCTGCATTGAAAACTGCTTGAAAGCACACTCTGTTGCAAGTGGTGTCCTACCTTCGACATTTGGGCATCGTCTACTCAAGCTCATTAGCAGGGCCAGAGCGTCCGCTTTGGCTTGCTGAAAAAGTGGATATAGACTTTATGGAAGTGACAACCAGCAGCAACCAGTGCTTTTATCCTTGTACCAAAGATGTATGTATCACAAGCGGTTGATTTTTCTATCGTCATGGTGTTGAGATTCACCTGCGTTTTAGGTTTGCCAACTACTCCACACTAATCCTCCGCGGAGATGGATTGTAATTCGCTTTTAAGACTTCCGTACATGGCCATCCTACTGGATCCCGCGTGCTTTGAAAAAAAAGGTCCTTAAAAACTTCATTAAGCTCTTAAGGATGCAGACAATTGTTTTTCTAGTGTTTCATCTAATCTGTACGCTTTTTATGATCGGATGTGGTCGGTATTTTGGAAATCCTCTGCTTGAAGACATCATACCTCTCCATTGACTCGTGCCTTCGGCCGTTTACTACTCTTGTTTTATCGGGGTAGCTGTCAGGACGATCTCCCCACTACTTTAGTCAAGAGTACAGCTTGGAGGCAGTGTGGAGGTCTTATTCATCGTTTGGATGAATTTGTCTAGAGATAACCTCCACACAGCAGCAGAAATCGGCCAACAGACGACTGGTTCGCTGTCACCGCGAGAGCCTTTCTTTTCTGCCTTTCTCGCATGGTTTTCAGCTTTTCGCCGCCTTTCTACCTTTCTTAATGTGTTCCAGTAGATTTTCATAAGTATGTTGCGTCGGTCCTGCAAGTGATTACTTTACATGTAACGGAAACTTAGTTAATGAATCTTTTTCGCTCTATTCAGCGATCTCCGACATGCTCTGTGCGTCAAACACTTTGAAGACACCAAGTATCCCATTTACTGAATGGGAAATAACGCTGGTTTCTGAAGTTCCCTTACTACTGCATGTGCTCTGCGCAGCTTAAGCACACTTGTGCCTGTTGTCAACAAACTGAAGGACTGCTGAGATGGTTCGGTCAATCGCTCGCTGAAACGTGCCACACAACGTCTCCATTCAAACAGGTCCTTCTCTGACCTTGTTTACGGTCTGATAGCAGAACCAATCAAGTGTGGATTTTTAGCACCCTCGGAACCTTTTGAAAGCTTACAGCCGTTGTTGTCCAGCTTTGCCCACTGTTTACCAGCCAGTTTGACGAAATCACTAACTTACTTCTGCTCTTTGCTGCTCTAGTTCCTTATCAGAATTCTTTCTTTAAACTATCTAACCAGGGACTTTTCATCGGTAGGTCTGAACGACAGAAGTGGTATATATTAATGGCTAGCAATGCCTCTGCCTCGAGATGCGGAAGAATCGCATTTTCTTCATTTTCTAATGCGCTATTCGGTTTTCAAAAGCTCCACAGTTAGTGCCGATTAAGTGCAGGCAATTGCGTTCTGTGACCCCATCGGTCGCATGCGAAAGCTGTGTCATCCCGGAAATAATTTTTCTATCTGAATGGGACAACATGTGAAAGTGAAATTGCACTCCATAATTTTTCAAATATGCTTGTTACCGAATAAACAAGAAACTTTTCTGCAACGGCTTTCAGGGTTATCAGGGGGTTTTGATTCTTCATCGATTTTTTATGAAACGGTGCAAAATCGAATCCCTGCTCATATAGAAGAACTTATGCTAGAACTGCAGTACCTACAGAAAAATAATATTTTCATAGTGTATTGAAAAAGCTTTGTAATCTTTCTAAAACAAATGGTTATATGGCAAAATTTCACCTCTACAAGTTGTTTTCTTCAGAACTAGATTTAAGAGAAGAATAATTTTCGTGAAAACGACGATTTTTAATACTACCTCCTCCCCCTAATCATATCGGGGATCGCTACAGAAAGGCTTAATTTTTACTGTATTATAAACAGAGCTAGCAATTTTATGAAATGCATTTTGCCCTCCTAACATCGTGTCCTTCAGGGAGAAAAAATATTTTCTTGTCAAGTCAAACTTTCCCTTAGGACTGCGGGATCGGTTCGAAGAGCGCTCCAAAAAATTGTTACACACTGTTAAAAACAATTCTTGTAGGCTTTAAGAGGCAAATAAATTACCATTAGCAGTTAGCGTCGAGATTTTATAGAGTATATATTTTCAGGCCAAAGTGTTGCTCATTCAGGAAGGACAATATGTCGTGCCATATTATTCTGCAGAAATACGCTAAGAATTAACTGCTCTTTTATCGTCAATCAATGACTGGACTAAAGCTATTGATGAGGGCAAACAAGTACATGTAATTTACTTTGATTCTCCAAGGCCTTCGACAAAGTTCCTTTTTGCAAGCTGATAGAAAAACTAGAAGCGGTTGGCATTCATCCAAGGCTAATCTGCTGGATTCGTAACTATCTACAGGGTAGCACTTATCAAGTTAGGATCGGCAATACCTTCTCGTCGGTCTACCAAGTGACCAGTGGGGTGCCACAAGGTGGTGTACTTTCCCCTCTACTATTTCTGTTGTACACCTTAGATCCTCCAGGCAGAATACTAGAGTTTGGTGTTCAGTGCGAAATGTATGCTGATGACATTAGAATATACAAGACTATTTCAACATCAGCTGATAGTGAAGCGCTTCTCAAAACGCTATAGATTATGTTGTGGAATGGTCCAGTGGGATGGAAATGCCCCTTTCAGCTGAGAAGACAGTAGCATTGCGCATAGGCAATCGTCAGGGCATGGACATGATTTATAAGGTAAACGATTTTCCCCTCAACTGGACCACGGAAGTGAAGGATCTAGGATTCTTGATTAATGACAAACTTTGCTTTGATGACCATTGCAAAGCTTTGGTTTCAAAGGCAAATCATAGGGTGACAACCTATTCAAAGCGCTCCGAACAAAAAATCCTCATATCTTGGTCAAAGCCTACAAAATCTATCTGCGTCCAATTCTGGAGGGTGGTACTACTGTTTTCTCGCCTTATAAAAAGAAATTCATAGACCTCATTGGAAGTGTTCAGAATAACTTCACTCGTAAAGTCCTTATGCGCTGCACAGGTCTAGGTTACCAGTACATTCCTAATGGAGAACGACGAAAACAACTTGGACTGCCCAGCCTGCAGAGCAGGAGAGTTACAAACGATCTTCTGATGCTATTCAAAGTGATTACAGGTAGAACCGAACTAAACTCACATGATATTTTTAACCTAGCACCTTCTAGAACTAGAGGTCGATCGATCTCGTCGCGTGGACACTTGGGGGTTCCCTGATGAACAAGTTTTCCTGCACTATTACATGTATTTCCCTTGGTGCTTTTCTACTCCTTCCTATGCCATGTTGTAGTTCCTTTGATGTTCACTAGTGTTCGTTCTTCTATGTTCTGTGGGTTTTTTAGCGTTTTGTTTCGCGTTCAGTTTTTGATTCGCGTTGGCATGACCTACACCTCCAAAGATAAAGATAAGGATGGCCCTAATTGGCTGAAAGACTGCTCTAAGAAAATCTTTATTTCCAGCTATAGAATAATTATCAGTACTAAGCGGGTTGGTGCCCGTTCCATTATGAGACCACGATCGTGGGACACTCAAATAAACATGGTTTCTGTGAACTAGGAAAGGGAGGGAACTCCGGGGTGTGGCTGATCTAACTTGCCCGTTTTAAGATACCTTGCCAGTGTGCAGCGGGCACCAGCCAGGGGTGTGCGTGAATGAAATCCGAAATTTCGTAAATCGTAAATCGTAATTACGAAAAAATCGCCGTAAATCGTAAATCGTAAATCGTAAGAAGTACATGGCGCGTACTACTACCACTACAGTACCGCGCATGTCTTTTGGTCAATTCCCGAAAAAGCCGCTTTGAAGCGTTCCAAAGCGGCTTTTTTAAATAACTTTCTTCAAAATCAAGCGCTTGTGAAATAAAACATATATTTGAGCTCAGCAGGCCAAGCTCTATCTTCTGACATATAAATCAATAGAGATGAACAATGCATATAGGCCGGACATAATCAATCGAGTGGGCGCGAGAGCCTGTAGAGTGACAGTTTGGGGAATTTTATTGAAATTCCCAGCCGCCCTACTCAGAAATTGCCTTAAGACTGTCCAGTTTGCCTTTAGAGTGCGCCGTGAACAATGCACATAGAATCGAACCTATCAATCGAGTGGGCGCGACCACTCGCAGAGTGAGGTCGAGTGGGCGCGAGAGCCTGTAGAGTGACAGTTTGGGGAATTTTATTGAAATTCCCAGCCGCCCTACTTAGCAAATGCTTTAAGCCTGTCCAGCTTGCCTTTAGAGTGCGCCGTGAACAACGCATATAGAACCGAGCCTATCAATCGATTGGGCGCGAGAGCCTTTAGAGTGACCGCTTCGGGAGTTTTATCGGAAAATCCCAGCCGCCCTGCTCAGAAATTGCCTTAGGACTGTCCAGCTTGCCTTTGGAGTGCGCCGTAAACAATGCATACAAAATCGATCGTATCAATCGAGTGGGCGCGAGAACCTGTAAAGTGACCTTTTCGGGGGTTTTAGCGAAATCCCCAGTCCTTCTACTTAGGAAATGCTTCTAGCCTGTCCAGTTTGCCTTTGGAGCGCGTTGTAAACAATGCATATAGAATCGAACCTATCAATCAAGTGGGTGCGAGAGCCTGTAGAGTGACCGTTTCGGGAGTTTTATCGGAAATTCCCAGCCGCCCTACTTAGAAATTGCCTAAGGACTGTCCAGCTTGCCCTTGGAGTGCGCCGTAAACAATGCATACAAAATCGATCCTATCAATCAAGTGGGTGCGAGAGCCTGTAGAGTGACCGTTTCAGGAGTTTTATCGGAAATTCCCAGCCGCCCTACTTAGAAATTGCCTTAGGACTGTCCAGCTTGCCTTTGGAGTGCGCCGTAAACAATGCATACAAAATCGATCTTATCAATCAAGTGGGTGCGAGAGCCTGTAGAGTGACCGTTTCGGGAGTTTTATCGGAAATTCCCAGCCGCCCTACTTAGAAATTGCCTTAGGACTGTCCAGCTTGCCTTTGGAGTGCGCCGTAAGCAACGCATACAGAATCCGGAAAGGTTCACACATGACAGAGTTATCGCGCTCAGAACACGGCCGCGCGTGCAATGCAATACAACAACGGTCCATGTTCTCCTCGCTCTTACTCGCCCAGATTACAGTTTTTCCTACTCCCAATAACACCATTCAATTCAGCATGCAAAGCTGGACCGAATGTTTTCTAGCATGGCCCAATTGTAAGGTATCGATTTTCTATGACGTCATCGTCCGCGCAGGCTTGGCCTGGGCGTCCACGTCCTCAATGGGAAATCATCGAAAAATCCATTTTTCTGTAATTGGTGGAGAGTTACACCGTTCGATAGAGGTTTTCGTGCTGAAGCTAACGGTGTTATTGCGAGAGTCGAAAGCTCAAATCTGGGTGAGTAAGAGCGCAAGAAACTCTAACCGCTATCTTACGCCGCTCTAAACTGGCAGATGAGGCCAAGGCGGTTTAGGCAGCTGAGGAGTTGTGAGCACGTCATCGTAAAGTGCCTTCAATGTTCTACTAGCATACGCGTTTGCATGCCGTTAGCACGCCGCGTCTTCCTGCAGGGGTCGACGGACTCGGAAAAAATCGTGTCACACACGGCTAACCTGCATTTTTGCGCCGCTATAATTTCGCTTATTTATAAGCTATAACGCTGCACTTTCACGGACTATTAAAGCTTTGCACTGCCTACAAAATTCACGAGCCGCAGCCGGAACGATTCGATCTCGAAAGAGTTATTGCGCTCCGAACATACTCGCGCGCGCAGTTTGCGAGTGGTTGCGCCTACTCGATTGATAGGTTCGATTCTGTATGCATTGTTTACGGCGCACTCCAAAGGCAAGCTGAACAGGCTAGGAGCATTTCCTAAGTAGAACGACTGGGAATTTCGATAAAACTCCCGAAACGGTCACTCTACAGGGCCCACTCGATTGATTATGTCCGGCCTATATGCATTGTTCATCTCTATTGATTTATATGTCGCAAGATAGAGCTTGGCCTGCTGAGCTCAAATATATGTTTCTATTCACAAGTGCTTGATTTTAAAGAAAGTTATTTAAAAAAGCCGCTTTGGAACGCTCCATAGCGACTTTTTTGGGAATTGACCAAAAGACATGCGCGGTACTGTATATTTCTGAAGGTACATTCTGGTTACGGTAATTAAAGGTAATTCAGTACTTGTTTACAGCGATAATTTCAGCCTCAAATGAACAAATTTCTTACAGACTGCACGACTCTAAAATCAATTCAACGCCTTCTAAAGGAAACTTACCTTTTAGCAAACTCTTGATTTAAAAAGCTTAGTTAAAAGAAAGAATATCCATGACGACCAAATAAAAAGCGCAACCATAAAATTCCCAGCATTTTACCTTACACTTTGCTTGCTTGTGACCTATCGACTACGATGCGCCGAGGTCTTCACTATTCTGCATTTCGAAGAATACTATTTTCCCTTCAAAAGGATGCTTTACATTGTTAACCGGGCATTTTTCATTTTAAATCGAACATTTTTCAAGCAAGATAATAATTTTCCTTTTATTCATAGTGTAGCTTTTTCTAGGGCAATGCTTAAGGCGAATGGTTGAACAATGTTTTTTAAACTTTAGATACGTCCGACTTGTTTTGTTAACTGTCAATTTTATTTCTCAAGTTCAAAATGAAGTGTTCCCCTCAGATTGAAAAGAGTCCTATGTAGAATGAAAAGCGTCCAGTTAACAATAAGCTGTTCGCTTGGTATAAACCATAAAACAGTTTTGTCGCAAGAGGATAGTATTGAAACGGTATGATTTTTTAGACACCCTAGATAGTCGAGTTATATTTTTTAAATAAATGAAACTATACTGTGCAAAGTTATCAAGCAATTTAGAAGCTGCTCAGTTTCATTTCAATAAAAATTGAAGTTGAGCTGAGAAGCCAAGAAGTCCAGTTTTAGTTGAGGAGGCTACTAAGGGAAAATGGTTACAAGAAGGTAGGTAGCCATTAGTTGAGCTTTGGTCAATGTGTGTTCTACCGCTGCCACGCGTAACAATCACGCGCTGGCCGAATTCAGAGGCTCTGTTAGTCAAGGAAACATTGTAACGCGCTTCGTAATCTGATGGAAGCTTCAGTGGTTCGTTATTTCCATTAGAGTCTAGTAGCGGCTCCTCACCCTTCATTCAGTTATGAATGATATTTCTTCATGGCTCTGTATCAATTCAGTTCGTTTGGGTTAGGAAAAAGCGTTTGTGGGCAAGGCGACTAGAAGGTAGCGAACACACAGTATGGATTAGCCAATAGTCGTTTTCTTCCCGTACAGGATGGATTTGCACTTCTTTCTATCAGCAAGAGCGAAACTATCTCTGACAGCTAGAAGCGAAGTGCCCTCCTGCAACGGGAAAAGGGAGTACACAGTCTCCTGATGGGATGTTCATTCTCCAATTATTCATTCTACTTACTTCTCCAGGGGCGCGTGTAGCGCAGTCGGAGGAGGCGCCGACGGTCGAGGTTCCTGGTTTGGATTTTCCGCTCAGGCCAACCAAGTCTTCCATCCCTCCGGGGTTGGCGAATTGGTACCGGACGTGTCTGGGAAGGACAAAGCGCTGACTTGTTCATCGGCTGGCCACCGCAAGTGATTGTATGGCCAAATACGCATTCATATCGCCTCCACGACATCCCGTAGAAGTAGGATGCGCTGGCGCATCAAAAAAGGGATTGAGTAACGCCGTCCTATATCCTTTATCCTTACTTATTTCTCCTGGAAGACAAACCTGATACCGAGCAGCAGCCTTACGGCGTTCGAGAAATGGTTAAGCAGCGAGAGAGAAAGAGAAGTGGAAGTCGAGCCGCCCCTACACAAAGCTGGTTATCTGCTTCGGTACCGCATATGAACATTAAAGAACAAAATCTAACAGGAACTGGTAATGCGCTGTGAGAGGAAACTCTAAGATTGATTGCTTTGTTATAAAGCAAGTTGCGCCACAACCTGTAGACCCTACTATTTGCAGATTAATGATCACATTTACGAAAATTTACGATTTACGGCCCAAAATGTCGTAAATCGTAAATCGTAAAAAATTTGCCCAAAATCGCCGTAAATCGTAAAATCGTAAATCGTAACTCGTAATTACGCACACCCCTGGCACCAGCCCACTTAGTATCTAATTGTCATTAAGAAACTTATGGGACTGAATCCTATATTCGTACCTTGTATCCTTTAGCGAGCAGTTCTACGCGCGAATATGCACATTGTCGAAGCACCTGGGAAGGCAAATCTAAGAAGTTGAGCAGATCACTCGCGTCTAAAGCGACACAAGTAGCGACGAGTTTTGTGTGTTCCGCGTCCAGGCGATCGTCGCGGGCCGGCTGCTGACTGTAACATGGTCGCGGTGCGCCGGCCCCGTCGCCCTGGGCTATTCCGTGATCCGATCAAGAGTGGACATGGGCGTTCCTTTCAGGTAGTAGCGGTAGGATGTGAATAAGTGGAGTTATCAGTAGAGGTAGCTGCAGAGTGTACTAGAGAATGATTTCTGAAGCTCAAAACCAAGAAAGTGCAGGTTTCCACCTTTGACTTCCGCAGTGCTTGGTTCTTCTTCTCATGGCTACACAGAAGCATTTGCTGGGAGTGATGTGCACGTGGTGAAGTGTTCAGCGGTGGTAAATATAATACGATGCTTACACACATCTAAAGCGGCTTTCACACTGCCGTTGCTGCTGTTGCAGCAACGAGCAACGAAAAAGGGGTGGAGTTCGATGCTTGCTGCAGCCGCAACGTGTGAAATAAGATAATGATTCCGTTGACGAGCATCAGGCACAAGGAATGATGGGATCATTCCACGTTGCTGGGGCCGCGCAACCGACGTCAGTGTTGCAGATGCAGGGTTGCGCCAACAGAGGTGTGAAAGCCCCCTCGTTGCCATTGTTGCCCCTCTGCGCCTTTGCGGTATGCTTCATCATTACGGCATCAGTTGCGCAACAGCAGCAACGGTAGTGTGAAAGCCGCTTAACACCTATCTAGCGATCTAATTCCAAGTTGACCTATGATTCTTAGGCGGCTTTCACACTGCCGTTGCTGCTGTTGTAGCAACGAGCAATGAAAAAGGGGCGGAGTTCGATGTTTCTTGCAGCCGCAACGCGTAGAGATAAGATAATGGGATAACACTTGTGATATCGTCCGTTGACGAGCATCAGCAACAAGGAATGATGGCGATCATTCCACGTTACTGAGACCACGCAACCGTTGTGCAACCGAAGCCGATGATGCTGATGCAGGGTTGCGGCAACAGAGGTGAGAAAGCCCCCTTGTTGCTGCTGTTGCTCCTCTGCGTCTTTGCGGTATGCTTCATCATTACGGCATCGGTTGCGCAACAGCAACAACGGCAGTGTGAAAGCCGCTTTAGGTTCCATCAAGGGAAGGATAGGGTTCCAAGTACGGATCAGACGCGGGGCGGCCCTTCTACTGAAGCCGGTTTCCGGCGTTCTTAAATAGACCCGTATTTGAGATTATTTTTTGATTCGAATTCGATATGGATTCTGGGTCAAATAGGGTCGGGGGGGGGGGGGGAGTCACCATGCCATATGCCATGGCGTGGGGAACACGCATTGTGCGTCTCTGCATACAACGAATTTTAATACAGTATTATCTCCTCGTTTCGATTACAGTTCCGTGTTTCATTTACTTCCGAATTGGACAAGGGAGGGAACTCCAGGATGTAGGCAATTTTAACACGGATAGTGTCTTTTTCGTGTTAGTGACACTTTTTATGAGGTGACTCCCCCCTCGATCCTATTTGCGCCAGATTTTGTTGTCGTGCTCCTTGCAAACGTTGTGGGTGATGCAGCTCAGAAGAAACGCGTTGGCTACGAAAGGTTTCAAACGTTACTTCGGAGCGCAAAAGACGAACTGCACTGTTATTTGGAGAGGTAGACCATCAGCTGCTCTTGTAAGTTTCGAACTAACAAGGGAACTGTCTCAGGCGTATGTCTGAACGGCAAAGATTAATACCACTATGAGATTCTCCACCCTTCACATGGTAGAAAAGTGGATACCATTTTTGCACTCCTTCAATCCAAGGAGTTAGGGACCCTCAAACTTTAACTGGGATCGCATCACACGCACATATGTCTAAACGGCGAAAATGAATACCACTGAAAGTCCACCTTTCAAATAGTAGAAAAGTAGGTTCCGTTTTTGCAAAGTCATTCAACCCATAGAGGAATTGGCCCTCAAATTTAGTATGGGGTGGAATTCACACGTGCATATCTACCGTAGTCGACCGAAATTTCAAAAACTGGATATCTTTTTCGTGATCACCGCCCAAGATAACCCCTAAGGCAAAGTTTTGGTGAATTTTTTTCCACCACTTCCCGACCTCGACCAGAGGCTAGGGGTTATGAAAGTTTTGAAAGATATCTCTGCACCCCTTCTTTGAACATGTGCGGCTCGTGCTGGATGAGATCGACTGGACAAGCATTCTGCTGTGTTTATGCCTAGTTGTGAAGGGTTACTCTTCACGTAGTAAAGGGTCCCATCAGAAATCTATAGAAAATACAAAGTGTCGTATACAGGGAGGGCAGCTGATGAAAAGCTCTTACTGAACACGCACTTGAGAGCCTATAGTGGAATATATGCATAGAAAAAGTTGGGAAGGTGATAGATACCAAGGAAGGAATGAGCCATCGAGCTGCTTGCACCGGTTTCTTTCACCACCTCTCTTATCCCTTATCTCCACATAAGGCGCGCGAACGCGCTAGGTGCGAGCTGACAGTGCAACTCAATACTGTACTTTCAGAAGCCCCTAACTGATTGGGTTCAAGGGCTTTGCTAAAATGGAACATACCTACCTACTATATCAAGGGCAGAGGTTATTGTGGTGGTATTTATTTTCACCATTCAGACACGCGCCTGAGACAGTTTCCTGGTAAGTTGTGGGAGCAGCCTCAGGCAATCGAGATTTCTGCTGTAAAGATGGCTCGTTAAAGCAATTAAAAAAAAACCTGCAACTGCTAGAACTCCGCTTAAATGGGATTTCCATATGAACGAAGCAATCTGGACAAGTGTATGCAGACATTTCCTCAAAACAAATAAGACATGATGTGGGCCATAGACACTGCTCTAGTTGGAGCGAAAAGAAAAGCTCATGTCAATTCCAGCGGTGATAACAATCGGAGAGTGAAACTTGCGGCCGTCTGACCGTACTCTTGGGAAATAGAGGTTTTCTGTTATTTCCACTTCTATGCTCCTATTGTAGCTATCGCCCATTCCTAGCACTCATCTCCTATTTCAATACAACTTCCACAGACCCGTGCTGAATACAAAAGCATACCATTAAGAAATGCGCGCCGATGATATCAAGTATTGCCTATCAGTGAAATGAAGGTTGGGCAGCTTTCAACTGTTCTCTGGTGACTAATGACCGTATTTGAAGATACAAAACCGGGAGCGACATTCCAGAGAGGAAAAGGCCAGTGGCGGCACCTTACTGCTACTTTGAACTCTCGTGCATTTCATGCGCCTGCCCAGGAAGGAAAGGCTTCGAGCGAGGCGGAAAGGAGGAGGGGAAGGGAACGTAACCGGATTTGGGGTTATGAAACTTAAGAAATTACGGTACTAAGCGGGCTGGTGCCCGAGTTACACCGGAAAGGTGGCTTAAAACGGGTAAGTTAGATCAGCCACACCCCAGAGTTCCCTCCATTGCCTAGTTCTGTGCTGACGCGGAGGAGAGCACAGAAACCGTGTTTATTTGAGTGTTCCATGGTCTCATAACGGAGCGGGCATCAGCCCGCTTAGTACCGGAATTGCTATGCTACAGCACTAAGCAATGCCATTTGACTTTCGATACCCCACATTGAGTTGGATTGCAAGGTATATCCATCGACTTTTTGTCCCACCTACTAAAATCTGAAGGAGGAGATCTGCGGTGGATTACGGAGTCTGAATTGATTGTTCTGTTAAACATGCTTATCTAGCCTTAATAACATGCTACTCTAGGCCATGGACTGTACGTCTTGTATATAAGTTTCACGACAATACCTCGAGTTCAACGTTCCTTCAGAAGTGAAACGGGTAAATGGACACGAACAAAGTTTAACTTCCTTGATATGTGACATTTTGCTCAGTTAAGTCATATCACCAACGCCTTGGTCTGTTTTAAAGTGGATCGGCTGCCTTTCATGCCTTTCTACAATCCAGACGCCAGTAGGAAGCATGCCGACGTGGTCCAATGCGAAAATTGAGGCAGGGTGACAGAGCTGGCAACGTGCTAGGCGCCGCCGCGTGCGGCCGCTGTCGCTCCCAGTTTTTTATCTTTAAGTGTGGTCATGGCTAATTGGAGCACTTGCCGGGTCCCGCGACGACCGTCTGCATACGGTGCCAAAACTCGCCCGGCCAGCCCCGGCAGACTCTTCGCCAGCTTTAGACGCCATAGCAGATTAGAATGCAATCCTCTCTCAAAACGAGGACACAGTTCCGTCGACGCAACATGCGCCTACGCACTATCCTCATTGCAATGACATTCATCCGTGAAATCGGGATGTTGCATGCGAGCAAGCAAGCAAATCAAGGAGCGCTGTTAATGTGATGTGCTAGCGCACCGTCCGGAAAGCAGGGGTACATGTTCAAGTCCCGTCTGGCGTAAGAGTTTAGAGCTTTCTAACCGCAATTATACATTCTGTAACAGGATGCAGGCTCCCAAAAGGGATAGCTAGACTGCGGGATAGGCCTACCCTCCACATAATAGCCGCCCATGTTTTGCCCTGATATCAACGAAAGGTTCAGCACTGATTATGGATGTGTTCATGTTCCAGCATTTAAAGTTTAAGCTCACTGATACAGTGCTGCGGTAGATACGTGGTGAACATGCCCGAACCGTTATCATTATAATTGTAAGTGAAGACCTCGTGACTACTTTCCTAGGACCATCTGGTTGTACAACATTAAAGCAATGTTGCGTGGATGCAGCTCCTATTTTAAGTCAAACTCTGTAGACTGCACTACGCTGTAAATGAGGAAAGTGTCTATCATAATCACTGATTAGGACAAATTTCTCTTCATTGCTTCCCTTGGTTCAGATTCATGAACATCGCGCTGGAGCAGACCGAAGAGTACAACAACGGGCAGCTGCAGAACAAGTATGGTGATGCGTTCATCCGCGGGAATAACGTGCTTTACATTTCGACGTTGAAACGATAGATGCGATGCCAACCAGTGAATCCAATGTGCTCAACGAGTCCTCATCTTCAGGTTGTTCCCCTGTGTAGCCCTGTCTGCATTTTTGTGTCCGTTTCGTTACTACTGTATGATCTCTGCAGTCAATAAATATTCAGTCCTCCCAAACGTTCGTTCGCAACAGTTCATACGCGAAGACGGTGACGCCAAGCCTCACATCTATGTCACTGCAATCGTGGAAGTACTGCGAGATTACCGGGGCTATCCGATCTCCAGACGCGCACATCCGCTATCTTCACACTGCCTTCTTGTGCCAGCCCTGATGCATATCTCTCCTGACCACATTCCCGCAACCCTTCCCGTCTCCGCGGACGTGTTGGCGGACCTGTCCGGTCAATTTTCAGCAAGTGGTGACCCAGCGCCAATGGGCTGCGCCTTCGACACGGTGAGGGTCCCGCAGCGAAAATTTCGCCTAGTGCTTCGGAAACGAAACTGGATCTTTTCCAAACTTCGCGTTTTCGCAACTTTTTGGCTGTTATTTCTTCTCTTATGGTTAGTAGTGCTTGGAGAAAGTCTGGAATTCGCCATTTTTCGGGGAATGTCTTAGGTGTGGACGCAAGCGTCTCCAATCCCTGCTATTCACATGCCTTCTTTTCGTTTTCTCCTTGTGATGGTCATGGTCTGTTATTTTGACGATTTCCGATGATTTTATATCGAACGTATGCGAATAGTAGGAGAGCGTCCGGGCTAAGTGCGCCGTTTCCTTTTTACTATTTGAAAGCCGACCATAGTTAAGTGGTTGGCTTCTTTCGCTTGATAGCTGTCATGTTCCGTTACGCCTTTTCGCTAAAGTTTCGAAAAATTCGGCAGACTGTGCTGTCGTATCAACCGAGCGCATTGTTAGGATTTCTTTTTACAATTTTTGCCTGAACGGTTTGCCTTTGCGTCGTGGATATTGATCCGTTGCATAGATCTCAAACTGCGAATCTATTAGATGCACTTGTTTTTACAGCTTTCACAGATAGTGGTAAGATGGTTGCCCCAGATATTACTTTAGAGTTTCTTTTTGCAGTGACTATTTCTGCTCCAGCCGTCGAGGTTATGACTGTCGCTGATTGGGACTTAAGTGCAGCGCAACAACTGCAGGTATGTTTTCCCTCATGTCCTGCCTGCTAAAGCACTAGCACTACACGCAGAGTGTTCAGCGCGAAGTTTAAGTTCTTACATCCCACGGTGAGCGATACTGTTTCTGAATCATCTGAGTGCCGGTGTGCGCGATGAAGTTCCGCTATAGCGGTGCCACACGGCGATGATGCGAACCAAGAGTTGGTCGCTGAGCATTGGTGAGGTCCGCGAATAAATACAGTGGTTTACAGCTACAAAATTGAGCGAGCTAACACGATATGTTGCACACCGGTCGGGATGAACGAGACGATGATCTGTTTAGCGTCGAAGTGGCATTACAACGTGATGAAGCTGTACGTGCATACGTTTTCACCAATATTGTTATCAGTGCCTTTCTATGTTCGGTTCTTTGTTGCTTTAGATGCCTGTACTTCAATTGAATGCTGCATCAAAAGATGGTCCTACCAACTGAGACACATGTCGGGTTTAGTTAAAAGGACACATAGCATCTGCAGTTCCATGGAGTGAACGTCAAACATCTGGGGTTGTGTATTCTGCCTCAATTTACTGCCAAACACTAAGTCAAAAGCGGTCTGTTTTTTATCGTTGATTAATGAAAAACCGACCGGTTTTGGCTTTGATAAATTAGTGTCTCAGGACGTCGTTGTTTCTCATGATCGACGCTATGGAAGGTAATGCCAAGGCCGTGGAATTTCAGTAGTTGAGAACTATCCTTTTGCTGTCTATATTAGTGTATTCGATTTCGAAACCATTGTCTTCAGTTGTGCCTCCATCTTTCCACCACGTCAGCTGCAAGAATCACCAATGGCTACATATTCATAATGAAGGAATGGGTTTTGCCAAATAAAACGTTCGTATGCGGTCATTTTGATGCCATTTTGCATTCCCTAAACGAAAATGGGTTGTCCTTAATGACACAGTCTCTCAGTAATATCGAGTAAAGACTTTTAATGAAAGAGGGAAGCTCTTGCTGTATTTTTGTACGGTTTTCAAAGTTCACAACAAATCGGTTATTTTAAGCAGGAAGGGATCAAATACATAGTTGTTTTGTGTAGTTTTACTGCTTCTATAATCTCACCGTTACGTGGTCACTCAGATTTTCAGAAAAAGTGTGAACGCTTGGAACTTCCTGGTGCTTCTGTGTCGGGAACCGAAGCTGTCATCACAGTTGAAAATCTGAGCATGGCGTTTGCTTTTTCGCGAATAGCTTGCATCACGAGAATGTAACGAAAAGCGCTTTACTATCGTTGATCGTCAGGAGTAAATCAGGTGAACACCACACTCACACAGCCACATCATTCGGTAGATAGCGCGCTTCGAAACCCGCTCTTTTTGATTACTCTCAATTAGTCCAGATTCCAGATACCAAAAACTGTTTGACTTTCGGAGCTCTTCAAATGTTCATGTAAAGTAATTAAACTAGTTGGTAATTGCGTCATTATTCGCACTTCTACCACTTGCACTACCGAATGCTCTTGAGAAATTCTTTAATGCGGGAGCTTGTTTTTGATGCATAGTTTTGTATTTTGTTTAAACCTGGACCGGCTAGTGTAGAAATTGTAAATTGCTACAGGGATGTTTTGTTGCGTTAAGAACTCTTGCGCCTGACGTTACTCCAATCGGCACCCTCTTCAATCCAGACAACTTGCGACTTTTAGAATAATTGCAACAAAATGTCGTGTCATCGGTTTAAACCTGTGGGCACAGCTAGAAGTTATTTCTTTTTGTTCGGTTTAAATAGTTCTAACACAGTGCTATTCTAGAAGGAACGCGAATTGCTAACATGCTGCTATTGCAATTCTCCACTGGAAGCAGTCATGCTGGACACCAATCCAAGAACGGGTGAACAGCGGTTTTTTTGGGCTTGCAAGAAGGTTAAGAAAGACGTAAGTGTTTTCTTGCTTACTGCAGCATTTATCATAAACGTCTGTTCGCATATTCTCTGCTTTTTTCAGACTTGTATTTTTCCCGTAGGAATGCCAAGTGAAGTGTTCTTTCTCAAACGTACTGCGGCCGAAAAAGAGCGCGGAATTATTCCTAAACCGGATGTGCTTCGCCTACCTAAGAAGTATAGGTGAGGTTCAGCGTTCAGCCATATTGTCTTCTATATTATGGGAAACGTGTTTTTTTTTGTAAATAATTTTCTACACTGGTTAGGTTTTGACAGAAAACCCTGAAAGGTTTCTCCTCGTTCAACTGGAGGTTTAGGAGACAGGCTAAACAGAAGCGATGGCTGATACCTTCAGAAACTCTAGAAGGTTGATTGTAATGCTTGTCATTAAGTCACATTTACATTTAAGTCATTTTTTTTACATTTCGTGGGCGCTTGTAGCGCAGTCGGAGGAGGCGCCGACTATGGCGTGCACCCGATACCAGGTTCCTGGTTCGGATTTCCCGCCCAGGCCAACCAAGCCTTCCATCCCTCCGGGGTCGGTGAATTGGTACCAGACTTGGAAGGATAGAACGCTGACTTGTTCATCGGCTGGCCACCGCAAGTCATTGTATGGCCAAATACGCATTCAAATTGCCTCCACGATATCCCGTAGAAGTAGAATGCGTGGCGCATCCCAAAAGGGATAGAATAACGCCGCCCTTTATCCTTTTACCCTTTATTTACATTTCGTAGCGATCCTATGTTATGTGAATCAATAAATCATGTTTAAGGTACGTCCAAGCAATTGTTCCTAATTTTTAAATGCAGATATTACGGCACCAGATATCAAGATGAGAAGTGTGTAAGTCAAAGCATCTTGCCTCAACTGTGGATGTACAACATTGGTAGCAGTGGGTTTAGAAAAAACTTTTCATCAAACGGCGGCGCAGATTGGCTCGAAGGGCACCTTATTTTGAGTGTAATCGTCTTGGTAAGAAGGCTCATAAAAGCCTATTAACATTTGATGTGGCCTAGCTCACTTCAGCACTGGGGTAGAACACAACCGTGCTGGAGGAGGATTCAATAAAAAGGAGGTAGAGGTAACTCAAATGAATCGTTCAGTGGGGGAAGTGGAGTTCTCATCCCGAGATTCCTATTATATAAAGCAGGGAGGCATGAATCACTGACTGGTCACAATTGACGCTATACCCAGCTGTTCGTCGTATCGCCGCCGCCAACCGTAAACACCACAACGTGGCAGCGTGGCAGGCAGCCAGTGTCGGGTGGTCAGCACCCACTTGATGAAGTTTCGCAAGACGTCCTCACGACTATGACGAGCCGCCGCTGCCGGTTTCAGAGAACACGAGAAGCGTTGCGGAAGAGGTCTGCGCCGGTCACACCTCATGACCTGCGATGGAAGCCGTTGATGCGCTGCACCGCTTGCTTCTGCTTTGCGCGTTCTTGCTAGAGTCTCCTTCTTCATCCAGCTCCCTACACATTAGCAACATTATATGATGGCCTAAGGCGTTTCGATCGGACACTTTCCGTGGTGGGTGTTGCATGATTATGATAGCCCACGTTGGACAATCTTTCAAGCTAGCCTATAAACTTTGAAATCAGATTTAACGTCTTCCAACTCGAGACGAGCTTCTTACAGGTTAAACTACAGAGTCATCAAGATGGTTAGAATATTTTTTTTTTCGAGGAAAACTTAGAATAACTTTTTTGAATTTTTTTTTACTTTAACTGCCGAACGAGTGAAATAATTTTGTAATTTTTTTTTATTTTATGAGAAAAAAAAACTGCATCGAAAGACTGGATCGTGCCATGGACTCAAAAAGTCAACGCGATGTTTATTTGATTGACTCAGACTTGATCGATCTGGGTGGGTGTCGCGTGATTATGATTGCCGACGCAAGGTCCATCAAGTAAATATTGGCTCCTCTTCGGACCTTATATCGATCGATATTATCGATCGTTTCACCTGTGTTATTGGTTCTCTCTCAGACTTGATCGATCGGGGTGCGTGTGGCGTGATTATGGCCCAGAGGCCCTCTATGAAATCTGAGAGAGAAACTATAGCACTACTCAAACGGTCGATAATATTGATTGATATTGATTGTCTGAAGGATCTATCGATTACTACCACACAAACTTAGTCGATGGGGTGGGTGTTGCGTGGTTAGCTCAGATCTCGATCAGACAATCTAGCTCGTCTCGATTTGGAAGGCGCTCAATTTGATTTCAAAGTTCATAGGCCACATCAAAAGACTGGATCGCGCCATGCACTCAAAAAGTTCAGCGCAGTGGGTGTTCCGCGATTATGATAGCCGACGGAAGGCCGATCAGGTAAAAGGTGTTACGATCGGGCAGTCGGTCCTACTATAGTCGCTCAGACAATCGGTCAGGAAATCAGCCACCATGACGAAGTTTCGCACAAGCAATCAATATCGACCGATATTGTTGGTATTTTGAGCGCTGATGTCGGTTTCCTCTCAGACCATATATCGATCGCTATTATTGATCGTTTCACCTGTTCTCTCTCAGACTTAATCGATCGGTGGTGTGTGATTATGATGACTGACGGAAGGTCGACCGGTAATGAGCTACCATGGTGAAGCTTCCATCAGACAATCAATATCAACCGATATTATTGATTGGTCAATTTCATTGTCTGGAAGGCTCTTTTGATTTGGAAATTGATCAGCTTGATCTCAAGAATATATACATATACATAGTTCGCGCGCTGGGTTACTAAGCTATTTCTATCTGCCCAGGTCCTCCGATTTTCAGCGGTGGACCAGAGCAGTTCAGCGAAGAAAGTTGGAAGGACCTACGTTAGATCCGACTACGCTTTCAACCAAGTCGTGCTCCTTGGTCCTCCATTTTCGGCAGTGCTTTCTCCAGTTTCCTACTACAATATGCAGAGGAGGATAGTATTTTTTGTCCTAAGTCACCCTTTCCGAAATTCATCATACGTCGTGGCTTAAAGCACGACGACTATACAGAAATGTCAGAAATTCGATTAAGCTTGAATGGCTGCAATATGGTGTGAACACAACCCTAGACGAAGTAGGACTGCTGCGGACATTTTCTTGAGTGCTGTACTGCGATGTGACTGATACTCAGCAAGGCATCAATCGATCTGTAGTAGTTCGTTTCATCGTGTTCGACTTCGACGGATGCTTCCTTACTCAGCGTTGGTTGCCGGCGAAGCCGGCTACCGTCGCTGGCTGAGGAAGCATCAACCAGCGTCTGTCGATAGACAATAATGCAGTCTCGAGGTGAGGATGAGCTGGGGTGCTAATCTTAGGAATCCAACAGTTCTCATGATAAGCACATTGTTCTTAAACTGAAAGCCTGGGACGTTGTATATGCTGTGCCATCCTCTTCTTTTCAGGGGATTGTATCCAACAATTTTTGCGGATGACGCTCGATCCAGTAGAGCTGGTACGCGTGGTGGAACGCCGTTGTCTATATCAGCCGCGGACATGTCATCTGCATCGCAATCGCCCACTACATCGGGATCTTCAGTGGCATCCGACCAAGCTGCAGCAAATCACCTTCTGCATATGGATGCTAATAAGAAAAATCCCTCACCTTTAATCACTCAAAGCAATCAGGTAAATTATTGCCGCTCTTATGCTCTTTTGTCTGAAATATGTATATTTTATTTATTTATTTATTTATTTATTTATTTATTTATTTATTTATCACAACAAGGGTGACAACACCCGCGGTGTCCTCACCCTTCTCACCACTTTCTTTCTCCCCAGACACACGTGGGGTCAGCAAATGCCAGGCGCTGGCAGAAAGGTGGCGACAGCGAAGTACAGGGAAGAGGGCTTGTACAAAATTTCACAGGAACACAGCACTGAGCCATTTTTCTGGATGGTGCCGTTTAATTTCATAGCGTCAATGAAAGGAACACTTTAAGACTTATTAGATCGATAGAGCTCCCCTGCTCATGCAGAGATGATCCAGTTTTGGTACTTACATTAGCATTTCTTCGGAGCTGTCTCTCTTTTGTGATGATCTTATTTTCGTTTTCAGAACTCTCCCGAAAGCTCAGCATGCCAATCTGTGGACAAATTCAGAGGAACAGAATGCGGCTCTACTGCTGGCGAGTCTGATGTGACAAGAGCAACTTCAACCTCTGATGGATCTGCTCATACAGGCGTTGAGTCGCCTGAATACAGATCACGGGCGATGGATTCTACAGCTCCAGTCTTATCATGCCGCAAGAGAGGAGGTAATTGCGCACATTTCTCTCTCCTGGTCGGTACTCATATTCTTTTTCATGAATACTTTGCAGAATGCACGAGTGTCTTGTCAGACCTGGATTCTCGATCAGAAACCAGTTCAGAAGGGGGTGCTCTTGCTGAGCTGATTTGCGAGCAGCTGCAATATGCAGGTGTGGACGTTGAGCGACTGGAAGTGAGTAGTTTTGGCTTAGGTTTGATTGTAGTTGAACTCGCAGCTGTGCGGAGTGGCCCGTAAGAAATGCAACGAAAACTCAGTTGTATAAAAACGGTTAGAGTGAACCAAATTAGGTACAATTCAAAGCACCATTTGCTCATTTATTAAGGTGATTAATATGTTCTTGTGATTTTTTGTTGTTGATATTTTTCAAATTTTTATATGCTTCGATCAAATTAACCTTACTACTCAAAATATCGCCCATCCTTGTCTATAACTGTCCTCCATCGTTCCGGTAGGGAGTGGGTGCTGTGGCAATAGAAATTCTAGTGTTTCGATTCGAGAAAAAAAATGACGAAGGTCGAAGTCGAGTGCCATCGTGTCGTTTTCCTACCAGAAAGTGAGCTAGCGATCGGAACAAATGGTAGACAGCTGGGTCAAGATCTAGTAAGTAGGGTGGGTGGGAAATCATTTCCCATCCTAATAGCTGTAGCTTTTGGCGGGTCGGTTTTGAAGCATACGGTTTTGCATTGTCATGGAGAGTCTTGTCGAGTTGTGGGCGTTTATTTAGAAATGCGTGGCTGAGTTCTTGTGGCTCCAAGACCTAACTCCAACGCGACGTCGCGGCGCTGAAACGAGGACGTGCGCTCGGTGACGCATGGTTAGCCGTGGAGCACGAAGTGTTCTCAATGTTTAAGCTCCCAGACCACATTCCTAGCAAGGAAATTAGGATCCCACAGAATGTGATGGGCAAAAGTCTAGGACGATTGATCTGAGAATGGGTGATAGTGACCTTTTCCCGTAGTAACCATAATCACGGGTAAAAATTGACCGAAGTAGTTGTAGATGGCAAATGCTGACGCTAGAAACCATTCACATGACCAGGATTCCTGTATATACTGTCGCTGATCGTTCTATTGAAACCACATTCATATACCACCTCCAAGAAACGTTGAAATAAGGCAAAGGCGTACCGCATGTCCCTGTAGGAAGCGTTTGTCACCGTCGGAAGCATCGGACCGCGACAACTGGTCCAATTTCGTCGCGCACCGTGCGCGACGCCAAGGGGGTTCGCGCGGCGTTGGAGTTATGTCTGCCCCCGGAGTTCTTGTAGTTGGCTGTAGTACACCTGGCGGCACCAAAAGGGAGAAGCTCCCAGTGCCCAACACCACGAACGTCCCAGAAAACATTCAGCATCTCCATTCTTGGGAGCAGATCACCTTTAGGAATCGCTGGTGTGTTTTCCTCTGCTGGAGTCCTAGCATGCCTGCCTTGCTGTATGTGACACACACTGCACCCTCTTCTCATCTCCTGTAATGAGCGAGTCTAACCATTCAAAACGGCCTGCGCGGGTTAAGTTGAAAAGGCATGCATCAGCTCGTGTGGAGTACTGGTCAGGTGGCAAATCATACGGAATCCATTGGCGTCTTTTCCAGACGAAACCAAGCTCTCGTAATTTAAGAACCGTAGTGGGTTGGCTACACATTGACACTCCAGACTGACCATGTGAGACAACGGGACACAACGGAAGACTAAGCTTCAGCATTCCGCTGCTGCAAAAGCCGGTCACAGTCACTAATGAACCGTCTCCAAACTTGCAATGGTGAGGGCTTCTCGCAGGTCTCTCCAGTAATATCGGTATCCATCGGGGACCGTTCAGATTAAATTTCTTTCATCTTTAACAACGGGGAAAATCTGAAATGGATGGTCCCAATGGATACCGACATTACTGGAGAGACCTGCGAGAAGTCCCCGTCGTCGCAACTTTGGAGGCGGTTCATTAGTGACAGTGATCAGCTTTTGGAGCGCTGCTGATGCTGAAGCTTAGTCTTCCATTGTGTCCCATGGTCAGTCTGGAGTGTCAAGGTGTAGTGGAGTCTATCCTTCTGCCTTTCTTGAGAGGCAGAAGACATCAGACACATGTTCTGTAGCAGGGCTGCGCTGCAGTCCATGTGAGGATCGTGGTTTGACGAGTCTACGCTAGTAACCGACAGTTCAATGACGTGGTGACAATTTTGATTACAAGGGACACCAGCGAAGGCAGAATCATCCAGAACCTTGTAAGTAGCATGAATAATACGATGCATGATGTCATAAGAAATAACGGTGGTCCGATCGACTTTCAAATCTAGCAAAAAGTTTGTTTTTCACAAGTGCGTACATACTTTTGAAACGCCAATTTTCTTCAAAAAAGTCTGATTCTCGTGTGAGACGAAAAAATTCCTGAAGGCGAGTGGTTACCTACTTTCAACTACGAGGACTCTAGCGGAGCTAGGGCGGGTCTGCAGAAATAAACGCGAAACGAGACATGGGCAAGCTTTGGAGTGGATATATACCTCTGAAACGCACTGTATTTGCGATCATGCTTTGAACAAACCTTTTAGTAAGTTCTTAGTCAGTCTCGACGTCAAGAGTCTTTACGATTAGCTTCAGATATAGCCATTTCGAACGGCTATAGGGTTTCAAGTCGTCATCGGAATCTCACGCTAATTCTCATCATAGATCTCGCGCAGGCAAGATACCTCTCGTCCTACCATTCATCTCCGACAGAGTCAATGCTGAAATTCAAAGAGCTATTGTAAGGACACAACTGCAGGACGACGTTATCTCAGTGAACATTCCTAACGATAGCATCGGGAAATAGTTAGTTCGAGACAGCTCTACGATCAGCAGTGTATTTTGGAAAACTGCGTTATTTGCCTAGATGGTAGTTTAGGCGATTGTCCAAAGGCTGGAGCAATTTACCAGATCGAGTGCTTGGCATGTAACGGCAAATACATCGGATAAACGGGAAGGGCTCTTGCAGTGCGCATAAGGGAGCACCTATCTAGTAAACGACGTAGGTCCTAAACCAGTCCACTTCGAAAGCACAGGATTGATGCGCATAAAGGAAACTACTTTGAGGTGAAATGTACCATTTTGGCCACTGTAGGAGATACTTCGAGGAAAGCGTTAGAAGTATTCTGGATTTTACTAGAAATCTAGTGATGAACAACCAAAGTGAGTGTCTGTCTGTTACGAGTGACTTTCTGCCGCTCGTGTTCCATTCTGAACTATAAAAGGACTGGTCGGTGACAGTGGTGTGCAGTATGCCACACTCGTTCCTACTGGCTAATTGACGCGGGCGAACATCAGTCCTTGCGGTGGATCCAGTTGGTGAGTTCGTTTCTTCCACTTGGCGCCTCCTTTTGGGCTCGTGGAGTAGGTCCGAAATGCTAGGTTAGTTGAGGCGCTTGATGGAGTCGAGCGCAAATAAAACTAATGCACCAAGTTCAGCCCTCTGAAGACGGCCAGAAGTCGAAACGTCAGGCCCTGCCAAATAGAAATTCTCCTAAAAACCTCGTGTTGCACAAAAAACTTGACTGACTAGTAACTTACAATGCCGAGGTTTGAAGAAGAGAGAAGTTGGAGATTACTGGACAACCTGCCGCTTTTAGATAAGATTTGGGAGTTCGGCTGTTCTGACCCCTCCACTCCTACCACCCACCGTTCCCTAAACTACCATAATTGGCCGTGTTTTTGAAAACTGATATTGTATTTATTTACTTATTTGTTTATTTATTTATTCATGACGTGGACTAGGGCCACACGTAAAAATGCAATGTTAGAATAAAAAACCCACAACCTCAATCAAAAACAAGTAAATAGAACTGAAGGCACTCATTCTACACGTAAAAGCAGCTTCTTGAAACCATGCAGGGATAGACAGACTTCCTCAGTTGTGCTCAAAACGTGATTGAACTCCCTTAAGTTTCTGTAGGTGAAGAAGTTTGCTCAGGCTCACGATTTTGCCACAGAAACATGAAGTCTGAGCTTCCCTCTTATGTTTCTTTTCGACCTAGTGCCAAAAAAGTTGAGTGGGTTTATAGAAACCCTACCAGTGAGTATTTTAAATACCATGAGGAGTTCAGGAGGTCAGATCTTTTCCTTCTAATGAAAAGGCTTGGTAAACCTAATATCTCAGCTCTCTCAGCACCATTTTGGCATCTGGTAATAGTTATTCCCGTAGCACCTCAACATCAGCTTACGAGTGAAACTATTCTGAACATTTTCTAAAAGAAGAATGTCTTTTTTTTTCGAAGGATTGAAAACTGTTGTTCCACACTCTACTATGGGTCTCACATATGTCTTATACGCCCGCAGAAGAATTTGAGGATCTCTGCTTTTCAGTGTTCCGAAAGGGTTGTAGATGCGGTAGTTAGCTTTCTTGACCAATGCTTTATAATGCAAATCAAAACTCAGGTCTTTAGATATTAGAAAGCCAAGATCGCGAACGTCAGCAGTTGTTTCCAAAGTGACACCGCTTAGCTTGTAAGATGGGGTTTCGACCGTGCGACTGGTTCCTACGACAAAGCATTGATGGGCACTATTCGGTATCACCGGCTGCGACGCGGTCGCGCCGCGGCACAGCTTCGCCGAACTGATTTGTTCCGTGACTCGCTCAAGTATGGACATGCAAGTTCCTTATTAGGCAGAAGAAACAGGACATGGACCCTACAAGTAGGGCTTTTAGTAGATATCACCGCGGAGAGTACTTTAAAGTGCTTGCTGAATGTGAAAACCAGGAACGTGAAAACGTTTGTTACGACTGAATTCCAAATGAAGTGGTCAGTGGAGGTAAATATAATAGAGTACTCATACACTTATAAGGTCTTCTATATGGGATGTGACATCAAGTAGACCTATGGTTTTCCTTTGGTTTCATCAAGGGAGAGGTAGGGGCTTATTACCGGGGACTAGGAGCAAGACGACACTTTTGATGAATCCGGTTTCCGACGTTTTCATATATATATATCCATCTTTTTAGTTCCAGATATTTGGAGGTAAAGGAGGAAACGGAAAGGGGCTGAAATCGTCAATGCGCGACTTGGTGCTTATCGAATTCAACACTTGTTCCTTGCAGTTAAAACGTTGTGGGTGGCGCCAGCAGAAGGAAAACTTATGTGGAAGAATATAAAATCTTAACACAACAATAACATAAAATGTTAGCAACAGAAACTTTAATACGATACTTTGGAGAGCAGAAGACGCAGTCTTGCAGTGTTATTTGGAGAACTGCACTACCTAATTTTCAGCTGATCAAGTAGGTTTGGAACTAACATAACTTGCAGGAACGAGTCAAGCAATCGAGATTGCTGCTTTAAAAAATGGTTATTTAAGGCTGAATAAGAAAGTGTCTCAACTATCTACCACATAATTCTACTTCTATGGGATTTCCGCCATTAACGAATCAGTCTGGACAGGTGTATGGCAGATAGTTCCTCAAAACAGATACAACATATCGTCTGAGCCATAGACACTTCTCTAGTTCAAGCTACAAGAGAAGCTGATGACCATCTCAACGGTGTGAACAACTGACTAGTCGAACTTGTGGCCATCTTGATGGGGTTTTTAGAGAAATGACGGGTTTCTTTTATTTTCGCCTCCATGTTGGTATTTTGGTTCCCGCCAATTCCGTGATGTTTCCATTTGTGGCGCTCGCCCCTTTTCTCAATGCAATCTTTACAGATACCCGCTGAAGACGAAATCTGGGCTCCTAAGAATTGCGCTCTCCAAAGCAGAGGGCTGAATCGCTAAGGGGCGCTGCGGCGCCGCGCGCGGCAGCAGGCACATCGCAGCGCGGCAGCCGGTGATATCGAATAGTGCCCATCCAAAGCATTTAGATTTTTCTGCTGCTAAAGGCAGTTCCCATTTATCAGCCCAGGAATCAATGTAGTTCACTGCTTCTTGAATTGAAGATAAATCATCTGCACTTTCAATGGTTTTATAGATCTTGATATCGTCAGCGTACATTTTACAAATAACTCCAAATCGTGAAAGAGACTCTGGCAGTTCGTGAGAAAGAGCAGAGGGGAAAGAGCTTCTCCTGCGGTGCTCCGCTGAAAGCCCTAAAAATCTCGGAGAGCTGCCCATCTACCCTAACTTGGTAAGTCCTTTCCAAGAGGAACTCACCTATCCAGTTCACTACCATGTGATGGACCCCGACCAACCTTAATTTTAGTAGTAGCTTTGCTAGTGGAACTCTATCGAAAGCTTTCGAGAAGTTGAAATAGATCACATCTATACGCTTCTTCCCCGTAATAGCTTTCGTCCAATTATTTAGCACTGTGGGTGGGCAGTCTCAATCGATCTTCCCTTCAAAAAGCCAAGCTGGTTATCAGAAATGTTGTTCTTCTATTCAAGATGCTTTAGAATGTGTTTGCTAACAATTTTCTTAAAAACTTTTGCAAATACAGATGTTATGCTCACTGGTCTGCAGTTCGTGGGGTTGCTATGCGGGACTTTCTTGGTAATCGGATTAACGAATGCTTCCATCGGGAGGAGACCTTTGCTTTCATATAACTTCTGTTAAATATGTGTTCTAAAGCGTATTCTATGTATTGCACAATGTTTTTAATGAAAACAAGTGGACCGAAATCTGGTGATGAGGAAGAACTGATTGGCCATTCTTGTATAATCTTGGAGATATCTTCTTTGTATTAGGTCATCCAATAAGTAATGGCCTTTCTTCGATCTTCACTCCAATTGAACAAATTTTCAATAAAACTTTATTTCAGTCAACAATGTAATCACCATCATTATCAACAACCTTTCTCCATCTAACGAGCAAATCTTCAATACCTGGCAATAAAACTGTTGTGGTTTTTGAGCGAAATATGTGGTCATAGCATTTTGAATATCCTCCAGACTTTCAAATTTCTTGCCACTACGAAAATTCTGTAGAGACCGGAATAATTGATAATCGGAAGGTGCGAGATCGGGAGAATACGGTGGATGAGGGAGAACCTCTCATCCTAATTCGTTGATTTTTTCCAACGTCCGTTTTGCACAGTGCGGTCTTGCATTGTCGTTATGGAGAACTACGCCCTTTCTGTTGACGATCGCCGGATACTTTTCCAGTAAAGCTTGGTTCACTCAATCGATTTGCTTACGGTAAAGGTCTGCGTCAAATGTCTGTCCAGATTTGAGCACTTCAAAGTGGACAATTCCACGGATATTCCACCAAACACAGAGGAGTGCCTTTCTGAGGTCAATATTCGGCTTCGCAGTACTTCTTGGCTGTTCATTTTTGGAAAGCCACTGCTTTTTGCGCTTTGGATCATCGTACAAGATCCATTTTTCGTCTCCTGTGATCAGTCGATCAAAAAACGGGTCTGTACGGTGTCGCTGAACTAGTGCGTTGCAAAGCGTCGGTCGGTTGGCACGGTTCTCGGATAAATCGTGCGGTACCCAAACACCTGCTCTGCATACCTTGCCAATTTGGCGTAGATGAAGATGAATGGTTGATTTAGGCTCGTTGAGAGTACTCGAAAGTTCTTCCAGTGTTTGACAAGGATTCGCCTCCAGTTCTGCCATCAGCATGTCGTTGTCAAATGTTACGGGTCCTCCTGATCGTGAGTAGTCAGAGAGGTCAAAATAGCCGGATTTGAACTTAGTAAAATCATCGTTGGCATTTGCGGTCATCCCTTGCATCTGGATATACATCGGAGATATTTTTGGTAGCAACCGTTGCGTTACTACCCTTCCGAAATTCGAGCAGCATGCAATGCCGAATATGCTCCTCTGATATTTGCCAAGTCATTTCACCTGAATTTGCAAGCTAACAATTCAATGAGTGGTAGATTCTAAAAAAGCAAGTCTCATTTACCTTAGAATCACTTTAATGCACCTTCAAAATACACAAATCTGCCGACAAATAATGAGCTAAAATCGTAGCGCACAAGAAACGACATTACTTATTGGATGACCTAATAGAACCATAGAGAAGGTCCCATCTCAGGAAACTCCAACAATTCATCAATAGCTTTACTTGATGCAGAATCCTTGGTCAAGGGGTCATTCTTATTGAACACCTTTTGAAATTCTCAAGCAAGCAGATTGGCTTTATCAGATGGAGAGGGGAAATACAAACCGTCATTACTAACTTGATAGGAACGCATTGCCTAGTAGCTACGAGACTTATTGTATCTATAGGATTTCGTTCTATCGTTTTGATCCAGTATTTTCTTCACAGTGAAGAGATTGTAATGGAAAAGAGCTTTGTCTACCTTTGCGCTGAATGTCGCATAATCCGCCCTTGCGCTTATATCGCCTGATACAGAAGCTTTATTCCAAAGAAAAGAACGGTGACCTTCCATTCGTTTTAGACACTCAGGAAGTCTTAGTTTTTTCGACTCGATTTTACGCATTGGTACATATAGGTCGATCACATGATGGAGAACGGCGAGAAAAGTATCATATTGTTCATCAGCTGTCTTGAAGGTAGCCATGGTACCGATCCATTCCAAGTGCTGCTTGATGTTCTCATAGTCAGCAGCATTGAAGTCTCTCTTCCATAACGACTTTTGTTTCATCACTCGCCAGCCTAATTAGAAGGTTGCAGTGCAGTGATCACTTCTTCCTAATGGCGGTCCTACGGATACTTCGTGAATCAGCTCCTGGTCGTTGCAGAGCACTAAATCGAGGAAAGCGTCTCCTCTTGTGGACTCTGTCACCAGCTGCCTAAGATCATGCGCTTCGAAAGTGTCACGAAACACACTGGCAATACTGCTTAAGCCTACTTATACAGATCTGGGAGGTTAAAGTCGCCTAGTACAATACTCGATGTGCCGCATGAACAAAAGTCACTTACAACCTTTGCAAGCTGGATGGACATCCCTACGTTGCAAACCGGAGCTCGATATACAGCAAAGATACGAATAGAGTTAAATTGACGCGTCAAATCACAAACAAGGATTTCGTAAGAATCCATGATCGATTCTTCGAATACGTGTAAAATAGAAAATATTTCCTCATCAATAGCAAAATATCACCTCCTTTTTTTGGAAATTCTATCATATCACACACTCATATATTGGCTACTGGCAATTCCCAAAAGAGGATCAAGCTCATTCTTAGAGTTCAGCCAAGTTTCTTTTAGCAACACCACGTCATAGTTATACTGGCACAGGTTCATGACCAAATGATCGCAATTTTTTATCAGAGATCTTATATTTGATAGGGCACATGAAGTCATTTTGCACGGTTTCCTACGACGACTTAGCTGCTTCCCGAAGGACTGCCAAACTGCGAAGAAACCGCGTTCGTGGTTGGCCCGTTGGTGGGAACCGATGACAGGAGGCACCCGCAGTTTGACTAACTGTGGCATTGTTAGTATTCACAGTTCACGACTAGCTATTCGTGATCGCACCCCACATAACCCTATAGGCGATATCTGAGCGGAAGATATTAAGACATGTGGAGTCACAGAGTGCATAGCAGGACTACTTATTAGTATGTCCGCGTAAAAGGAATGCTTTGATTGAGTTCCGTGCTCTCCTCGGCATACTAGGATACACCTACTGAAAAATCGAAGTTGCCTGGTCGTATTATTAGATAGTTGCGAAAGCACTCCTTATTTGGATCAAACGCCCCTGATGAAGACGGGAGCGTCGAAACGTGAGGTCTGGCAAATAATGATCCACCATGACAATTTGAACGGCACTGAAATGACAAATATTGGTGTTTCTCAGTTTTCATCCTTGTTGTTCAGGACGAAGAACTTGTCTTAAAAATGGCAGGAGTTGTGAAGAAGTTACACAAAGATAAGCGACGGTCGAAGTATCCAGGGTGAGACGTTGTACTCCATCGGATTCTCGTGTTCTAACTCTCGAGCCTGTTTCCAGATATACTACCATGACTGAGTTCCGCGCTTCAGTGGACTACCTGTTCAACCTTGACGTCGACCCTATTAAGCGCAAACTCAATGTGGTTTCAACGGATCTCACGGTGTTTAGACATTTCTTTACGATTTCGTTTTATGTAGAAGCCTTTATAGGTTGTTCCAAATGTTTCTCACCACTCATTTGGCATTTCGCCAAATTTTTGAAAGTGTTCTGGAACGTTCTATAGATAACGTTTATGCAGGGTGCTCCAAAATAACGTGATGAAGTTTTCCCGCGCGACGTATCGATCCGTAGTGTGACGATACTAGCGCCGTTTTTAGCATATTCCTTAGACTCCAAAGGCGTGTAGCGCAGTCGAGGGAGCTGCTGACACTCGCATGCACCCGATGCCAGGTTCTTTTACGATTTCTCGCCCAGGCTAACGAAGCCTTCCATCCATCCGGGGTCAGTGAATAGGTACCAGACTTGTCTGGGAGGGATAAAGCGATGACTTATTCATCAGCTGACCACCACATTATTGAATGGCCAGATACGCATTCAAGACGCCTCCACGACATCGAGATGTAGAATTCGGTGCGCGTCCCAAAGGGGATTGAATAGCGCTCGGTTGTAATTTTTCAAGTTTGATTTTGTCCCAGTTACGGTTTTTCTTAAGGTGTCAAACTATCGCGCTGGTCGCAAAGCGATTTTGGACCAGATAGAAATGATTCAAATCAGTTTCTTTAAGCCTCAATTGGCTGGTACCGAGGATGTAAGCTGTTACAACGATGTTTTGTTGCGATTAAAACTTCTAGCGCCAGGCGGGACTCGAACCCGCACCTCCCTCTGACCGGGCGGGAATGCTCTACGCCATTACACCACCGGCGCTGTTTGATCGAACGCAACATCGACACCCTCGTGGGACCCATCAGCACTCACCCGTATATCGGGATGAGCCGGCCGCTGATATCAGCATGGAACCAGTTAAGCTGTAGGTCTAGATAGGAATGATTCAAATCAGTTGTGACAGCTTACATCCTCGGTACCAGCCAATTGAGGCTTAAAGAAACAATTGAGGGTTGGAGTCCCGCCTAGCGCTAGAAGTTTTGGTCGCAACAAAACATCGTTGTAACGATTTTGGACCTTCATCGTTTAGGGAAACGGCAGTGCGACGTCGTTCATGTCCTCGGTGTCGCTTATTCATCTGCATCCACAGTAATTCATCGATTCAGGGAGCTTGGCCATGACGTTTATCGTCCACGGCTGCATAGAAAACACTGTCAGAATCTAGAAAATCATCGAAATTCGAGAGTCTCCATGAGAAAAATCGCACGCCATACCGATGTCAGTCTCACGCCAGTGCATCAAATAGTGAGAAAGGAACTCGGACGCAAGCACTACAGGTTCCACAAAATCCAGCTCCTGAAGGATAAGAACAAGCGCGAACGGCTCAATTGATGCCGCCAACTCAAGCTGCAGACCACAGGTCGCGGGTAGGAGCGAGTATTGTTCACGGACAAGATGCAATTCACAGTAGACTGACAACCGCCAGAACGACAGGATCTGGTCTACAAACGCCCGGCAAACGGGAGTCCCACGCCAAAACCGGAACGCCATCCAAAGAAGTTAATGCTCTGTCTCTGGAACTGTAAAGGAGTTACAGCAAACACTGCTGTCTCTAGTGATCTCTTCTACTTCAGCGTCTCTCCTGCTTCGTGCCGGAGTCCGCTATTCTGGTGTCATCACGCCACTATTCCCGATCCAACGCTAGATCAGGGTTGACACTGGCAACCTTCAAGTGATAACGTATCAACGCCACTTCAATCATCAGATTGCCGTTAGGTGCTACTACTGGTCCCAGATACTTAATGACCGAAGTGCGTGGATGCTCGTGCCGTTAACCTTGATGGAGGTGGATTCTGAAGCGCCCGCCGTCTTCTACACGTTCAATCTGGGTCCAAACGCTCCAGGCGATCACAGCAAGCTTGCACCTCTCGCTCGAGTTCGTCTTTATCTTCGCAAGTGAGCATCACGTCATCAGCATAGAGCAATGTCCATGGGACAGGCTCCTAAAGTTCTCTCGTAATGGCATCCATGACGACAACAAAGAGGAGTGGGGAAAGCGACGAGCCCTGGTGCACCCCAACAGAGAGGGCGAAACTCCATTGAGGTTCCAGCTGCAGCTTGAACTCGACTCTTTGGGCAAAGTAGAGCATCAGCACCCACTCTATGAGTTCCTCAGGTACGTTGTGTTGTCGTACGGCGTACCATATAACCTCATGCGGTGCACGGTGAATGCTTTCTCCTAGTCGAGAAAGGTTATGTGCGCCGCCTTTTGTTTCTCGCGATGCTTCTCCACCAGGAGGTACGGTAACTGGGGGGTCTGCAGGACTGCCCCTCTTTTTCCAAATTGGAATCGTCGTACTGTTGTGCCAACACTCCGGTACTTTCCTCTCCTTTACTACCTTGTTGAAGAACTCAGCCAACCACTCAGCAGCACACCAGAGCTTCGACTTCCAAACATCGGCTGCTAGATCATCTGGTCCTGTCGCCTTGCATAGTCTCATCTTCTTCAGTGCCGCTTCTGTTTCCTCCACGGTTATCTTGTGAACGGAACCGTGAGCAGAACCCACAGAAGGGATGGCCTGCTGAGGAAATTCCATAGTGGACATTTCCCCAAAGTAATCACGCCATCGCTTAAGCGCGGTTTTGCGGTCTCTCAGAAGATGGCCGCTCTCATCATTGATGCCAAAGAACTTTTCAATATCCTCGGTTTGGCACCGCACGGAGAATTCGCACCCATTTTATGAGCTTTTCAGGAACTCCATCTTGTCTATGTTGCGGTACGCGATCAAAACGTAGTCGAGGAAGGCAATGTGCACTGGCTTCTGTTTCTCAAGGTGCTTCTCTAACAGAAGGCGGGCGGCGTGTATGGCATCAACAGTGCCACAGCCGCCTACGAAGCCAAACTGGTTCCTGGAAAGCTGAACGATATCACGAATTCGTACATGGACAATTCGCGCAAGATATTCATGCTGTGCGAAAAGAAGCGAATCGAATGCTAACTGGAACAGTCTGCCGCAGGACTGCCGCATTCTCCTTCCAAACCGGAATCGTCGTACTTTGGCACCAACACTTCCTTCTTACCAGGATACTATCTGAACGGTAGGTCTGAACGGCGCAAATGTTGTATAAGGGCAGAACCGCCTCTCTCTGGGTAGTAACAAACTGCAGGTATCTCGACCCCAATACAACTCTGCGCAGAGTTAGGGGCGACGGAAGTCGCGTGTCGGCGCCATGTTGATTCACGTGCTCCACAGCTGACGGGCGCGCGCGAGATGAGGGCTCCTATCGCGGCTCAGCGCAGTGCATAGGTGGCGTAGTAGGGAAGAGCTCGGGCTCGTGATCGAGGGGTCGGGGGTTTGGATCCAGCAGACTGCGTTTGTTTTGCACTTTTGCAAAACATGTTTATCATATAGGTAATCCACCTAGGGGTATTATAGTGCGTTATAGAGCATGTTTACATATAACATATGCTTCAAACTACAGATTAGCTAAAATGTTCACTTCTATGTGTCACTTATTTTAAGCCTATTTCGCGTGAAGCTATAGTTATGTAACGATAGATATTTTGTGGCACTAGTAAAAAGTTCCGACTCCACCGTCAAAAAAAATTTCGCTGAAACTTTGTCTAGGGGGGGGGGGGGTTATTTGGGGTGCTGATCACGAATCTGACATCCGTTTTTCACGATTCGGTCGGAAACCACCCATGCCTTTAACAAGGGTGGTCCAGACAGAGTCACCGATTTCGCTGAAACTTCATCTAGGGGGGGGGGGGGTTATTTGGGGTGCTGATCACATCCGTTCTTCACGATTCTGTCTCTACCTGCCGTCACCGGCAGAAACTTTAAGAATGTAATCCTGTCCCTTCCTGTATCTATATTATCCTCCGAATCGTGAAGAACGGATATCAGATTCGTGATCAGCATTCCAAATAACCCACTAGACAAAGTTTCAGCGAAATCGGTGACCCTGCTTGGACCACCCTTGTTAACGGTATGAGTGGTATCTTATATGTAAACATGCTCTAACACACTATAATACCCCTAGGTGGATTACCTATATGATAAACATGGATTTTGCAAAAGTGCAAAACAATCGCAGTCTGCGGGATCCAAACCCCCGACCCCTCGTTCATAAGCCCGAGCTCTTCCCTACTACGCCACCTATGTACTGGGCTGAGTCGCGATACGAGCCCTCATCCCACGCGCGCCCTTCAGCTGTGCAGCACGTGAATCAACATGGCGCCAACACGCGACTTCCGTCGCCCCTAACTCTGCGCAGAGTTGTATTGGGGTCGAGATACCTGCAGTTTGTTACTACCCAGAGAGAGGCGGTTTTGCCCATATACAACATTTGCGCCGTTCCGACCTACCGTTGAGATAGTATCCTGGTTAGCTACAACCTGATTAAAGAAATTCGTCAACCATTCTTCAGTTACCAGTACTTGGACTTCTATAAATCAGCTGCCACGTCGTTGGGCCCAGTCGCTTTGCCTAGCTTCATCTTCAATGCAGCTTCAGTCTCCTCCATGGTGATCTTCTGGACAGAGCCGTGGATTGGAGCCGTTGAATGGATGGCTGTGTGAGGAAATGTATTACTGTAAAGATTTCCTCAAAGTAATCGTGCTATCGCCTGAATGCCTTTTTGTGGTCCATAAGAAGATGGCCGTCCGCATCATTAATGCCTAAAAACTTCTCTCAATATCCTCGGTCTGCCCATGGCGATTCTTAGCAAGTCGGCACAAATACCGCTCGCCATCTCGAGCTTCTGGTTGACTTCTCCACAATGAGTGGCTTTTACAACAGCCACGGCCTTTTTTGCAGCTTTTTTAGGTTCTTGGGACTTCCGCCCAGTTATCGGCTGCCTTGTCGCTGAGAAACACGTGACACAACCACTTCTTCTCTCGAAGTTTTGCTTTCACGTCGTCTGTTCACAGCCATGCCTGCCTTCCGACCTTGCGTCATGCAAGCATCGTGATGTCGAGCTCCAACCTTACAGGTTCGCTAGCTGTAGCTTTTTTGCAAGTGTCATCGACAGTCGTAACTATCGGTAACCGGACGCGAGAAATAGCTGCTTCTTTCTCTTTCATTCGCCATCACTTGATTTTGGGTGCACCCCATCAATCGACCTGCTTCAGTCTTGGAGGGGCGATCGTTAGGGTGCAGATCAGCAGTCGATGCTGTGGGGGCGACCGTCTCATACGACACGATCTTCGCGTCTGTGACAAGACATCGGTCGCGATGCTTCACAAGGACGAAATCTTTCTGAGTCTTGGTACTCCCACTACAGTATGAGATGAAGTAGAGGTCGCGTTTTTGGAAGACGGTGTTCACTATAGTGAGATTATGCTATTCTGCGTAACCAAGAATACGCTCTCCATCGGCGCTACGTGACCCGTACCCGAAACCACCATGACAGCTGTACCCGTCCTTCGTAGCACCTTCGTGCCCATTAAGGTCACCAGCGACTATGATGACATCTTTCGACAGTACCGCTGCTGTCTTCTCATCAAACAGGCTCCAGAACTCATCCTTGGCTTAATCGGAGCAACCACTCTGCGGAGCATACGCAGAGAAGAAGTGATAGAGTCGCTCCTTCGCGGCGACATTCGACCTTCATCAACCGATCGTCAAAGCGCTCGACGCTTACAATCGGTTCACGAAATCCTTCGGAGACGATTATTCCGACACCACTGGTTGTCCTGTGACTTCCACGTAAAACGGCCCTAAAGCCTCGTCGTATGTTTCCTTGACCTTGCTGCGGGACCACCTCTCTCCTGCGCTTCACAGAAGTCTACTCTTCTTCATCCAGTGCTTCTACGAACTCGCTCGAATGGCCTATCAACGTACTTCGTACTCACCGGATCTAGCCTACCACCGGTTTCTTTCGTTGTCCAATCATTTGCAGGTGAGACAGTTCGACGGTAGGGAGCCTAGGTGATTTCTTTATCAAAACTTCGGGAGTTCTATATAAGCGCCATCCACAAATGAAAGATAAATTATCAGTGGCAGCATGTTGCAGATAATAATGGTGCATATGTTCACTAGTTGTTGGATACATTGAAAGGGATAAATAAATTTGATGACTAAATTGACTAATATTACTTGATGAAAGTTGTTTTTATTATAACTATGAAACAACTATCAACTTAACGGAACAATGCATAAATAGCAACATAGACACTAGGCAACAATATGTTCGACCGAATTCAAATTGGTCCCGCTTGGCGCGAATACAGAGATCCAAACGCTCAGGGATCGTTTAGTGTGCACGCGACGCGATGCAATGATAAGCTCCCATATAGATCGTGCGACGCGATGAATTGACATGAATGCTTATCATTGCATTGCATCGCACGTCGCATGCACACTAAATGCTCCTTTAGTGACGTGTCCGGCGATGGGCCGTAAATCATCGGTCATTTTTGAGGCAGTCAGTTCCACTCCAGAGATTCGTTCAGGGACTCCAGGTTGTGGTGCTAGCACAGAACCTGGCCTTTAAATTGGACCACACTCATACTCCATTGGGTTCAGATCTAGGATTGCAATGGCCATTCCGCAGACGTAATGAATTCCGGTAAATTGGTCTTGCACCACGTCTGCGTTCTCTTCCTCCTATCTTCGGTGGCTGAGTCTTGTTGGTAGGTCGCATTGCCGAAGTGCTGCGGGATCAGGGAAGTACCACAGCCTTGAGAAAGCCCCGTAGGTACTTTTTTATTTAGTTTTACTTCATCGTCCACAAAGACCACCAGGTCTTTTCGTTGGCTCAGAATCCGCCAAAATCAAAACCGCCTGCGGATTTTGACGATGTCTGGTGATGTCGGAGGTGGCTGTACGACTATAGCCCAGGTCCTGTCATTCTGGCGGTTATCAATCTGCTCCGTAGTAACAGCATCTCGTTCGTGATAGTGTTCTCTGGCACTGACGACCCGCGTCCCGCAGCTTGAGTTGGGCGGGCAGTTCGCGCTTATTATTGTGCGTCAGAAGCTAGACTTTATGGAACTTGTAACGCTTGAGTCCCTGCTCATTTCTTGCTATTCGATGCACTGATGTGAGGCTGACACCGATAACATGGGCGATTTTTCTCATGGAGACCTTCAAATTCGAAACTGCTCTCTCTTTGGTGTTTTCCGGATCAGTGGCGTACTGATAACGTGATTTCTTCCACGTCATGGAAGATAACCTTCATGCCCAAGCTCCTTGAATCGATTGCTGTGGAGAAAGTGACGGAGGAGGTGAACGACGTCGCATTGCCGCCTTCCTTGACGGTGAAGCTCCGAAATCGCAGCGCGATGGCTTGACATCTTGAGAAAAACCGTAACTGGAACAAAATTGAGCCTAAAAAATCATAATCAGAACAAGAGATACGCCGAAGAAATGGCGCTATTGCTATCATGCTGTGGTTCGATACGTTCGCGTGGGGAAGCGTCAAACATTCATCATGTTATTCTGGCACACCCTGTAATGACAATTGATTTCTGAAGTGGAGCAGTTTTTCTGCTCCCGTATTTCGTCATTACTTCCATTCTAGCACGCTGTTTCTGTTATGCGATCAAACTGTGACGTGGATACAATGTTAGACGCGATGGGCGGCTCAACTCCGCTAGCAGATCCACCAGCAAAAAGAACAAAATTGATGTATTCGAAACAGGAAGTGCGGAAGCGAGTGGAATCCATCCTGGTCAGTTTCTTCGCTTGTTGCTTATCTAGTTTTAGGAAGAATTGCAACCACTAATCTATCTCCTACTTGTTGAAATTTGCGTTTGCAGAAAGATTTATCGAGGCGTCGACTAGGAAACGAGGACACCGCGGCTGCGTCGGCTGAAACCCCAGGTGGTGAAGATGATCCTTCTGGAGCTACAGAATGGTATGAAGGCGAAGATGGTCCATCATCTTCCATCGCAGTGCCTCACGAAACCGCCGAATCGCAGTTAGCTGTTGAGGAGCGGTTGAATGCTATTATTCAAGATAGGGTTTGTTTTAACGCCCTCACTAGTTCCTTCTCTGTGGTTAGTATTTTGCTTGAGGCCAGCATTTCTCACTGTAACTTCCAGGTGCGGCAACATGTTACGAGTTCTGCTGCTAGGCGACATGCGAACCGACGACGAAAAGTGCTGGAATCCTCACTGCAGCCTGGGCTACACGCCTCAGCGCTCACCGCTGAATCCTCATTACCCCTACACGTTACCTCCGACCCTCTCACTGAGAGTGAAGGAGGCGATCTGCTTTCCTTCGATTCTCCGTTTTTTGATAATCTAGGTAGCGAGTCAACTTCGTTTGATTTCCCTCATGAAGATCTCAATCAACACTTACATCCAGTTCCTTTGGTAAACGACCCTCCACTACCTGATCCGTCTGATGCTCATAGTAACTCATTTCATTCTGATTCGCACAGTCCCGAAGGTGACGATGAGTTCCACGCTCTGTTCCATGGTTACGAGTTTCCATACTGACGGTTCTCTATGTGTTTTGTTGTTTTTCTTGTTATTGTTATGTACGCACAAGGACGGGAGCTGCTTCTCATGGCAAGTTACGAGGCTAGGTTTGTAGCCGCAGTCCCGGTTCGATTTCACTATGTCGACTCAGTTGGCTGGTGAAGAGTTTTAACTAAACGTTGATGTTACTTTATGTGCAGATCAAGAGCGGTTTTATACCAGTATATTCTCTGCTGTTTATATGGCTAACTTGATTTGTTCTGTCGTACGGGTCGTGATAGAAAACTCGTCACTGGTTCGTTACAGCAACAGAAACACGGAGCGTTGATTAGGTGATGGTGGCGGAGCCAGGGCGCTTTGAAAGACTAGGGCAACGTAGTATCTATGCAAGATCAGTGACTGAAACAGTTTACAGCGGAACGGGGAGATGTGGGCTTTTGCCTGCCGCGTTCCATCGGTACAATTGGTGACAGCGTGGTCTTGAATGCAGACGTGTGAATCGACCTTGTATTAGGTTGGTGCATAAGTTCTCGGATATTTGGGGCATGAAATATTTATTATCACGACATACAAACAACAATATCAAATCATTTGAAGTAACCACCCTTTACATCAATTGTCTTTCGCCAACGTGCTGGTAAGTCATGGATGCCTTTTCTCCAAAACGTGGCCGGTTGTGATTCGAAAAACGTGAGCAGTGCCTCCTTGATATCCTCTCGGTTCCTAAATTGCTGGCCGTCCAAATAGTGTTGAAGGCTTGAAAATAAATGATAATCAGAAGGAGTGAGATCTGATGAGTAAGGTGGATGTGGAAGAACGGTACATCCCTAGTCCGCTATTCAGCCGCCGTCGCTCTAGCAATATGCGGTCTAGCGTTGTCGTGTTGAAAATACACCTTCACTTGCTCTCCTCGTGTGGTTTGAAGGTGGGCCCTCAACTTCCTCAGTTGGTTGACGTAAACCTCTGCCGTCACTGTTATCCCTTCGTCCAGCAGCTCCCAGTTTCCACGCCAAGAACGCTCCACCAAATGCATAGCATCACCTTTTTCACGTGAAGGTCGGGTTTCGGAACGTCCTCTGCCTCTCCAGTTGCGTCAACCCACTGTGCACGGCAGTGATAATTAGAGTAGAGTATCCACTTCTCATCCTCCGTGACAAGGTTGTCCAGCCATCCGTGGGTACGTCTGAGGGTAAGGAGAGACAGAGCGACATCGGCTCTGCGATCCATGTCATGTTGTGTCAAGTCGTGAGGTACCCAGCGACCCAATTTTTGCACCTTGCCAATCGACTTCAATCCCCGAACAACTGTTGAGTGACTAACACCAAGAGTGCTTGATAGTTCGCGAGTGGTTTGGTATGGGTCCGCTTCCACTCTACTTCGGAGGCCATCCAAATCCAGTGTCATCGGACGCCCTTCTCGTTCATTATCTTCAACGGAGAATTCACCAACTGCAAACTTTGAGAACCACTGGTACACAGTACTTCGAGCAGGAGCACTCTCGTTGTAAACATTCTTCAGCGACGATTCGATTCGTTGGAATTGAGGCCAGATTGATGCAGGAATAACATGACGTGCCGAATATGCGTCTCAGTTGGGATGAATTGCTTAGCCATAATAGCTGACGTTAACGACGCAGAAGTCAGTTTTGTAGCCCTTTCCTTTCTCTATCGATCGATCATTTACGCGTTGATACATGTGAGAAATTTGGCGGGAAAATGCGCTTTCAATTCAAGAGGGATCAAGTGCCGGAGAACTTATGCACCAACCTAATATTTCTGTCGTTTTCTTGTAATGGCTGAGCAATCAGTGTGAGATTCTTTTTGACGTTGTCAGCGTTTGAGGCAAGAATGTTGGAGTACCGGCGTCGATTGTTATGTAGAGCTTAAGTATGTATTGGTGGATCGTACTTTAACTGTTACTTGGGACCGAGCAGTGAGTATAACGTTCGGTGTGGATTGTTGCCTAACGTTGAGGTGCAATCCTAGTTGGTGGTGGCTATTCTTAAACGATTTCATAAGAACTGAATGTGTTCAATATCATACTCTATAATAACGCGCTAAGCGACGAGTCATACTATCGATCGGCGCCGCCGCAGAAATTAGCGAGGGGGGGGGGAATAGGGGGAAAAATGGGGGGGAGGGGAAATTACGACACGGAAAATAAATAGCGGAAAATACCCAGACGTCTTCTCCCTGCCTGGGAACTTCGGCCCTGGGGCAATCGAGGTCGCTGAACACAAATCTGAAGTTTGTTTTTGAAGTATCGATCGCCATCAATCGACATTGATCAAACAATCGATTTTTTGTGGATGTCGTCCAGGCGGTCCGGAACTTTACCCCTGGGGTAGTCAGCTCGCTCAACACGAATCTGAAGTTCTTTTATGAAGTATCGATCGCCATCAATCGATATTGATGAAATTACGGTGTGGGAGAATAGCGGAAAATACCCAGACGTCTTCTACCTGTCTGGAAACTTCAGCCCTGGGCCGGTATGCATATCTCGCTCGGGGCCTCCCGTCGGGGAATAATTTAAAGGGCGGCGGAATCCCGCGATGTACACCTCCGGGGAGATACCGTATTCCCCAGCCCCCTCGGGGTCGGGGCGCCACCTACTCCGACGTAAGGGGAATGCTGCAGACAGCGAAGGAAAACATATGATTCGCGCGGAATTTTGCCGGAAGTGAGAAAAAGAGGTAGTTAGGTGTATTTTTTTTTTCAATTCAGAGCTTGATTTTCGATATTCTTACTTTATTGAGCACCACAGAAATGTTCGTTTCAGAGAGGAATATTTGCTGCCTGAGTTCTCGATTTTTCTAGTTTTAAAAGCATTATTTGTTATTGTATTGCAAAACCAATTCATCATGACAAATTATGTTCATCACGCAGTAGGGAACAGTAAAGTGGCCCATTGTATTGCGCTGCCGGGTACATTTAAGTAAGCGATTATGTGCTCTCAACATATAACTTTTCTAGTCAGACTATTTGGTATAAAGCTGGATAGGATTATGATATGAAATTTCTTCGAAAAAATCAGGGAAGACGAGTTTTAATGAAGCTTGTGTTCAGAAATGAGAGCGTCTAAAAGCAGTCCTGCATAAAGGAGACAGAGCTTTCAAGAATTTCCGAAAAATCTAACTTTCCACATTCGCTCATGTCAAATTATATTTTCTTTAACACGAAATAGCAGACTGAGTAGCTTGCGGCACTATTCCTTATAAAATAAAAAACAAATAAACGGATAAACTTAAACTCGCAAACAGACAAACACGCGAATAGTTAAACACAAGTAAAACAGCATGTTATTAGAAAATAAAAAACACTCTTAACGCTACAACCTAATTCCCAGCCCATTGTGCCTCCCTAACCTCCCTTACTCCCTTTTTTCTTCAAACGCGCATGAATGCGCGACAGCGAGCAGCTGACATTTTCGCCGAGAAATGGAAAACCTAATCCGTGCCTACGTACTACGCATATCACATACGGCTCGGAAGTTCCCCGACCGTGGCGGGAGCCATATGCATCGCGGGTTGGGGTCCTAAACCTGCTGGGTACGACCTGCAGTTGGGGCGCCCCGAGTGGGGCACCCCGCCGCCCCGAGATATGCATACGGGCCCTGGAGTGAACTAGCACGATCCTGACGAACACATCCCCGAATGGTTGCCGTATCCTTTAGGCGTCAGAAAATCGCGTTCGTGCAATTACACACATTCGCTACCAGTGCTTTCGTGCCGAACACGTCGGCCAACGTGTCTAGGAGTTCAGTAACCGTGCAGAACACGTCGGCCAACCTGCCTAAGAGTTCAGTAACCGTGCCGAAAACGTCGGCCAACCTGCCTGGGAGTTCAGTAGCTGTGCCGAACACGTCGGCCAACGTGCCTAAGAGTTCAGTAACCGTGCCGAACACGTCGTCCAACCTGCCTAAGAGTTCAGTAGCTATGCCGAACACGTCGGCCAACGTGCCTAGGAGTTCAGTAATCGTGCTCGTGTGGAAACTGCTTTCGTCGCCAAGGGGGGCTGTCCGCGGCTAGGTTCTGCGCTCTTTGAGCACAGAGCCAGGCTAGGGAAGGGACTCCAGGGTGTGTGCCGTACAGGGTGCTCGTATGGAGACTACTTTCGTCGCTCAGAGGGAGCCACGGCTGGGTTCTGCGCTCTTCGAGCAGCGAAGCGCATACGCTGAAACAATGTGCAAAAAACGCGCAACGTTGTGTAGCCGTCGAAACTTCTTACGATTAGATCTCAGATAGTCAGCCGAAATGCAAGAATGCCGCGACGCATGGGAACCGAACCCCTGACATCCCTCCCATGAAGTAAGCCCGCTACCCACTGCACCACGACGCACTTGCCAGCTGTGCCATCGCGGGCGCACAAGACATCGATCGAACGCGGAAACGTGGACGCCGACGCGATATCTCTAAGCAGGAGGGCGCAGACAGCCGGTATACGGTAACCATTCGGGGGTGCATTCGTCGGAATCGTTTCTCACTGGAGTGATCGCGATCGCTGAACACGAATTTGAGGTTCCGTTTTGAAGTATCAGTCGCCATCAATCGATATTTGTCATGACGCGGGTGGCCGACCCCGCGTCGAAGCATCGGCGGAGAGGGGGGACGCCACCCACGCTCCGGCTTGGAGCCCTTCCGGATCCGCCACTCGCTAAGGTTGCCCGCCTTAAGACCACGCGGTATTAGTGCCCATAGGCCCTGTGCGGACCCACGATGCCAGTTGTTAAGACATGAACCCATTCCAGCACACTTCCATGGAACACCCTGCAGTGAGCACTGGACTCGATTCTTGCCCCAGGGGTACCCCCTCGGTCGTGGCCGCGACCTCAGGCAGTCCCCCTGGACCGGCGTTACCTGCGGGTCCCGGACGGCGGACGAGGCGACGAGGGCTGGAGAAGTCGAGCACGATGACTGGCGGACACTCCAAGACGATGGAAGCTCCTCGTCGTCCTAAGCTGGACGGTTCCGGCGACCTTGGGCTAAGGCGTAGCCCTCCTCGACGATGGTTGGCGTTGCCGGACCGCGGAGACCAGGAGACGACCGCTCAGCGGAAGCGGCGGACGACGACTGACTGGTGGCTGGCTAGAGCGCTCAGGGGCACGCTCCCCCTGCGTCTCTAGCCGCTTCCAGAAGCTTCCCTGCGCGGGAGACGCGTTGGCGCAGGCTTCGACGTGTCGATCGACGGGTTTTGACCTGTTGACCCCCGCGACGACCGTACAGTCGTACGGAAGTCACGACAATATTGATCAAACTATCGTCTTTTTGTGGATGTCTTCCAGGCGGTCCGAAACGTTACCCCTGGGGGTAGTCGAGCTCGCTCAACACGAATCTGAAGTTTGTTTATGAAGTATTGATCGCCGTCAGTCGATATTGATCAAATTACGGTGCGGGAAAATAGCGGAAAATACCCAGACGTCTTTTCCCTGCCTGGAAACTTCAGGCCTGGGGAACACGAATCTGAGGTTTCCTTTTGAAGTATCGACAGCCATCAATCGATATTGATACAATTATAGAATTTTTGTGTCGTTCAAGCGGTCCGAAACGTCAGCCCTGAGGGTGATCGAGGTCGCTGAACACGAATCTGAAATTCGTTTTTGAAGCATCGACCGCCATCAATCGATGCTGATTATGGGGCGCAAAAATAGCGGAGAATACCCAGACGTCTTCTACGTGCCAGGGGATTCAGAAGACGTACCGAAGACGTCGTCCGCTAAGGGGGATCATTGAGGGGACCAGTACCAGTAACGGGACACCGTTTCACTGAGGGAGGACCAGTAGTGAGGAACCAATACTTCGCCCTACCGAACTGTATACTGTACGTACTTCGAGCCTTTTGTACTCCTAAGTAAGGAAAAAAGTTGTACAAGTAGAGCAGCTAGCTGCGAGGCACGCCGACAGGCGTGACGGAGCACTTGTTTAAATATATTGGACCTACTCCTTCCTTAGAAAACAACTGCACTAACGAAATCGCAATAAATAACACAGAATATATAACATTTGTGAGCTAGGATGGGACGTTCTCAAATGACTAGGACGCAAAGTACATTGTCGTCCCTGTCTAAAACGTTGATTGGTCGTCCCTTGGCTTATTTTTATTTTATATTACTGTTTTAGTTGCTTGAAGAGGATCCGTTCTTGGTGCAAATCTGGTAAGAGTCCCCCTTACTAGATTTGCACCGAGAACGGTCATTTTTAGGAACCCAGCTGCCGACTCCCACTGGGCGACAAAAACGTGCTCCAATAACAACGGCTCGGATGGCGTGAGCGTGGTTAGGTCTAATAGTTATCCTGAAAGATTACGCAAAGGTGAATGGCACGCCGATAGGGGTGTTGGAGCACTTGTAGATAAACAGTAGAGCGAAATAGGTGGGGGTGCCGGGCGTTCTCGTCTGCTTCGCTATTTCTTTGACGCTCTTGAAGGTTTCGCAAGTCGCTCGTTTCCTTATGCCGGTCTCCGGCACTGGGTATAGGTCACCAGCGTTGGTCGGGCGGGCCGCGCTAGGCTACA
>OX375869.1:51851794-51883885 GCA_947359475.1 Heligmosomoides polygyrus bakeri | reverse complement strand
GTTCGAAAGCGCTTTTCGTCTCGTTTTCAAAAAGCAATTGGGACTTTTGAATTTCAAAAAATAGATCGAGTTATGATCAATTTTGTGAAATCACTCCAGTGACTGATGGGCCGACCAACTCCTCTGGTCACGGTTTCACAAAAAATGCCCATAACTCGGTTCATTTTTCAGAATTCAAAAATCCCAATTGCTTTTCGAAAACTAGAGGAAAGGCGCTTTCGAACCATATAGAAATTAGTTTTCAACAGGGAGGTCTTCATAGGGGGCGGGTGGGGTTCGATTTGTGGTCGATTTTTGCCAAAAATCGACCAGAAATCGAACCCTCCCTGCCCCCTATGAAGACCTCCTTATTGAAAAAAGATTTATGCATGGTCACTTAGCATATTTCCTCTATTTTTCAAAAGCAATTGGCATTTTTAAATTTCGAAAAAAAGAACCGAGTTATGATCATTTTTATGAAATCACTCCAGTGTCGACGGTGCAGAGTCTACGAGCAGTTCTTCACAAATTTGATCATAACTCGGTTCGCTTTTTGAAATTCAAAAATCCCAAATGCTTTTTGAAAAATAGGGGAAAGATGCTTTCTAACCATATAGAAACCAGTTTTCAAAAAAGGGATGTTCATACTGGGCGAGGGGGGTTCGATTTTTGGCACGTATTTTTGCAACAATGGACCAGAATTCGAACCCCACCCGCCCCCTATGAAGACCTCCCTGTTGAAAACTAATTTCTATATGGTTCGAAAGCGCTTTTCCTCTAGTTTTCAAAAAGCTATTAAATCTTTCAAAATTCGAAAAACTTACCGGGATATAATTATTTATACAAAATCCCTACAATTTTTTCGCTCAAAAATCGAAGGCCTCAGCCCCGTATGAAGATCTAGTTCTTGAAAACAGATTTTTATACTATGTAAAGGCTCTTTTCTTCTGGTTTCTAAAAATCCTTTGGCTTTTTCAAATTGTGGAAACTTACCGAGTTATAGTCATTTTTGTGAACGTCGAATTTCGTCGCTCCCATGACGTCGGTGCATATCGACCAGTGGTCGATCCAATCTATTCGTTTCAGAAAACCATGATTTTTACACTGTGCATTGAACAAGACCTGTTAATTTTTGTGGCAAGATTTCAACTGTGTGCGCGATCTGGTTCAGGTAAAAAATTATTTTTCATGAAACATGAGAATTTGCAAATCGATCTTCCCTGATCATATCGGAGATCACTGCGAAGAAGCTTAGTTTTTGATTGTATATTAATCACATCTTGAACTCTAAGATGGCACAGTTTTCACTCTCTGATGCTCTTCCTCCAGAAGGTAGAAATTTTTTGCCGCGAGAAGTCCATCCTTCAGTGGCGATCGGTGATATCGGATAACGCAATGGCTCCACGTAACCTACCATATTTCGGAGTTTGTGCGACATCTCTGAAAAATTCACAAAGCTTTTAAAACAATAAGAAGTGTGGGTTCTACGCTTTAAAAAGCAGGCTGTAAAAATAGCGGCCTCCATGTAATTAACGGTGTCGAAAATTTTCGGCAAATCATACAAATCGGAGCGTCTGTTCATACAGTGGATCCTTTCAGAAAAACAGGTTTTATTACCGTTGTCACACTGTGGATTAAAACTTTATTGCGTACAACTCCACTTTCTGATGCTGTTTCCTGCAGAAGAGAGAAAATAAGTTCCGTGACAAGTCCATCCTACGGTTGCCACTCGGTCATCGCTTCGAAGAGTGCTTCCAAAAATCTTTTAGGAAAAGCACTTAATTTTCCTTAGCAATTGACAGTTCAAATTTTATAGACGGCAATTTAGGACGTAGATGTCGCTCGTCCAGGCAGAAAACTGTCGCGCCCGTGACTTCCTGAAAAAAAAACTGAAAAATGGAAACTTCTCATTGACTCCAAATCTGGGTGCAGAAAATCTTTATTTTTAACAAGTAATACAATCTTTATTTATTTTTAACAAGTAAATCTTTATTTTTAACAAGTAATACAATCTTTATTTAAACATTTTTATATTAATTTTTACAACTTTGCGGGACGAATGAGAGACTCCGCGCCTTCGTAGGCATTCCTGGAAAATCCATCCTACGGGTGCCGTTCCGTCATCGCTTCCGAGAGTGACTAAAAAAAATTTGTTGACAAAGCACTCAAGTCAGTTTTAGAAATTAACACTCGGCATTGTATAGAGTACAATTTCGAATGCAGATGTTGCTTCTTCACGTACAAAAATGTGCCGTGTCTACGAGATGCTCGGAAAGCCTGAAAAGTTGAACTCGTTGTGATTAATTTGACAACTGCTCTCAAAAGTGCTTTACTTTCAACTGTAAACAAACAAAATATTATTATCAAAAGATTACATACACAAAACCTTTATCAGCGTTTTTTCTAACAAATTACTAAATTAAACAGTTACTTAGTAACACTCTTTCTTGAACTAATCTGACACAGTCGATGCTGCACCTGGAAAGAAAGACCTATTAAACGGTACAAAAACCGCATGAAAAATTTAAAAAATTCGATGCGGATAGGAAATAAAACGGTGGTTTACACAGGGGGGGGGGGGGTCGTACCAGACCCACTCTGGGAGGGGGGTCGTAAATTTTCGGCAAAAATCGAACCCCACGCTTGACCCTGCCCAGGGGCATTTAGCAAAAACGTTCGGAACAGTTCTATGATCCTCGTCCGATGCCCTACAATGCAGTATAGGTCTCATTCAGAATCTCCGGACCGAGTTCAGTGACCTCCCTCGTGAGAGTGTCATCCTACATGCCCACTCATAGCACAGCTCGATCTCGAGGTAGGATATATATCGCTATATCTCTACCCCGTTGCTGTGAGGGAGCAGACATCACTCGAACCGGTTCGAACGACCCCATTTCGCAGCAATGGCACTTCCAAATCCCGCCACATCCTTCTTTGGATAACATGTGCAGTCTCTAAATCGTGGGAAAGCAATCGCATGAACTGCACGTGCGGCTAGAGATATAGGGTCGGCGTAGGCACCGGCACTCTTCCGTCTGGAATCTGCCCCGCCGCGATAACTCAGCATGCTCGGGGCCGAGCTGCCCCGTAATCGTTGTAAGTGTAGGTCGAGTCCCCATCGGTATGTGGCATGGAGGCAGGTACCCGGGGGGTATCTTTTAAAACGATTATCGTCGCGTTTGCGGCGATGGATGCCGAGGAGAGCGGCGGCGCACGCGGCAAGACCGGCGGACTCCGCCGCAGAGGTCGCGTCGAGCACCGCAGATGCGACGACAGCCTATGTTGCCTACAAATGGCGGCGGGTTGAGCCATGGATTCGGTATAGGGCTGTTGTGTCACATTCCACGTAGACTTAAGGGTGTAATTCTACCATTTTGGTACGTCCTCCTACTCATTTTTCATAGTGCCGGGGGAAAACGTTTGATCTATGTTTTTCTTTTTGAAGAGAAAAGCTGTCAAAAGTTCGTCTTGCACTCTTCGTGCTTTCATTCTCCTTCATATCTTATGTTTATGCTTATTAGGTTCGTTTAGTGGCACTAAAAAGCTTAGTCGGGGTCACCCTGTATTCACAGGTTATCCTATTCTTTGGTAAGAAGCCCATTCACATTAGCAGTAAGCTCAATTCAGCACAGAGATAGAACACACCAGTGCTGCGCAACATTTTTAGTTTGGTCTAGCAAATTATGTCATGTAAAGCTGCCTTGCATGCATGTAACTTCTCCTGAGCCCCTTAGCGCCCATCTTGTATTAAGGTTATTTGGGCAGGCAACCACTTTAGCCTCATCCTCATTAAACACGTTTTCTCATTGCAACACATTATATTACATTTTCCCTTCTTACATTACATGATTGTCAGATATCGGGTTTTGATTGATTTCCATAATCACCCTTCACCTTATTTTTTAAACCTTTTTCATGCTAACATTCTGAGTTGTTGAGAGTTCACCAAAATAAATCTACTGTTACTGTGAAAGACAAATGGGATACTAACGTCTTCTAATGAGAAAAGTCTAAGTATGAAAAGTAAATGTGCCTGGCTAGATAGCCTCACTCATGATGTTGTCCTTAACAATCTACCGATTTATTCCTATCGATCTGTCCGCTTTCTGTGCTATGCATCACTAATTGACCATTCGGACCCTTCATTGGTCGCTAAATAGCCGTCGGTCTTTTGCAATGATGAGGTCGCAAAACGCGGTTCATAACAGAGAGCAATCGATAGAACATGTGTAGGGAAGTTATAATAGGAATAGTCAAAGAATCTTTTGTTCAAGAGCAGAACAGATAGAGGACCCAGCTCCTGCGGTTTCCCTTGGAAGTTGACTTTCTGTCTTCTTGAAATACATTAATTATATAGCAGAAAGGCGTGTAAAAGTGTTGTCATTTTTTTTTCGACTTTTATCAGAGAAACAATGGGTTTCCTAGTACATATCTCAATCAAATCGTGTTAGGACAGCATGCCCAGTTAGGTCAACAGTTCCTCACTTCCCACATTTGGATATACGTCGGTCCCTATTTTCCAGCACGTTTTTTTTGTCAAGTTCTTAACAGCTTTCAACTCATTGGGACTCAAATGCTTGGCGACCTGCTGTGGTGCTTCGAACTGTTCATCATAGATTCCGTCTTTTTGTTGCTGTTTTTTCGTCAGCGTAGGATTGGTGCGCTCGCAGAAGCGCTTGCAAGTTCAATTTGGGGGAATGTAACACTCAGACATGCAAGCAAACGTTTCCAGAACAATTCTATACTCTTGGCTGCTTCAACTTGCTAAACATCGGTCCGTGTATCCTTACAAAGGCAATCTCCAAGGCTTCGCAAGTATCTCTCTAAACACACCACTGTCACAATGACATTTTACTACTACGGTTCTATTATGGCAGCTTTACTGGTTCTGTCAGTTTCATTAATTTCTCTAGCTTTCTCCGACTTCTTCTAGAATAGTTGAAAAAATGCAGCAAGGAAGACCTCCAGAGCGATAGTAGCCATTCGTCGGGATCGCGACGGCGGTCGCCACGCGCGCGATGAGGTTACCGCGTCGGCCGGCGTGGACATCGCGCTGAGTGGCATGAGTCGCCGCGCCGCCACGAACGGATCGTTTTAATAGTATCGCATCCGGCAGGCACCGTCTGGATGAGGTGGCGGTTCCGTCGGAGAGCGCTTATCTTGATGTCGCTCTAGGTGAAATTCCGGCAGACGCTGTGGATGCTCGTAGGCGCCTCTGCAGCTTCATTCAACACTTCTGCTCTTCTGTCCTTAAAATCCTCCTTTATGAACATCTCCCTAGCTTCGTGAGCTCGTGCGTCGGTTTATATGTCTGGTGCTCGTGTTGCTCCACCACGGGGTGTCAGCTCAAGAGTTTCCGGACACAGACGTCTCTTGGTGGTCTTCAAGCTCTCAGCTCCCTCAGCACTATCGCGGAGGTGGAGCACGAAATGGTTGTATTCTTCGTCAATGTTGTCCATGACGGTATTCTCCCAAAGGCCGGCAAGAGAGGTACAAAGGTCCCAGTTGTTGGATGTACTGGGATTCCTCTTCTTGAACTTTGCGGCCTTCTCTCCTTAACGCGAAAAGCGGAACCTCGCGCGAAGGAGACGGTGGTTCGATCCCATGTGGAACTTGAGGGAAACGGATACGTCGGCCAGACAACAGTTGATCTCATTGTGGAACTGGCTATCCGGGGATTCCCAGGTCATGTAAGATATCCCATGTGCGACTGTCCTTGAGTCTCGGCATGTCTTAGAACAGCATGGCTGGTAGTCGTGGAGCTGTCGTGCCAAGATTGATATCGAGCGTTTATTCGGCTTACATCTCGGCGTAATCGCCTTCTTCAGAACCTGGAAAGGACAAGGGAGTAATTACTGATTAGTATTACTAATTAGTAATTACTCCCCTTGTCTTTTTAGTACTACTAATTAGTAATTACTCCCCTTGTCTTTTCCAGGCTCTGAAGAAGGCGGTTACGCCGAAACTTAAGCCGAATAAACGTTCGATATCAACCTTGGCACGACAGCTCCTCGACTACCTGCCATACGATTCCCAGGTCCATCGTAAAGCGGGAGGCTTCAGGAGCTGTGAGTTTCCATGAGTGGTCTTGGTCGACATCAGGGGTGCGCGTAATTGTGATTTTTGGCAAATTTTTTACGATTTACGATTTACGATATTTTGGGTAGTAAATCGTAAATTTTCGTAAATCTGATCCTCGGTGCAGTTGGGTTATAACGATGTACCCGCTTTTAAAGTCTACTCTCATAGCTCATTGCTATTTCCTATTTACTTTTTTTATGTTGGCGCTGTGACAGAAAAACGCAGCTTTGCGGATAGGCCGCTCTCGTTAATTCCTGAAAATGGAACGGCTAGCCTTTTTTTCTGGTCACACTCTAGAACAGCATCTCACATTCGAATGGCCTGAGAGCATTTCGTTCCAGCCCACAGAAAAACATGAAAATTCTCCTTGCACTGGAATGAAGATCATCATCTGCTGAACCATATTCCATGCTGCAACCACCGCTAGTCAACTTGTAACGTTTCACCACTTGTTCACCACATAGACGACCCCCTCCAATGCACACAAGTAGAACTCATGCAAGGCCATCAAGGAATATTGGACTTGATTGGAGGCCGTGGAATAATTGCTAAACTGTTGGAAAAAGTAAAACAATCATGTTTCAACCTGATTATCAATGCACGTCATGGCGCGGAGTGTATTTACGTATGAGGTGCGCCTTGAGCAAAACGTCTGACATTTTCATGATAAAAGTGAAAACGTTTGACACCTTTGGTCTCGTTTTCAGGGGTTTGATTGGGGCTGTTGCGTTCGCCCCATGCGATCCCTTCTAGCGTTTGTTACAAAGGTACTGGAGAGCAGGACTGGCGAATGCAAGCAGTCATTAATTAGTAGCGCAATATTTTGGAGTTTCCGAAATCTAAAGTGCAAGCAAGCTTGCAGGCGAAGAAATCATATTTGCCTAGTGTAACATTGTAAGATTTGTGTGTTCCCCGAATTATGGGGTTCTGGGGCCGGATTCATCAACGACTAACCCGTGGGTATAGAGGGTAGAGATACCCACGATGAAGCCTCCGTCTCTGACTCTTGCCTTATCTCTATCTGACTCTTATCTTATCTCTACCCACTATACCTCACATACCCACGGTTTAATTGTTGATGAATCCGGCACCGGGCCTACAGTGCTTACCCCCCCCCCACCCACATGAACTCGATAAATGAAGTCGAAAAGCGTCGAGACCACATATGATCAGACCAGACGTTCAGAGGCTTAGCGGCTGCCAAACGTCTGGTTGGGGCTTCGCCACCAAACCCCGAGAATCGAACAACCCCAATCTTCCTCCATTCTCCTTTAGACCGTCTTACTTTTATTACAGTAAAAACTGGTTTTACTATCTAGATTAGTGGAGCGGGATATGGTAGGGCAGGATGTTCACTGCTCCAATGAAGCCTATCCACCCTCTGTCGCATGTACTTGATTTATTCTCTGAGGTGCCCGTTCTCGACGTGTCGAGAAACAGGTCGTGAGGGTCCCAATCCGGTGGTTAATCTAAAAAAAAAACTACAATTAATCGGTATTGGTCGACACCGGTTACTGTCCGACGGCAATAATACTCCTCCGAATTCCATAGTCACTTTTCTTACCGGAGTGAGAGTCAAGCACGCACATGTTACACTGCGTCCCGGATCACGTGTAACCACGTTGCCACGACGTCGATGACACTTCTGCACCAGGGGTGCACATTTAACGGTTAACGATTTAACGAATTTAACGAATTAACGGCATTTCTCGTTAAAGTCTGGCTTAATGACTTAACGGAAATTTTTAGAAATTTAACGAAATTTTTAACGGACCTTCTACCCAGTGATTTTATCACATTTACCCTTAGTCTTCACAGTCGTTGCAGGTCTCACCCTCCCGATTAGAATTGTTCCTGAAAAACTTTTGAAATTGGCAAGAACATTTTGATGTTTTCATGAATTTGTTTTGCATTGTTGGAAATAACGCATTTTGGGGCCTGGGTAGCGCAGTCGGAGGAAGTGCCGGCTGTCACCCGATACCAGGTTCCTGGTTTGGATTTTCCGCCACAGCCAACCAAGCCTTCCATACAGACTTGTCTCGGAGGATAAAGGGCTGACTTGTTCATAGGCTCGCCACCGCAAGTAGGTATAGGCCAAACACGCATTCAAATCGCCTCCGCATCTCATAGAAGTAGAATGCTTGGCGCATCCCAAAAGGGATTGAGTAACGCCGTCCATTATCCTTATCCTTTAATGCCTTTTGGAGTTAGAGATTTCTTCGCCGAGCCCCCAAGTACGTCAACGAATCGACAAAATTATACTGGTCTAGCCTCCTCGTAAGATATGCCTATCCTCACCTGCTGCTGCTTATCCCAGAATACTTTTGCCCGCCACCTGGAACAGCCGAGACGGAGAGAATATTTTTTAGGCCGCTGGACGTATTTTAAACATTTTTAGAAAAGCGCTAATAACAAAAATTTGGGAGACTACTTTTCCTGAACGTTAACACATTAACGATGTGTCACACCTATTCAGCAGTGTGGGACGTGTGACACGATGCCGTGTCATGGTCACGACGTTGCAAAAAAATGGATGGTCCCACGTACCGGGCACTCGAAAATCGTGCGTCCGATAACGTGGAAACATTCCACTGACTGGCTTCTAATTGTATCTTTATTTGATTTTTTGTACTTACCATTAGTGGCCTGTGCCGGCATCGAAATTGTATATGGTCGTAGAGCAGTCAGACAAAACGGTTTCGCAAAGAACTTGGGAAGGAGGGAACTCCGGATTCTGCCTGATCGCACATTTTAAGATGCCTTGTCGGTGATCATCTTCCATGATAATTCCATAGCTGTTCTTATTCCACACCCTGTAGATAATTTGTTACTGAAGGCTTGTTTATTTTTCTACGTTTGTTGATCTTGAATTGTTTGTATTGTATTGCAATGTTGCACTCCATTCCTTGAACTTTAGCTGTTGAACTCTTGAAGTGGAAACCTATACGATTTGCTTGATTTTTTCACTTGAAATAAGGGTTTGCATCTATTTTGTATTTGTAACGAAATTTAACGATTTACCGGAAATTTAACGAAAATTTTTCGTTAAAAAATTTCTTTCAAAAAATTTAACGCACAGAATTTTGTGTGCACCTCTGTTCTGCACCCCGACACATCTGCCACGACTTCTGTGACCCGTATTCAGAAACCCGACGCACATTGGACGACATTGAGGGAAAATATCGTCCCCTTTATTCCCACCCCTCTAGTGGTCCCCCTTTGTTGATTCCATCCTACTGGTCTCCCTTACTCGGAGTCCCTACGCACGTTGGACGTCTAGGGCACGTCTTCCGAATCTCTGTACACATTGGACGACGTCTTCGACACGTCTGAATCCTGACGCACGTTGAACGACGTCTAGGGCATGTCTTCTGAATCCCTTCGCTCTGCTCTTGGTCCCCATTCACACCCTGACATGTTGCCCGCTGAACATATTGCAAACTTGGGTGATCAGCCGCCAAGATATACTTCGCCAGGAATCCCCATGGTCAAACTGCAAGAAAAGCCGGCTGGCATACGCCGCACTGTCGTAGGCATCTCTTGGCTTCAGTCCGCCCTTCCCGTGACTGATAACGTGACCGACGGGTTAAGCGAATTACATATAGTAAGATAACAGATACGGAAGATTCTCTATTAGCCATTAGCTCATCGGGGGTACCAATTCAGCTACAGATTTTGTTTCCAAGGAAATAAAGAGCTTGTCTCTCCGTGTGGCCTGTCCCACAGATTATCAAGCTCCATATTCTCATTATCAAGCAATTATTTTGGATGTGATTGTTTTTAGGTACTGGATGGCTGGAGAATTCGATTACGAAGTATCTCGAAAGGTATGGGAGGCTGCGGTTCCCATTGAGTTCCAAACAGAGAACGACGACGATTCCGAGGATTCGTGCCGGCCATGTTATGCCATGCTTCCGCGATGTAGTTATTTTCCTCTGCACCTACCTAGGGTTAGTCTCCCTCGTACACAGAGAACGGAGAGTTGGGATAACAGCTGTTTCAGATATTGGAACAAGCGAAGTCTCGTAGTGACAGTGTAAAGCTAGACCCTGACAAGGTTTGGCTGGAATGCAACGGTTCACCTCTTAAGACGTATTATCCCGTTGGCGTATTGTTTGACCTGCACAAGGCTCCTGAGTCGCCAACAATTACGGTCGTAATAAAGTGGGTTAATTTCCCAAAGCAGCTTCTTCTTTTAGTGATTTTCGTGATTAATCTTCTTTGAGAACTGGTCCCCGTCCTGAAGGAGTACTGTCGGTGTCAAAAGACACCATGGAATCCATGTTCATGCAATCCTTGAAAGAAGCAAACTACTTAAAACGACGAAAGGATGAGGTACTGATTTCAGCGGGTTTGCACTTGATCTGGCTATTTCAATTGCGCATTGCTCCCATTGTTCCAGCAGACTGTACCATGATTTCTCCCGATCCTCATTACAGATTGTGAGTTCCATGAAAATTGATGAGCATAAGCAGCTTTGGCTGAGCCTTACACACGGTGGGTTTCGCTATTCGTGTTGTGGAGGATTGCATTCGAGGTCTTATTTTAGATCGCTTTGATGACTTCTGGAGCATTAACCGGCGTCTGATGGAGAGCAACGAAGAACGTCCATTCTTTGACATTCCTATTCGACTTTACGTGCTCGGGAAGCCATTCCGACAGGTAAGCGTCACACAACTCTGTTCCTAAAAAGTGGCTGGCGAGAGAACCTTAATGTTTTAATGTTCTAGGTGCTGCAGCCGCCGTTGGACGGCAATGGTGAGCATCGGACATTGTCACACTCCTTAAATTCTCTTTCCTCTGATCTCGTAGAAGACGGAAAATACCGGTTCATTTCACATGGCATCGTTGTTCCTTTAGAAACACCACTAATCTATTTGGCCAGAAACTTTGCCTATCCTGATAATTTTGTGCATGTATGTGCCATTTTTAATAGAAATGAAACAGACGGATAAATGTTGCCCAGAAATTTCTCGCAGACATAAGTATGTTCTCCAGTTGGAAAGCGCCGGAAAACCCCACAAGCTAAGCTGTTGGTTGACAGTTTGTAGCTTATTACAGCGCAGCCGTATAACAAAACCTAATGAAGCGGGGGTATGCTATTGTATCATTTTAAAATCATTTGTTTTCTCATTGCTCTCCACTCATTGTTTTGATGATCTAGATCTCATGCTCCATCCTCTATCCTTCCGAGTTGCTTCGTGTTCGTTTTACAAAAACAGTACGTTTAGAGCACATTTCACTCACTGCGTATCTGTAACAAGGGATACTAGCCAACCCCTGTAAATGTAGTCGCTAAGGAAGTAAACACCGTGGACACATCTCACCATGTTCATTCTACTTTCTCTTCTATATCAAAACTATTGCGTTCCGCGATTTGTTGATGAGAAATTGTCTCACTGCCAGTTACGATTTAGTAAATTTCCCACGAAGGGATGTTTGATCGGGATACATTTCGATCTGTTATATGTTATTGTGTATCTCCTTCGTTCCGCTGCTTAAAGCGATAAACAAGTGCAATAGACGATAATCGTAACTACGCAACTTTAGTGAAGGGTGGTGAGGGCCTTACAGCCATTCGACCTCCTTGAATTTGAAAGGTATGCCAAAAGTCTGATTGAAAAAGGTAGAAGGTTTTTTGCGAAGTCGATAAAGCAAATGGCGGCGGCAAGGAGACGTTACAAGCGCCGGTAGGACTGACTTCTACACCTGCGGTGCATTGCCTGCCATGCCATGTAGTTCGAGATCCAGTCGATGATTCATGGGAGAGAGCCCTGCGATTCGATTCCCGTGCGTCGAGCAGTTTTTGTTTTCCACATTTCTGAGATTTGAGAAGTTCTCATGCCTACACAATTTTCAGTCGTGTTATGAATTTTCCAGCTCGGTCTTTAAGTACGTGGGATCAGTAGTGGCATCTGATGGCAATCTGACGGTTGAAGTGAATTCACGCGTGAGTGCAGCTTGGTCCAAGTGGCGCTCGTTGACTGGCGTGCTCTGCGATAGGAAGATACCAGAGCACCTTAGTCTCCGGGCGGTAGCGATGTACGGTGCTGAGTAATGGCCTGCGACCAAGGAAGTTGAAACGCGCCTCAGCGTCATGGAGATGAAGGTGTTGCGCTGGACGGCGGGAGTCACGCGCATGAACCGCATCCGAAACGATGCCATTCGGCAGAAGTTCGATGTTGCGCCGATAGCTGACAAGATGCGCGAAGCTCGCTTACGATGATACGGCCACGTTCTGCGTGGAAAAAGAAGACGGCGTCCCTTAGATAGGCCTTAACCTCAAGGTAATTGGAAAGCGACCTAGAGGGCGCCCGAAGCAGCGCTGGTCTGATACGTTGCATTTGGACTTGAAGGTTGCTGGTGTCCACCCTGATCTAGCACTGGATCGGGAAAGGTGACATCATGACGGCAGAATAGCGGACCCTGCTACGAAGAGGATCGGCCGCTGAAGAAGAAGATATGTTGTGGAAAGTAATCTAATTGAAACTTGTATGTTACTGACCGGTTTTCAACCACAAGGCAGTAAGAAGGATATTCAACACAATGTATGAAAGCTGAACACACGCTATATACAGACACGACGTGTATAAAACAGGACAACTCACAATGGGAACAACGTGTAAAAGTTACGGGCTCTTCACAGCTTGATTCCCTTCATGGACTTGGGAAAAGTCCATCCTGCTATGATTTTCAAAATAACTAGGATGCGACTTCGAATATCCAGCTTTGATTCTGACATAAGCACTCAGATCTTCAAAGCCAGGATGACACGACCTGGTGTGTCACAAGAATATGTCATCGCCAACAACTAGAGCTGGTCTAAATGTGAAACGAGCTATGTAGACCCTGCAAGTTAATCTACATGCGATTTCTTAAGGGACTGTTCATACTTCGCGACAAGAGCGACAAGAGCGAATGGAGCGACTGGGGCGACGGATGTAGTGTAGTATACGTGAATAATTACGCATTTCACACTACATTCGTCGCGGACGGAGTGTGGAGTACGCAATTATTTACGTACACCACACTACATCCGTCGCCCCAGCCGCTCCAGTCGCTCTTTTCGCTTTTGTCGCTCTTGTCGCAAAGTATGGACAGGGTATGATTCTAAAAAATTTTAATTGCAAAAATTTCGTGCCCTACTGCATATACCTTTAGGTAGCGAGATATCTGCCCTTCAAAGGTGAAATCAGAGTGGTACAGACACTAGTCCACTTACAGCTGGACTGCAATGCCGCTGATTTTGCTTAGGGAAAGCTAGGCGACGTACTTTTCGTACAACTTGGAGAGAAAAGTGGCTACAAAGCGGTATCTTCTGCACGAAGAATCTGTTCGCCATGGCACACTCAAAGGTCATGACGATTTACCCTATTGTCAGGGTCAAGCTTGAGCTTCGGGAATCGAAGGGGGGTCGTAGTGTGGCGTCGCCTGGAGGGGGGGGGGGTCGTACTCTCTCGGTTTTGGCAGAGGATTCTCTCTAATTTCAGGTTTTAGTTGTTTGCATCTTCTAATAAGTTATTTTTCCAGATGTGGCTCGACCGTGTGATTACATACAAATACTCGCGTTTCCTGGAGATAAGGATTTCCTGTTCGCAGATTTAGAGTCAATGAGAGGCTTTCATTTTTTCAGATTTTGCCAGGAGGTCATGAACATGGAGTTTTCTACCTGATGGAGCAACATCTACTTCCACAATTGCACTCTATACAATTTTAAATGTCAATTACTAAGGACGACCTGAGACGTTACCTACAAGATTTTTTAAGCACTCTTCGAATCGATGAAGGAATGGCAACCAAATGACGGACTTGCCTCGAAAAGAAATTTCTCTCTTCTGCAGGAAACAGCGCCTGAAGTGAAATCGTACCCTATAGAATTTTAAGCCCGTTTGACCCACAGTGTTAAAGCTATGTTTTTCTGAAACGATCTTCTATATGATGTTGATTTAGCGTCAGTTGCCGAAAAAAATATCGATCCAAATCACAGTGGAATAATCACATATTCTAATCACATGGAAGATGTCAGTTTTAAAACCTGCGTTTTGACACATAGGACACACATTTATTAAAGCTTTGTGCATTTTTTAGAAGCACCAAAGATCTCCGGGTTATAGCAGTTTGCGTGCGGCTACTGCGTTCTCTGACATGATCGACAGCAATTGAAGGATGGATGGACTCTTCGCGGAAAAAAACTTTTCTGCCTTCTGTAGGAAAGAACGGCAGATTGTGGAACACTGTACCATATAAAATTTTAAGTCGTGTTTACTATCCAGTAAAAACTAAGCTTCTCCGCTGTGACGACAATATGATTAGAATGGATCACAAGCTAAATTCTCGTTTTTTATGAAAAAATTATTTTTTAGCCGAAGCAGACCGCCCATACGAATAAAATTTTGCCACAAGAACTTCCAAGTCTTGATCAGTGCTCAGTGAAAAAATCATGATTTTCTGGGTCGAACAGGATGAATCGACCTCCGGTCGACTTTGCACCAACGTCATCGGAGCATAAACTTGAACCTTCACAAAAAAGCTCATAACTCGGTAAGTTTTTCGAATTTCAGAGAATTCTCTAGCGTTTCGAAAACTAGAAGAAAAACGCTTTCCCACCATGTAAAAATTATCTTCAAAAAAGGGTTCTTCATGCGCGGCGGACGGTTCAATTTTTGAGCGAAAAAAATTGAAGTAACTACACAAAAATGCTTATAAGTCGGTAAGATTTCGAAGTTTCAAAATTCCGCTAGCTTTTCAGAAACTAGAAGAAAAGTAATCTTTTGCTGTATAAAAATCAATTTCCAAAAAAGGAGTCTGGATGCGCGGAGGGGCGGTCCAATTTCTGATCCATTTCGCAAAAATACGTACCGAAAATCGATCTCCCCCGCTCCGCATGAAGACCCCTTTCTTGGAAATCAGTTTTTGTATGGTTGGAGAGCATATTTGCTCTATTTTTTGGTGGCCGAGCGGGATTTTTGATTTTCGAAAAACTAGCCGAGATATGATCAATTTTCGGAAGTCGTAAACTGAATCCTTCACCATCGTCATCGGGATGATTTCACAAAAATGTTCATAACTCAGCCAATTTTTGAAAATGGAAAATCCCGCTCGGCCATCAAAAAATAGAAAAAAATTTGCTTTCTCACCATCTAAGAATCACTTTCCAAAAAAGGGGTCTTCATGCGGGGCGGGGGATTCGATTTCTGGTCGATTTTCGGCAAAAATCGACAACAAATCGAACCCCTCCCGCCCCGCATGAAGATCCCTTTTTTATAAACCGTTTTTGTAACCATAAAGAAGCGCTTTTTCTCTACTTTTCGTGAGCTAGCGGGATTTTTGAATTTCAAAAAACTTGCTGAGTTATGTGTATTTTTGTGAGATCACTTCGATGACGACGGTGAAGGTCGATCCGTGATCCAGTTCACGACTTCCGAAAATTGATCATATCTCGGCTATTTTTCCGAAAATCAAAAATCCCGCTTTGCCGTCAAAGAATAGAGCAAGTATGCTTTCTTACCATATAAAAATCTATTTCCAAGAAAGAGGTCTTCATGCGGGGCGGGGGGGGGGGGGGTTCGATTTTCGGTACGTATTTTTGCGAAATGGACCCGAAATCGAACCCCTCCCGCCGCGCATGAAGACCGAATTTTTGAAAACTGATTTCTATACAGCGAAAAAGGGCTCTTCTTCTAGTTTCTGAAAAGCTAGCGGGATTTTGAGACTTCGAAGAATTGGTCGAGTTATGAATATTTTTGTGAAGCCACTTCAATTTTTTCGCTCAAAAATCGAACAAACCGCCACGCGTGACGACTCCTTTTTTGGAAAACGATTTTTACACGATGAGAAAGGGCGTTTTATTTACTTTATGAAAAGCTAAAAGAATTTTCAAAATTCGAAAAACTTACCGAGTTATGAACCTTTTTGTGAACGTTCAATTTTATGCTCCGATGACGTTGGTGCAAAGTCGATCAGAGGTCGATTCATCCTGTTCTATCCAGAAAATCACGATTTTTTCACAGTGAATTAATCAGGACTTCGGGATTCTTGTGGCTGGATTTTACATACGATCCACCCTAATCATATCGTCATCGCAGTTCCGTCATCGCTGCGGAGAATCATGTTTTTTGCTGTATCATGCACAGAGCTTGGGTCTATGTAGCTTCATTTTCGTTTTTATGACGTTTCCTTAGGATGGGAAAATATTATTTCCATAGGGAAGTCCATCGTCCATCCTTCGTTTTAACGCTCCATAATCGATTCGAGGAACGCTTCAAAAAATTTATAAGGAAAGCACATAAGTCGTCCTCAGAAAGTAATACTCAAAATTTTATATAACACAATTTCAGAGCACAATTTCAAATGCAAACGTCGCTCCTTCAGGTAGAAGAATGTTCCGGTTCCATGAAGTCCTAAAAAACTGCATAAATTGAACAGTGATGATTGGAAGACTGCTACCAGAAAATCTTTATTTTGAAGTGTCGAAAATAGCATTCAAATTTTTAAAATTTTTTGTTGTGTTTTGAAAACATGTATTGTTCAGGGAACTCGTTTCATTGCTCTCTTCAGTGCCGAAGCCACATCTGAAAAGAAGAATCTATTAAAGAGTTCAAAATGCACAAGAAACCTTGAAAAAATCAAGAAATACAAGAAATAGAACAGTGGAAGAGAGAGGGAGGGGGTCGTACGAATTCCGCTTCTGAGGGGGGGGGGCGTAAATTTCCAGCAAAAATCGAACCCCACGCTTGACCCTGCCTATTGTTTTACACTATGGTATTTCCTTGAGCATGCTTTCGTCCCACCGATGCCGGATAACTGTATGTTCTTTTATGCTGGACTCACACCGGTTTCACGAATCGAAAGGTAATTCGAACTACCATGCCCTAGGGAATAGTTTACGCATTGAGATTATGCCTTCGGGTTCCACCGACCAGATCCACCTAGCCGACATGAAGTTCTGTGGCTACATGAAATTGCTCACGAAGCGATTCCACTTACGTGAATGGGCACGACATTCCTTCCTTTCGATCAGCAAAAAAGGACGACATCCTGAAGGTAAGCATCGCAGTTGCGGGTAGCTGAATGAGAACGGAGATGTTAAAGCAATATCGAAGGTTGTGCCCCACTGGTGTATCGGCTCCTGTTCCATCCTGGTTTTCAATCCGGGCTTCTTTGAAAACTCGAGCAGGGGAACAACTATGTAGGGGAACAAGCTGTGAGGAGCTCCCAGTATTCCTGCGCTGCCCGCACTGTGACGAATCCTTCTACTTCATACGCTTTGTGCATGTGTATTACTGGTGTTGAACCTTCATACATCATTATGTTGAAAATCTTTCTCACTGCATTGCGCTTAAAAACTGGATAGTAATAAACAAGTCACAACGAGGTTACTTTCCATAACATAACGCTGGAAAAGAGTCCGGAAAACGCTCGAGAGTTGTGCAGTAGTCAAAGCCTCTCAAATCTCATCCGAGCAGCTGAAATGCACAAATGCCGCAACGCACGCGAATCAAACCCCGGGAAGGCTCAAGCGTGGATTGTGAGAATCGGTCTACTACTACTTTCACTCAAGGTGGATGGAGGGGGGGGGGGGGGTCGTACTTCGATTTGGTTGCTAAGACAAAATTCCTCGGAGCGATCGTTGTTTTGCAAGTGTTGTAAGTAGAGGTCTGTAATCAATGAATTGATTATATTTAGTTTTATTATTATTCAATTAATAAATTTTTGACGCAAATAAACCAATTAAATGAAGATTTTTTAGGCATGACAACAACATGACAACACCATGAGCACCGCTTCTATGGAAAGCAGACGTCACTTGAATTTGCAGAGTTATTGCATTAGATAATAAATTTTTAAAGCATTTTTCAAAACAGCCGAAGTGGAGCGATTGCTGTTCAATTTCGCAGTGACGGCGCGACACATTTTTTAGTTGAGAGATGTAACTACAGGAGCTGAAAGTAGATCTTACCGAAATTTATCATTCAGTTTGTAGCACGAGAAACATCATCCCTCTCCTAAGCAATCTTTCATCCGATCAGGTGGAGTAATTTTCCTACCCGAAAAAAAAATATTTTCTGAGGCCTATCAGATTAAAGGATAGCGACTCCCCATCTGATGAATCCTACGGGTACATATGTTTCTTTGTCTAGTATAAGTCCTGTATGTATCTTTATTATAAGAGGGCATACAGTAAGTGGATGATAGAGAAGGGGTAAGGTGAGAGGGTAGACGAGTCCCTTCCAGGCAGCTGGCAGCAGACGACCTCGAACATTTTGAAATTAGAAACCACTAATAACAACATTCATGATTGTAACTTTCTCGACTTAAACATCTTCATTTTAAATGGCAAAATCTTCACTAGACAATACAACAAGACTGATTACTTTGATTTTAAAGTTAATAAATTTCCTCATAGTTCCTCCTTTACCAGCATTACTAATAAAATAGCGGTCATTTACGGTGAAACGCTTAGAATTTCTCGCACTTGCTCAAAGTACAATGACTTCCTGGTTAGACTTAAAAACCTTATCAACTCCTTACTCTACTTTGATTATGATGAAAAAATTATACTTAAAGCTATCTTACGGTGTTTTCTAAAAAATAAAAATATTAGTCACAAATATGACATGTTCCATACTTACAAGGATTCAAAAAAGTTTTTTATAGACCTAGTTTACAATCGTTAAATCTACTATATTTCCATACGTATGTTTTCTAGTTGCAGCTAGTCACCTGTCACCATTTATTTGATCATTTAATTGACCATATGACCTATTGTTTAACCTCCCCTTTCCCGCCTTTTTTGTCCCTAATAACTGGTATATAAAGTGCTCCTGCCTTTCTTGGTATGCTCACTCCCTACCCTACTGATGAGCCTCGGGGAGTGACCACAATTTAGTTTCTTTCTTTCTCTTTTACTATGCCCTTCATCATCATGTTACCTGTCTAGGGTAAGAGGCGAAACAGGTAATATGATAGTTTACCTTGACTTCTCTTTACTTGTCCACACGTCCCCTGTTCGTCTATAACTCAACAGTTACTGTGGATTGTGAGAATCGGTCTACTACTACTTTCACTCAAGGTGGATGGAGGGGGGGGGGTCGTACTTCGATTTGGTTGCTAAGACAAAATTCCTCGGAGCGATCGTTGTTTTGCAAGTGTTGTAAGCAGAGGTCTGTAATCAATGAATTGATTATATTTAGTTTTATTATTATTCAATTAATAAATTTTTGACGCAAATAAACCAATTAAATGAAGATTTTTTAGGCATGACAACAACATGACAACACCATGAGCACCGCTTCTATGGAAAGCAGACGTCACTTGAATTTGCAGAGTTATTGCATTAGATAATAAATTTTTAAAGCATTTTTCAAAACAGCCGAAGTGGAGCGATTGCTGTTCAATTTCGCAGTGACGGCGCGACACATTTTTTAGTTGAGAGATGTAACTACAGGAGCTGAAAGTAGATCTTACCGAAATTTATCATTCAGTTTGTAGCACGAGAAACATCATCCCTCTCCTAAGCAATCTTTCATCCGATCAGGTGGAGTAATTTTCCTACCCGAAAAAAAATATTTTCTGAGGCCTATCAGATTAAAGGATAGCGACTCCCCATCTGATGAATCCTACGGGTACATATGTTTCTTTGTCTAGTATAAGTCCTGTATGTATCTTTATTATAAGAGGGCATACAGTAAGTGGATGATAGAGAAGGGGTAAGGTGAGAGGGTAGACGAGTCCCTTCCAGGCAGCTGGCAGCAGACGACCTCGAACATTTTGAAATTAGAAACCACTAATAACAACATTCATGATTGTAACTTTCTCGACTTAAACATCTTCATTTTAAATGGCAAAATCTTCACTAGACAATACAACAAGACTGATTACTTTGATTTTAAAGTTAATAAATTTCCTCATAGTTCCTCCTTTACCAGCATTACTAATAAAATAGCGGTCATTTACGGTGAAACGCTTAGAATTTCTCGCACTTGCTCAAAGTACAATGACTTCCTGGTTAGACTTAAAAACCTTATCAACTCCTTACTCTACTTTGATTATGATGAAAAAATTATACTTAAAGCTATCTTACGGTGTTTTCTAAAAAATAAAAATATTAGTCACAAATATGACATGTTCCATACTTACAAGGATTCAAAAAAGTTTTTTATAGACCTAGTTTACAATCGTTAAATCTACTATATTTCCATACGTATGTTTTCTAGTTGCAGCTAGTCACCTGTCACCATTTATTTGATCATTTAATTGACCATATGACCTATTGTTTAACCTCCCCTTTCCCGCCTTTTTTGTCCCTAATAACTGGTATATAAAGTGCTCCTGCCTTTCTTGGTATGCTCACTCCCTACCCTACTGATGAGCCTCGGGGAGTGACCACAATTTAGTTTCTTTCTTTCTCTTTTACTATGCCCTTCATCATCATGTTACCTGTCTAGGGTAAGAGGCGAAACAGGTAATATGATAGTTTACCTTGACTTCTCTTTACTTGTCCACACGTCCCCTGTTCGTCTATAACTCAACAGTTACTGTGGATTGTGAGAATCGGTCTACTACTACTTTCACTCAAGGTGGATGGAGGGGGGGGGGGGGGGTCGTACTTCGATTTGGTTGCTAAGACAAAATTCCTCGGAGCGATCGTTGTTTTGCAAGTGTTGTAAGCAGAGGTCTGTAATCAATGAATTGATTATATTTAGTTTTATTATTATTCAATTAATAAATTTTTGACGCAAATAAACCAATTAAATGAAGATTTTTTAGGCATGACAACAACATGACAACACCATGAGCACCGCTTCTATGGAAAGCAGACGTCACTTGAATTTGCAGAGTTATTGCATTAGATAATAAATTTTTAAAGCATTTTTCAAAACAGCCGAAGTGGAGCGATTGCTGTTCAATTTCGCAGTGACGGCGCGACACATTTTTTAGTTGAGAGATGTAACTACAGGAGCTGAAAGTAGATCTTACCGAAATTTATCATTCAGTTTGTAGCACGAGAAACATCATCCCTCTCCTAAGCAATCTTTCATCCGATCAGGTGGAGTAATTTTCCTACCCGAAAAAAAATATTTTCTGAGGCCTATCAGATTAAAGGATAGCGACTCCCCATCTGATGAATCCTACGGGTACATATGTTTCTTTGTCTAGTATAAGTCCTGTATGTATCTTTATTATAAGAGGGCATACAGTAAGTGGATGATAGAGAAGGGGTAAGGTGAGAGGGTAGACGAGTCCCTTCCAGGCAGCTGGCAGCAGACGACCTCGAACATTTTGAAATTAGAAACCACTAATAACAACATTCATGATTGTAACTTTCTCGACTTAAACATCTTCATTTTAAATGGCAAAATCTTCACTAGACAATACAACAAGACTGATTACTTTGATTTTAAAGTTAATAAATTTCCTCATAGTTCCTCCTTTACCAGCATTACTAATAAAATAGCGGTCATTTACGGTGAAACGCTTAGAATTTCTCGCACTTGCTCAAAGTACAATGACTTCCTGGTTAGACTTAAAAACCTTATCAACTCCTTACTCTACTTTGATTATGATGAAAAAATTATACTTAAAGCTATCTTACGGTGTTTTCTAAAAAATAAAAATATTAGTCACAAATATGACATGTTCCATACTTACAAGGATTCAAAAAAGTTTTTTATAGACCTAGTTTACAATCGTTAAATCTACTATATTTCCATACGTATGTTTTCTAGTTGCAGCTAGTCACCTGTCACCATTTATTTGATCATTTAATTGACCATATGACCTATTGTTTAACCTCCCCTTTTCCCGCCTTTTTTGTCCCTAATAACTGGTATATAAAGTGCTCCTGCCTTTCTTGGTATGCTCACTCCCTACCCTACTGATGAGCCTCGGGGAGTGACCACAATTTAGTTTCTTTCTTTCTCTTTTACTATGCCCTTCATCATCATGTTACCTGTCTAGGGTAAGAGGCGAAACAGGTAATATGATAGTTTACCTTGACTTCTCTTTACTTGTCCACACGTCCCCTGTTCGTCTATAACTCAACAGTTACTGTGGATTGTGAGAATCGGTCTACTACTACTTTCACTCAAGGTGGATGGAGGGGGGGGGGGGGGTCGTACTTCGATTTGGTTGCTAAGACAAAATTCCTCGGAGCGATCGTTGTTTTGCAAGTGTTGTAAGCAGAGGTCTGTAATCAATGAATTGATTATATTTAGTTTTATTATTATTCAATTAATAAATTTTTGACGCAAATAAACCAATTAAATGAAGATTTTTTAGGCATGACAACAACATGACAACACCATGAGCACCGCTTCTATGGAAAGCAGACGTCACTTGAATTTGCAGAGTTATTGCATTAGATAATAAATTTTTAAAGCATTTTTCAAAACAGCCGAAGTGGAGCGATTGCTGTTCAATTTCGCAGTGACGGCGCGACACATTTTTTAGTTGAGAGATGTAACTACAGGAGCTGAAAGTAGATCTTACCGAAATTTATCATTCAGTTTGTAGCACGAGAAACATCATCCCTCTCCTAAGCAATCTTTCATCCGATCAGGTGGAGTAATTTTCCTACCCGAAAAAAAAATATTTTCTGAGGCCTATCAGATTAAAGGATAGCGACTCCCCATCTGATGAATCCTACGGGTACATATGTTTCTTTGTCTAGTATAAGTCCTGTATGTATCTTTATTATAAGAGGGCATACAGTAAGTGGATGATAGAGAAGGGGTAAGGTGAGAGGGTAGACGAGTCCCTTCCAGGCAGCTGGCAGCAGACGAACTCTCGGCCTGGGCGACGTAGACGTGACTCCCGTAGCAGGGCATCGCTATCAGTGCCAGGGCGTCGCCGTCGAGGGGTGCGGATTGGGTGCAACCCAACAGCCAGGGCGTCGCCGTCGAGGGGGCGGATTGGGTGCAACCCGACATCTCCATTCCTCCAGTAAGCTCGTCCTCGAGCTTGAGAACGTCATGTTCGTCTTGAGAGTCGATAGGTATCTGAGAGAAAGAAATGTCGGATATACAGCAGAAGGTTATAGGAACTACATAATAGTTACGCTATAGCTTTAAGCTATATGATGAATTGTCGACTATAGGAGGAACATGGGAGGGTGTGATCAACGGTTCATTTACCGGACGGCATTCGAGGAGGTGGAAGAAGAAGGACCGCATTCGAGGAGGTGGAACAAGAAGGATCCGCACAATCATTGAGTACAAGCTCGTCCTCGAGCTTGCGTAGGAGGTGGTGGATGAAGTGGATTACATCTCGGAAACAACTTTCAAGTCTTTCGTCTCCAAGAAATAGGCACATGGGGTATGTGGTAGAAGTGTTACATGAAGACGAAGGTTTGTCTTTTGTGATCCAGGAATGAGGTTGATGAAGGAGAAAGTTATTAAATCAGCGCCTTATTCGGTGCAGCATCCAATTTAATATGTCAAACCTACACTGTTACGGTGATACAACTTACTTACATACAAGCGTAATTTTGCTATGACTGTATGCAAAACAAGGAACAGGAGTGATATAAAATGTTGGACGTTGTGAAGTATACCAAATGATGCACGTAGTGCGAGCGAAAAATGCGAAACATCAGAGATTTCAGTTACAGATTGACCAAGAAAAAATCTAGATAGTTCCTATTACTATAATATCTCAGTGGCATTTTTCAGCATAGCAGAAAGTCAGCGTTGTATAAGAATTACAGTGATTTGTCAGGTGTCAACCTGAGTTTATAAAACTCGGTTTTTCGGTTGATACAGGGGCGAATTTTGAAAGAAGTATAATTTAATTTTGATAATTATCGCAATTTTGAAGTTCTTTGAAGTGCCCATTCAAAAAACTTAGTGCTTGATTTGCGCGAGGTAGCGCAAATGAGTTAAAATTAAACTTACACAACAATGATCTAACACCCGTTAAGGTATAGATCACTGTCCATAGTCCATATGTAGTCGAGCTAAAGTGATTTATTTTGCAATCGGAGTGATCTCCGCAAAGGTTGTTCCGTGGTGTCCGATGCTTCTTTAGAGCTCTCCAAAATGGAGGCCTTTGCCGCAGCAGAAGTATTGGCAACCTCGGAACGTGGAGAGTACAGCTTCAAACGGTTCATATGGACTGTTTGTCGCTTTTGACGATTAACAAGTTCATGAATCGTTGCATTTGGTCGTTCGACTACTTCGACCATGAACGGATCTTTCCACTGGTTTGTAAGTTTTTGACGCATGGTTTCGTCATGCAGAAGTACTAAATCACCAGTGGAAAATTCCGTAGGAAATACCTTATGCAGATTGTCATATCCGCACTTGTACTGCTCCGTCTTTGTGGCGATTTGTTCACCCACTGCAATTATGCGTTGCTCCAGACCGGCAGAGAATTGGTCTGTAAACGTGTCTGTTGCAAAAATGAGCGTTGTTGGTAAATGGTGAACGATGTCACTCCATGTGATCGGGCTTCTTCCATGTATGATGAAGTACGGGCTGTATCCTGTAGTAGAGTTTTTACTGCAGTTATAAGCAATCACAGCTGGTTGAAGAAAATCAGACCAAAGGTCTCTGGCGTTGGAGCAATATGCAGTTAAAGAATTATGAATAACTTTAACGATTCGCTCTACTTGACCATTTGCCTTGTGATTATAACTCGTTGTAAATTTGTTCAATATACCAAGGCTGCTATTGATCTTAGAAAAAATTTCACTTGTATAATTTGAACCCCGGTCTGATACAAATTCATTGGGAATAAATACCGTGTTTGGATATAACATCGTTTATAATCGCTTTAACCACCAGACCTGTCGTTCGGTTGACGAGAGGAGTACATAATACAAATTTGCTGAAAGCGCATACCGAGATGGAACTGAACCTGTTTTCATCAATACATTGTGGCAAAGGTCCGATAATGTCTGTATGTATCCGTTCAAAAGGTCGTTGGGGAATTGGAAAGATTCCCAGTTCTTCTCGGATAATGTTTCCGGAAGGTGTTTTAACCTTTTGACATGGTGGACAAGAACTCACATAAGTTACGACATCTATATACAAAGTTGGCCAATAATACTTAGCTTTTACCGTTGCGTAAGTTTTTTGGATTCCTAGATGAGATTCAATTAGTGGATTGCCATGGTGTGCTGAAATTACAGCATTTTGTATGTTTCAATTAGGAATCAACAGTACAGCTCTACGGTGCATTTTGTAGTGCAAGGAGTCATGGAGGACATGATAATTGTCAATAGTCTTCGAAATTTCTTAGGGGATTCACTAGCCTTCCTCTGAAAAAGTCTTAATGAACTAAAATATTCCGACTTTTTTGACTAAATCGAATGCCCTCTAGACTAGGCAGGATGTAATAGTAAATGGCGCAGTCTTTGTTAATTGTGTAGCGGCTCAGAGAGTCATATAAGGTTTCGTGTTTGCCTCCGCGATATTCTTAAGTAATATCGGGGCTTGCATTGAAATCTGGCATTTTGGCCAATCTGCCTACCATATCTGGCTGTGCGTGAATGCATAGTAAGAAACCAATGTGTGACTCTTGCGCTCGCTACCTACGGGTAAAACTGCTTCAGTACAAAAAACCATGGCTAGCAACTTCAATTCTATAACTGCGTAGTCTTTTCCGTGAGTACTCACGAAGCTACTGCAGTGCACTGAGTGCTCTGCGTTAGTTGGGAAATTTGTGTGAAACAGGCATGCACCTTGTCCTGTAATAGATGCATCAACCTAAATAACAGCGAGACTGCCCAAAAGCTGGGGACACCTAAACTGGTGCCTGTTTCAGGTGTGAAAACAATCTCTATTGCGGATTGGTCTATTTAATCGAACATTCCTAGACAGAAGAGCATTTTACTGTTTCGCAGTAAGTACGAATTACGTACTGAAACGGCAAGGAATACGAAGCTGTTCCATGAAAGGATTTTAAAGCTTGCGCATTTATTAATTTGGGTATCTGAGACATACTAGCTACTTTTTTCGGAAAAGTGCAAGATCCAGATTTGGTCATAAAAATCCCTAGATATGTTTTCGGCCTCGAAAGATTCAATATCTTCGGATGCAAGCTCATACCAAAGCTTCGGGTGTGGTAAAACCATCTATTGAAATTGCGCGTGAAGTCACCCACTGTAAACGTCCGATTGTTTCGCGTCAATCGCGTGAAAAATGTCTTCATTGGCTGAAGCAGCATTATTCGGGTGTGCTTTAGCCTCTATATGCGAGCTGTCTTTGTGAGAAACAGATCTATAGAGCGAATGTGAGTTCTGAATTAGGTACATCCCGAAATTTTGCCTATGTGGGTCAACACTGCTGGGAAAGCTAGAATGGGACAACCGTTTTTGGAATTCTGTATGAATTTTAATTCGATTTCAATGGGAAAAATGAAAGCAAGCAGCGCTGGTGAAGTTTCGGAACGTTATAAGGTTAATCGCGTGAACGCAAAAGTATTGCCTGAGAAGGGATTCGAACTCTCGATGTGCATTTTCTAAATGCGGATGTTCGAGTTGAGCTATAAATGTCTGATTTTGTTAGTGTCTAAAGCTTTGATGTCTAGTACAACTAGGATGACTTTTCTGAAATGAAATCAAAATCAATTTTACCAAAAATAAAAATGAATACACATCATCACCGTGGATAGCTCAACCTTTTTTTAATGGAAGTTTTTATTTAATTGGCGTATGAACCTGCAGCAACCGTTGTTGATGAAACTGTGCGACTCAGCCATTCAGTGGCTAAATTATTTTTTCTTGACTTTTAGAAGGGCGAGAAACAGTGCTTACTGCAATTTTCTTTATGTCAAAAATAGCTTTATGCCGTTTTTAAAAAAGAAATGCGAAAATTCGAATCACCGAGGAGAAAACTGTAAGAGGAGGGCCATTCCGACGCTAGATAGCGTAAATTTGGCATATTCTGAGTCTTTTTTTAAAGAGACATTTTTGTAATGCAATTTAGCTGATTGTATTTGTTTTGATCTTATCACTTTTTATAATTTTACAGAACTGAACATTACATTAGGATTGATGAAAAAGGTGGTATCAACGTTGTTCTAGGTTTGATTTGTAGTAGAATTATTTCGTACTAAAAAAAATGTGCGAAAACACTGAAAAATATCAACGCTTGGATTGCTTTATAATCTTCTGATTGCAAAAATTTTCCTGTTCCGGAGATTGTAAAATATCCGAAAGGTGCAAATTAATGGAAATTGCTGCTGAAAAATACATACTTGCAAAGAGTCAGAGGATTCTCAATTAGCAACGCTCCGTTTAGGTGTTTATGTCACAAAATTTTTTTAGTAAAAAAAAATATTAATTCTACCATAAAATATGTATATCATTCAGAGGCGTGGCTTACTCAGAATTAGTGAAAATGTTTGTGAAAGTCTTGGGCGGTCTGAACCATCGAAGCGTATTTTTTATGAAAGGGACTTTCGTGCTGCATCATGGAGGCGTTAATTCATTTATTTCTGCTATCTAGATGCAATGAAAGTATGGCAAAAATTATATCTGGCATGGGACTCAAACCTTTAATGCGTATTTTGCGGTAGGAAGCTCTCGCACTGCTCCATCGACGTATAAATTCATCGTTTCCAACAATATAGATGCAGTGAAACAAGGCGAAAAAATTTTCTGAGACAAGAATCGAACCCTCGTTGTGTTCTATATAGTGAAGGATCATCCTACTGCACCACCTGCATCACTTACGCTTTATGGCGTAAATTATGTGAGAAAATGAATATTGATGTGAAACTAAAAGAAATGATTATTCTTGAAAAATTAAAATAATTTTGTTTTTGAAAAGCAGAAACCGTTTTCGGTAGAAGAAATTTAGAAAAGAAACTTTCTTTCAAACAATAAATTGTAAAAAGCCGCGGTGGTGAGAAAAAAGTATCGATATTGGCGCAGTGGCGTAATGCGCCGTGGTGCGCGAGTGGCTACGGGTTCGAGTCCGCACATAGGCTAAATCTTTTGAATGCGAGTTTGATAACTTCTATGTCCTTCATTCGTAATTAGAGGATCACGCGCTTGTTCTCACTAGACTTGGTCTTAAAATGTATACTGGTCCCTTTTTTGTTAAGGACAATGGGGTCCTGGTAGTGCCCCCGGAGCATGTGAGTAAAAGTTATTATGCTCTACGTTCTGTTATTGTGCGGTGCCTTTCCTGCAGGTGTCTTGACCCGGCTTCTTGTGTTGGTCATGTTTGAGTGGTGGGTGGCAACCATGCTTGTGTGCTGACTCCAATCGTCACGGTCAGATTTTACAACACCTTATCAGCATGCGCCAGCCTAATCTGTGCCAGCTAGGTGCGCCAGCCAACTCCGTGTCAGATAAGGTGGGCTGAGTGGGTGTCTGGTGGGCTTTTTGTTCCGGTCATGTTTGCGCAGTGGGTGGCAAGCGTGCTTCTGTAGTGACCCATCGGATCGGGTCCTATTTTACGACGTCTTATCAGCGCGGGTCAGAGCTACTGTGTGTCAGTTAGGTGCACCCGCCAACCGGGTGGCAGATAAGTGCGCCAGCCGAATGTGTGCCAGCTAGGGCGCCGTTATCTGTTGTAGCGTGGTCCATGGGGTGCTAAATCGCGGCTGCGACAACCACCGCCGCACTGTAATTAGCGGTGCAGCGTCGCCACTGATCACAGTCGCATGTGTGGAAGCCAGCGCCGCAACCGCGACGACCATTTCTTCGGACTTTGCTTAAAGTATAGATCGCCGTAATTAGCTATGGCTTTCATAAGTTCAGACCCTCACCCCTACGCGGTAACAGGAATATGCCCTGGGGTGCCTATTTCTTTTTAGAAATAAAAACACTTGAATTTTTTGCTTGCCTTGGCCGTGGCATTTTTTAAATTTTAAAGTCGACTATATGGCGATCGAGTCCCATTTCACAAAAGTAAAAACTAGTTTAATGGATGTTCCAAAAAGCTTATGAGCTTAAATGTTAGCTTAGAGTTGCATAAAAAATTAAAGAAGTTAGAAAAGTGCAACGTTATCACAGTGTTCACGGTTTCATGGTGACTTACGTTACGTTTCACGGCGTTTCACGGCGTTTCACGGCGTATCACGGCGTTTCACGGCATTCACGTTCAAAGAAAATTAAATTAAAGAAAATAAAAAAAATTAGCATTATCACGGCGTTTCACGGCGTATCACGGCGTTTACGCTTAGAAAAAAATTTAAATAAAAGAAATTAGCGCTATCACGACGTATCACGGCGTATCACGGCGTTCACGTTTAGCAAGTTAAATTTTAATTTTTTAAAAATTGATTTTATCACGGCTTTTACGTTTTACGACGTTTCGAGGCGTTTGTATTTCACGGCTGAATTCCTAGAATTATGAGTACTACATTGTTGCATCCGAAATAGATAGATGTTCATATGTATTCAAACATATGAATATCTATTTTTTTGAAACAGTGAAATGTGGGAGCTCGTCGCCAGGACTAATAATATTGCTTATATGTGAAAGGTTCACATATTCTATATATTTAATTGAATATATATTATTAACTGAATAAATATTTTTAACTGAATAAATATATTTAATATATATACAATATTTCTATGCGTGCACGCATTAGAAAGAGTCAACGGACTACGTTAAAGTACTCACCCATTCGATTGTGAGACGTTGGCCATCGGGTGTCAGCAGGAAGGGAGGGGTAATTAGTTATAAATCAGTTATTAGAAAAAAAATTGTTTTTTTCATCAATCTCCCCTAAAGAATGAAGAAAAAGTTTTATTTTCCAATAAACCTAAAACGTAAGAATCTCCCCGGGACCTCCATATCAGATTAAAGGATAGCGACTCCCCATCTGATGAATCCTACGGGTACATATGTTTCTTTGTCTAGTATAAGTCCTGTATGTATCTTTATTATAAGAGGGCATACAGTAAGTGGATGATAGAGAAGGGGTAAGGTGAGAGGGTAGACGAGTCCCTTCCAGGCAGCTGGCAGCAGACGAACTCTCGGCCTGGGCGACGTAGACGTGACTCCCGTAGCAGGGCATCGCTATCAGTGCCAGGGCGTCGCCGTCGAGGGGTGCGGATTGGGTGCAACCCAACAGCCAGGGCGTCGCCGTCGAGGGGGCGGATTGGGTGCAACCCGACATCTCCATTCCTCCAGTAAGCTCGTCCTCGAGCTTGAGAACGTCATGTTCGTCTTGAGAGTCGATAGGTATCTGAGAGAAAGAAATGTCGGATATACAGCAGAAGGTTATAGGAACTACATAATAGTTACGCTATAGCTTTAAGCTATATGATGAATTGTCGACTATAGGAGGAACATGGGAGGGTGTGATCAACGGTTCATTTACCGGACGGCATTCGAGGAGGTGGAAGAAGAAGGACCGCATTCGAGGAGGTGGAACAAGAAGGATCCGCACAATCATTGAGTACAAGCTCGTCCTCGAGCTTGCGTAGGAGGTGGTGGATGAAGTGGATTACATCTCGGAAACAACTTTCAAGTCTTTCGTCTCCAAGAAATAGGCACATGGGGTATGTGGTAGAAGTGTTACATGAAGACGAAGGTTTGTCTTTTGTGATCCAGGAATGAGGTTGATGAAGGAGAAAGTTATTAAATCAGCGCCTTATTCGGAGCTGCAGCATCTCCAATTTAATATGTCAAACCTACACTGTTACGGTGATACAACTTACTTACATACAAGCGTAATTTTGCTATGACTGTATGCAAAACAAGGAACAGGAGTGATATAAAAATGTTGGACGTTGTGAAGTATACCGACAGGCCACCACTGGAGCTGAAACTAGAGTCCACAACAGCACAGCTTTTATTTAGCACTTCTTCAAGAAATCTTCAAGTCTTTCCTAAGCGATCTTCCTTGCGATCAGGTGAGGTCATGCTCAAAAGTTTACTTTTTTTAAATAAAGATGTTTCTAACTCCTGAACGGAACGATGCTTAGAGCTGACCAAGTAGCTTTAGATAACGGTAATTTCTATTTCATATATATATATTCCAAAATCCACCCATTCCTAAGCGATCTTCCTTGCGATCAGGTGAGGTCATGCTCAAAGTTTTACTTTTCTTTTCAAAAACAAACATTTTTCTACCTGAACGGAACGATGTCTAGAGCCGAAATGTAGCTTTACAAAAGCACAATCTTTGATTAATACATATGAAAAAACGCAGCTCATCTGGAGCTATTTTCGATGTGATCAAAAAGGATAGATCACTGGTCGATCGCTCGTCAAATGTGATTGGAATGTGCTAGACCTGTACTTTGTGCAAACCTATCGTAACTCGTTCAGTTTTGAGATTTATGCAAAAGCGGATGGCATTCAAAATACTAGAAGAAATTCTCTTTCTTACGAATATAAAACCATCTTTCGAAAAAGGCATCTTCATGCGCGGCCGAGAGGCTGCGATTTCTGCGGAAATACTTGCCGAAAATCGCAGCCCCTCGGCCGCGCATGAAGATGCCTTTTTGAAAAAAGGGTTTGTGATCATCGAAAAAGAGCATCTTCTCTTGTTTTTTGAATGACACCCGCATTTGCACATCTCTCAAAAGTAAGTGAGTTGTGATCGTTTAAGTGCTGGCTACTTCGTAGAACCTCTCCTTCCTGCGAGGGCCACAGATTGCGGCTGCCCGCACTTAAGCGATCATAACTCGCGTACCTTTGAGAGTTGTGCAAATGCGGGTGGCATTCTGAAAACTAGAAGAAGTGCTCTACCTAACGGTTACAAAATCAAATTTTGAAAAAAAGGCGAGGCCGAGGGGGTGCGATTTCTCTGCGATTTCTGCCAAAAATCGCACCCCCTCGGCTGCGCATGAAGATGCCTTTTTTGAAAGATGGTTTTATATACTCATAAGAAAGAGAAATTCCTCCAGTATTTTGAATGACACCGCATTTACATAAAATCTCAAAAGTGAACGAGTTACGATCGGTTGAACAAAGTACAGGTCTAGCACTTTCCAATCAACATCGACGAGCAGTCGACCAGCGATCCATCCTTCTTGATCACATCGAAAATAGCTCCAAATGAGCTGCGTTCTTTGTTATGTATCGAACAAAGATTGTGCTTTTGTGAAGCTACATT